>CM021110.1:219120704-219436974 GCA_007115665.2 Sequoiadendron giganteum
GATGTCATGCACAAAAACCGTTAGATTGAATGCCTCAAAGGGTCGTGGGATGCAATGAAGTGCGGGCACTTCATTGCATCCCACGAGATGACATCCCTTTGAGGCATTCAGTCTAACAGTTCTCGTGCGTTGCCCGTGCTTGCATAAAACAGGGTGAATCGACCCCTCCCGGCTGCAACATAGGAGCTTTGGATGGGTATGGACATCCAACAAAGCATAAAGAATTTAAAAAAATAAAACAAAAATGTTGAAACCCTCATACCTGGTTCGACTTCAGACACCCACGCTTAGACAGACACACACGCTCACGCTGAGACAGTCGTGTAAACACTTGGCCAAAATTAAAATAGCTATAGATGAAAAATTAAGTCAAATGCATGTCGATTTAGCTTTCTAGGCTTTCAAAAATACTTTAAAATTTAAAATTTATAAATTTTAGCTTTTATTTTAAAAAAAAATGAACGCATTTTGAATTGCATCTTAAGGGGGAGGTTTGGAAGTCTCCTGTATTTTGGGGGACGCTTGGAAGTCTTGGGGACTTCCAAAAGTCCCCTGAAAAGAGAAACGTCTCAGAGGCGGCAGAGAAAGGGGGGACGGCGGGGGGAAGTTTCCTTGACGTATCCGCGTGTCGGAAAGGGCTGCGTTTTTCAAGGGGACGCGTCCCCGTGGAATTATGCCTAGGTGTCAATTATTTTTCAGTTTATTAATTATACTGCTATGTGAACCTGGAAGCTTTGTGCCCATAGAGTGTATATGTCGTCATTCCCTTCTGTAACAGAAAAATTACAGGTTACTAATGGGTAAAAGCAAAACAAATAAAAAATAAAAAATGTTTATGCATCTTTGATTGTATCAGATTAACAAGCATGCAAAGTTTCAATATATTTTAAAGGAAGGCTGAAATAAGTTGTTTTCAAGGCTTTCAAGTAGGAAGATCAATGTTTGGTATCTTGAGAAATGTCAACACTTGCCTAAATTAGGCCAGAGCATGCCTTCCCCAAATCTGAAACTACACCGTAAAAATTAGGTAATGAAGTTGTTGTGAGTTTCATCTTACCAGTAATCCTAACCAGTTTAAAATAAACGGATTCTTGTCAACACTTGCCTAAATTAGGCCTGAATGCCTCCCCAAATCTGAGACTGTACCTTACAGTCTAGGCAATGAAGTTGCTGCGAGTTTCATCTTACCAGTAATCCCTAACAAGTTTAGAATAGACTAATCCTCTTCTACAACCTCATAGAAGCGTAACTACACATTCTCTGCTTCATTAGAAAGATAATCATTGAAGAGAATATATATGTTCCAATATATTATATATTCTATAACAAAATTTCGTGTTAAAATGGAGCAAAGGATGAATGTTTTGAATTATTGATATTTAAAAAAAATTCTGTCTTGTTTATTTTGTTGGGAAGTCACTCTTCCAAGTTGAGTCCAGGGTTTAGTTTGGATCGAGACCTCACTACATGTGCCAAGATTTGCAAAGCTTCAAAACGTTGCTATAAAGCTGTATAGTGAAAAACTTATAGAAATGATCACTACAAAAATTTAAAACAATCAGGTTTTTGAACTATAACATAATGAAGATATATACAGCTTTTTAAACCATAGTTTCCAGCTTTTGTAAATCCTTCCAACCCTACAATACCTCAAAAGTGCGAACTTGCTTTTGAAGGAAGATATAGTTACAACATGTGCCAAGAGGGGAACAAAATGGAGTTATGGGCTACTTGAGTTCTTTGATCACGAAGCCAACTTGGGCCTTGGATATTTGGACAGGACAATTCCCCTTATTATCGTGCCTCGTTAAATTCATGTTGAAACTTTGATATCTTTTATCTCAAGTGAATTAATCACCCGAAGCCTTGAAATGTTGTAACCTTTTGAGTGGGACTTCCATATATTTTTTAATTTATATTTTGTTGAGAAAATTAAAGAGTGTGTGGAAAATTGATCTTTAAGTAATATGGAATTTGATGCCTATGTACAGATTTTTAGTAACTTTGGATTGAAAAGAATAGTAAATATCTAGGATGAATTCACAACACAATGTCACATCCCTCACTAGCCTAATCCAAGTTGGATGATGCAGTTTGAAAAATAATTAAAAATAAAAACAAAAGGAGAGTCTCACCAAGGTCATGATGTAACAAGAAAAAGATGATATTTCTTCTTGTATACAGCTAGAGAGGGGAAAGGGGTGTCCGTGCCATTAATATGGCATGGTGACCCTTTACTTGGGTTTGAAATTGTGTAGGTTATGTGGAAACGAGGCACTTGGCAACCATTAAAATCCTCATGAACCCCTTTCTTTAGGCATTCGTGTGATATTTTGGAGGAAGACATGAGCAGAGAGAGATGAGAGCCTTGGGGGAAAGCACATAGAGCGGAGATTGTGAATAGAAGAGGGAGAAAATGCAGTGAAAATTCATGTAACTTGAATAGAAGGAGATGGAGGCAAAGAATTGCAAGAAAAGAATGTAGAAAATAGTGTGGTAAAAACGAATTGCACGGGAAAGGAAAGGAAACTTGGTCTCATACAATGCAAAGCTTGTAGGATATGCACAAATTGGATTCATTTAAAAAGCTTTAGAAACTTTTAGTCAAGCACAATTGGCAGGTTTAAAGCCAAATTCCACAACCATTGTCCCCATCATCTCTAACTATGTCGTAATGAGAGCCCTTGAACAGGTTATAGAACCCCCTTGGTCATCACAACAAAAGGGATAGATGATGTTACACCCCATGTGTTATTATCTATTTGCTATTACCTAGTCTGGTAAATTGCTTCAATAAATGTGAATGTGTTTTATTTATGAATTCTTATGGAAATATGTTGAATGAATGTTTGATTCAATTAAATGCTTTATGGTTTAGTATGTGAAATATATAATGTAAATATGACATGTATGTCAGGTATATGATACATTGATTTTGCTAATTATTATTATGGTAAGCTAAATGCAAGAATAGGATCAAGCCTCCGGAAGTGAGGGGAATTATCACTCAGGAGAAGAACTGGGTCTGGTAACTTTTAAATTCGGCGTTACTGAGCTTTCACACACTCACACCGTAGTTGGTCTTAGTTAAGTCAAGTCGATTCAGGTACTAGGGAAACGATCTTCTGCTTTGATTATGAATTTTTATATTGAATTTTGATCTTGTTAATGAATGTTTGGAATGAGGATGTGATGAAGTATTGAAGTTGTTTTGAAGTCCTTTCTTGAGTGTTTACTTGTATATCAATGAGATATATGTATTTAATAAATATATATGTGTGTGTGTGTATGTGTGTGTGGTGTAAGATGCCAGATTAGTTTGTCTTTGTTGTACCCAAATTAAGCTTTTTGCTTCATTAAGGCATTTTGATTAAAATGGTCAAAATCTTATAAAATTGTCATTAAAAGTCAACAATGGTCAGAGTCTCTAAAAATTACAATTTGCTATTCTTAGGAATCTCTAAACAACAAACGGATCATGGGGTTTTTTCGTGGTTTATTGTCAAGAGGATGCTTGCAAAATTTTGAAATTAGGGTTTCATGCTCTTATTTTTAGGAAAACCCTAAAAATAGGATCTTTCCAGAAATGGCTCAAAATGATTTTGATTGTTTAATCTTTCGTCACAATCACACTGATCCAGTTAGAATCATGAAAAAGTTAGTTTTTCTCTGGTGGGCCTATTTCATTTTTTTTAGAAGTAAAGTTAGGACCTCTGAGGTCATCAATTTAGGATGGCTAGATACTAGGTGTCATAAACTGAGTCTCAAACCTTGCACAAAATGATCTATGACGAAAGTTGTTCAAAAAATGATACATATTCTTCAAGAACACTAATCTAATCAATCAAGTCTATGAGATCTAAACTGTAACAATGATTATGCAAATACAATTTGATTTTTTTTTGAAGTATATTAAGAGCTTTAGCATTCTTTCCTCACCTTTCTCATCTTCATCAATGAGCACTTTTTTAATCCTATTGGGTATGTTAGATTCACATGTTCGGCTAGTGTCATGCACAACCTTTTCTTATATAACTTTCAAATATAGACCTTAATAGAACAAAGGGGTAATAGTTCAAATAATATGCAAGGAATAGCTTGGTATCGATAACTAATATATTACTAGCCTTCAATTACAAACTAGACCTCATGATATCAATTAAAGTATTTCTTGACTATGTCTCTTTTTGTGTACACTTCCATTTATTTTGTTTAGTTTTTGCATCTTGTAAAATGATATTGGACTTCCTAATATATAAAAGACATTAAATCAAGTGCAAAACAGGGTAACATAATACATAACTATGGATTAATGAGACAGGGTTGGTAGACCCAAAATTAAATGTTCTTCCAATTATCCATTCATGGAAATTGGCACATCATCTATATTTAGCATGTAGGTTAACTAGTAATGTGTATCATCATCATTTCTAATGGACTTCAAGTTAGTAATCTGCAAATTTAGTGGGGTTTTTTATGTGATATATGTTTGGACCTATAATGATGTAGGTCACAATAAGTATTAGTGCAAGGCTTAAATACTTCACCTGCTATTCTTTCAACCTTTGTACTAGTAATCTAATATGCTCCAAAAACTCTTCTTGTCTCTTTATTGTAAATGAAAACAACTTCTAAGTATTCAACAAAAAACATTGCAAGATATGGTTTGAATATTGCATTCAATAATACAATAAAAATACTAAGTACATTTGTTATTCAAAAAGGCATAATGAACCATTAATATAAATTCTTGTTTTTAGTGCAATCTTCCACTCATCTCATTATGCAAGGATCAACTTAATATCATTAAATGAATTCAAATAAGATTTTAATTACATGTACATGCCATATAATCATGAGTTATATTTATGTGTAGACTCTTTTCAAACCTATCAAAATATAAAGGTCAAGGAGATCCAAATTCCCATGTCGAGGCATAAATGACAATCATTCATGATGTCATGCTTTATGATTCTTTGCTAAATAATAAATTCCCGAAGAATCTAGAGGCATTATTTTGGAATGAATTAATCAAGGACTTTGACATGAACAAGCTTCTTTGGACTAAAATTAATCTATTTCCCTATACAGTGAAAAATATCGACGAGTTAGGATCCTACTATGTCACTTGATGGTTAGAGGTGAATTGTTGTTTAGCTAATGCTACTCACATCTCATTTTGACTCTTGCTAGATGCAATGATTTATTTTGGGACCTTTGTAAGACCTTTTTTAATAAAATCCTTTTTTGATCTTGTCATGAACTCTCTTATTTACCAGAGCACTTAACAAGATTTGTTTAGGCCCTCTAGTACAAGATGCTTTAACTTGTCACGTCAACCACGCTATTCTTGACCTTCAACGAAATGAACTAGGAGCTTACTTCCCCTTGTCTTAACATGTCAAAAGGAAGATTATGGATCTAAGCAGAAGAGAAAAGGTAGATCGTCATTCCAAATAAAATAGAGAAAATAAGAGAAGAAAGGGAAATTTTCGAGGGCATTTAAAGAAGCCCTTTTTGATATGTGCTCATAGAGCACTAGAAATAAGAAATAATGAAGATTATATCTTAGAACATCGAGGGAGTTAAACCATGCTCATAAACATGATTTGCTGTCTAATACTATTTGGGATAATAAATTAGATATTTTGCTTATTCAAGAAGCTAAGATGTAGTGTGATAAGGTGGGAAAGATTAAAAATTGTCTCTTTAAAGATTATATATTTCATGGAAGCAGTTTTGATGGAGCATTGGGTTGGATTGCTACTTTTTGAAATCTTGAGATTGTTAAAAGGAGTTGTGCTTTGGCAAAAGACTCCAATCACTTAAGAACTCAGTTCTTTCATTTATGGGATGATATTACCTTGGTTATTTCAAATATATAAGCCCCTAATAATAAGAATATGAAAAAAGGTTGTGGAATAAACTAAGTATCTTTAAACATACTATCCATGAGAGTTCTTGGTTGGTTATGGGAGATTCTAATACCCCTCTCAGTGAGGTCTCCAAAAGGGGAGGATCTCAAATTACTCTGGATAGTAGATTGGACTTGATGGATTTTATTCATGATCAAGCTCTCGCTGACTTGGATCTACAAGGTGCATCTTATGTTTGTTCTAATCCTCTAGTGGGTGCGTATCTTACCATGTTAATTTGGATCGTGCTCTTATATTTATGGATTGGTTCTCAAATTATTGTTGCTCTCTTTTGACTTTTACTTGTATTAGTGTGGACCACTTCCTAATCTCTTTCTTTGTTGAAAGGCTAGGTAGAAAGAAACAATTCTCCTTTAGATTAAAAAAAAAAGTGGCTTAGGAACCTAGATCTTAAGGAGAGATTAAATGAATGGTGGCAAATTAAAATCAAGGGATCTGCTATGTTCAAGATGGCTATGAAATTGTCATATGTCAAAACTGAGGTGCATTTCAATAGAATAAAGATTCCTTTGGTCAAAGTTTTAAAATAAAGGAAAATATTAAGAATAGTCTAGACAAGGTTTAGAAGGAGATACATGACAAAGGTATCAATCCATTGCGTCAACTTTAGGAAAATGATCTTTTACTCCATCTTCATGATATTATAACCAAAGAGGAAGATTTTCGGAAACAATGATTTAGGCTGATTGGACTCGAAAGTGGAGATCAAAATATTAAGTTTCGCCACCTTTTCTCTCTTACGAATTGGGCGAAAAATAGAATTAAGGCTATTCATACTTACTATTGTATTTTGGAGGAGGAAGGGGAAATCCATCAGGTTGCAACGAAGTACTTTAATTCTCTATTTTCTAATGATTCTGAGTATGAGGATCATTTTCTAGGAGTTAATCCTAAAATTGTTTTGGAGGAAAGCAGCAAAATGTTGATCAACATTCCATCTGAGGACACGCCTCCTTGTTCTCATCAACAATTTGCAATTGATGACACTATCATAATGGGGGAAGCTTCGATTTTGGAATCCAAAAAGATCAATTCTATTATGCTAAACTAAGAAAGGGCTTATCGTCAGAAAATGAGCCTCCCTATATACACTATTTTCTTCATGAACATGCCTTTGCAAAGATAGTTGAAGATTGCTTGAATTTTCCAATATAATATGGACAGTTTTCCTTATACTTATTTAGGTCTGCCTCTATATGATAACAAGGTTCCAAATTCTTTCTGGTTAGGGATGTTGGATAGATTTCAAGCCAAATTGGCCAGTTGGAAAGGGGCTTTTTTTAGCCAGGGAAGTAAGGTTCAACTTATCAAATCAATCCTTCAGAATATGCTTGTATATGCCATGTATCTGTTTAAAGTTTCTACAAAGTATATGGAAAGATTGATCAAATCCAAAAAAGGTTCCTTTAGGATAGAACTGCGGAAATTAAGATAATCCTTTTGTTGGCTTGGTATAAAGTTTGCAGGCCCAAGAAGTTGGGTGGTCTTGGCATCGGGAAATTAGAAGAATTTAATCTTGCTTTGCTAGCTTAAAATTCCTAGAGACTTATGTTTGAATAAAATGATTGGACAATTATCATGAATAATAAATACTTTTTAGGCTACAATAATTTTAGAGGGGATTTGAGAGCTAAGGATCTCTTAGAGGGCTTGTGTTTTTGGTAGAATATTCTTAAAACCATGTTATTGTACAAAAAGGTATTAGATAGAAACTTGGGAATGGTAAGATGATTAATTTTTTGGGAAGATTTGTGGAGTGACAATCTTCCTCTCAGCGACCAGTCTTGGGCTTAGCCTTTTAAAGATCGATGTATTAGACACTTTGGCAGCTATCTGGGTAATTATCTTCAAGAAGGGGATTGGGAGAACTTCATTTTTGCTGATTCAAGTTTGGCTAAGTTTCAATGCCTCCTATTCTTTATTCACCTACCTCTAAATTCTGTGGATGATAGTTTGATTTGGCAGCTCACTCTTAACGATATTTATTTTGTTGCTTCAGGCCTTGGTTTATTATTACAGCAACATACTTATTCCCTTTTTTGTCTAATCTTTAAAATCCTATGCTTTTTGGCTTCTTTCCTAGGATGAATTTCTTACTACTAATAATCTACGTGAAAAGGGTTTTGCTTTTCCTAAGAGATTTGCTTAATGTGAATGTAACTTGGAAGAATCCTTTCATATTATCTTTTGGTGTAGCTTCTCCCATAATATTTGGGATCAAATTCTTTCCCTGTGCAATTTTAGTTGGGAATTCCCTATCTCCTTTAAAGATTTTTGTGTGCAACTGAAAGCTCCTCTTAGAAATCCTTCCTTTAAAATTTTGTGGTCTCTTATTACTCCTCTTGTGGCTTGGGATATATGGAAAAAGAGAAATAACAAGGTTTTCAAGGAGGAGCACTCAAAGGTGGAAGGGGTCTTGGTATCTTAAGAGAAGTCAAAGAAAATTTCTTATATGGGGTCTTTGAGAAGATCTTGTGGGGACCAAAAATTAGTGTAAATATAATTATGAATTGCAAGTGACTGCAAAGTGGAATCCTCTCTTTGATATATCTATTCTGTTAAAACAAATAAAAAATTCTAGGGAGAATGTTGCTTGGAGACTCCCGCCTATGGGTTGGATCAAAGTTAATTTTGAGTGGGTGGCCAAGGGAAACCTTGGGTCGGTTGGAAGTGGAGCAATGTTAAGAGATGATAGAGGTAGGTTTATTTTGGTGGTGGCACTCCCTTTGGGTACCTAGACTAACCACTATGGTGAAGCTGTGGCATCCTACAATGGACTAAATTAGCTCATTCGAAGGGTTATAAAAATTTTTAGCTCAAAGGGGATTCACTCAACATAATTCAATATCTTAATCAGAAGCAAAGTCCTAGCTGGTCTATTGAAACATTAATTAGAGACTCCCTTAGCATGAAAAAAATCTTTGATGAGATAATAATATATCATACATATCACAAGGGGGACAAGGTAGCTAATGTTTTTGTTAATGTGGGTGTTAAATGCGACTCATTATAACAATGGGATAGGTACAACACCTTCCCCATCGAAGCCCAATCCATCACAAACCATGAATGCCAGTAGGGTTATTAAGGGACAATTGGATGTTAGAATGATGAATGTAGGACACCGCATACACTTTTTGGGTGCTTCAAGTCTCTTTATTTTTTACTACTCATGTTGCATTAGAGATTACAATCTTGGTTTAATTTGTGGAAGCTTGAACAGTAACAGTAAAGTATGATTGATATGGGTAGAGAAAGGAGCTGGGTGGAGCCTCTATCTTGTGATGGGGTCCACATAAACCATCTTGTTTGGAATATTTTTAAGGAAGGGGATTTGGTTCCCTACATGGAAAAACTTCATGAACACAACCCTGAAGCTACCAAAATATTCAATAAAGGTTGGAAGAATACAACGTTGAATGTGTTTGGGAGGGAGTTGGTTATAAATAAAGATTTGATTTCCCAAATCACAGGCCTCAGGATGCAAGGGAGAAAGTTCTTCAAGGATCAGAAGGTAAATGATGAGGTCTTAAACTTGTTCTTTAAGGGGAATAAATGTGGAAAGTTGTTCAAGCTCTCATTATAGGGATATTGTTGATGGCCAAATTGACATAACAACATGTAGGCAAGTTGTAATCACCTTACCTCTTTTGAAAGAAGCGAATGATCGTTAAATTAGACACTTCCCAAGGTCCTAGGTGTTGGGTCACAACGTTGTTGTTTTGTTGAGCAATCAATATGGCTGTAATATTTAAGGGGCCTGTTGGTTATTGAGCTTCTTGGTTGTTGCAAGATCAAACATCTACGTAAACCTATTCTAACCGAATAATAAAAAAGAGAAAAAGATAGATAAAGGATGCAAGAGAGAAAAAAATGTTGGTTCATCTAATTAATTAGACCTGTTACTCTTGAAGGAATTCCTAAACTAAATTGTAGAATAAGTCAACCTATAATCAATACAAAGCTTCATTCATTCACAATGCAAAAATCAACAAAAGATTTCAAATCACAATTCAAACAAAAGAAAAGATAAAGCTTCATTCATTCCTCGAAGTACTCCAATCAAACAACTAACAAGACCAATACCATTTTTGAGTATAAACTAAAGCAAGCTTAAATCCAATTGTTTCTAGTACGATGAAACAAATAAACAACATTTACAATTCTGGAAAATTTCACCAGTGTACGGAAACCAATATCTCTAGATCAACTCAGCTATGCTAAGAATACAAGAAATATCTAGCATCTATTATACTGCTAAACTTTTAACAACTAACTAACAAAATGACTAACTTCTTTTCCTAAGTGTCTCTCCACTTCAAATGAGCTTGAGTTGACAATAAATAGCTCATTTATTCCATAGTTCCCTCCAAAACGATCCATCGAAAGCTATAGCTTTTCGCATGCAAGCAATTTCTCCACCAAGGCAAATTTTTGTTTCAGCTTTTGTTTGAGTTTGGTTGACCTTGGTGAGCTCCAATTGTTTGTTGCAACTTCCATTTTTAGCTTCCATTTGGTTTCTGTCGACTCTAGTCACATTTGCAGTTTTCATTTTAACTTTGAATTCATTGTGTTGCATGATGTGAAGCAACGTGCGTCCTTTCCCAAAAATAACTTCAAGTGGGGACCACCAAATGTTCAGTCCACTGCTAGTTTGGTAATCTTTTCATAAAATCATTCCTCTTTTGTGCAATTGCGTTGCAAATCATCCATTGTGATTCACTATCTTTCCCAATCTGTAAAAGCACTTGTAAAGCATAAAACACACTAATCAATTTATAAAATTAATTAATAATTAATTTTGAATATTAATTGATCTCATATTATTTTAATTAAATGAGTGTAAATTTTAAATTTTACAATTGAAATAATTAATTAAATCCGTCCTTAAATTAATGTTATTTTAAATTGTTAAGATAAAACAATATTAATAGTAATGTTCTTTCGATTTCAAATCAAGTCATGTTGCTGCTCACTCCTTTAAAACATAAGGTACCTGCAAAACACATACGATATAATTAATTGATCAAATGATTAAATCTCATGACGCATAGTTTTAACCAAATCAATTTTGCGCATCCATGGGATAAAAGTTATTGAAACACTTTCCCCAAATGCATTCTATGCCATATCTATGCAATAATGACAATCCATGTCATCATATTCCCTTTATGCCTTCAACTAAATATTCCTTTAAGGTTTTATGATCTCTGTTATGTGGTATTTTCAAGCTTTATGTCTTTCATTACCACCCTTTGTGAGAAGACTGTCTTTCACAATGAATGGCACATCTTAGGACTGTCATACCTTGGTGAGACTATCAACAAAATTCACCTAGTACCGTTAACTATGGACTGCGAGAATATCATATTTCCAGAGTACAATACATTTGGTCTAAGACATGATTGAAATAACAACAATAAAATAAGTAAATATTTTGAACCAAAACCGAAAGACTAAATATGTGGAAAAATGAGATGTATTGGCCTCATCTGACTATCATATTATAAAAAGGCATTGCAATTATGCCAACCAAAACAACCCCTACACAAAAGAATCTAGGCGCAAACACTCTTGCACTCATCTCACTGTTGTCACGAACTTTAACTGGGAAGGCTGAAGTCATTGAGAGTCAAATCTTAGCAGCAACTCATGCGTTTTCCTTAACCTTTTTCATACTTTTTCTTCTTTGAAGCATATCAATGACTATTATCTTGTTGATTGTTCTCGTGGGAACACGGAGCAGGAACGTCATATACATAACAATAACACAATTCACAGTGCTTGTGATGTGATGTACTTTTGAAACAAAATTTTGCACGGAGATGCCTTGCGTGAGGATAATCTCTACATGCAACCTATCCATGCTTTGCCACAACCAGCAAATTTTTTGACAATTGGTTTGACTTTGCATTCAATCCATAATCCCTCTTGTCTGGGTCAAAATCCAATATAATGCAGTTATCATCAACTACCTTGCTCTTTCGTTTCTTCTTTTCAAACAATTTTAATTGCCTTGCATTTCATTCAATGAGATGACGTCTTTTTGAGACATTCTGTTGAACGGTTTACAAGCCATGTCCATGCTTCCACATTTTGCATGCATGTTTGTCAAACATTTCATTGACATTTCATGTTTTGATGCATGTCCAAGCCATGTTCTAAAGCTCCCATTTGTGCGGGAAAAAGGACGTTAGAAGTGTTCATTGGTATGCAAATCCAAACTCCTCAACCTTTGCTAACGACCTCTTGCCCACAAAAATGGGAGTTTTAGAACATGGCTTAGACATGCATCAAAACATGAAGGTGAATGAAATGTTTGATAAACATGCATGCAAAATGTGGAAGCATGGACATGGCTTGTAAACCGTTCGATATAATGTCTCAAAAAGACGTGATCTCATTGAATGAAATGCAAGGCAATTAAAATTGTTTGAAAAAAAGAAACGAAAGAGCAGGGTAGTTGATGATAACTACATTATATTGGATTTTGACCCAGACAAAAGGGATTATGGATTGAATGCAGAGTCAAACCAATTGTCAAAAAATTTGCTGGTTGTGGCAAAGCATGGATAGGTTGTATGTAGAGAGTATCCTCATGCAAAGCATCTCTGTGCAAAATTTTGTTTCAAAAGTACATCACATCACAAGCACTGTGAATTGTTTTATTTTTATGTATGTGACATTCTTGCTCCGTGTTCCCACTAGAACAATCAACAAGATAATAGTCATTGATATGCTTCAAAGAAGAAAAAGTATGAAAAAGGTTAAGGAAAACACATGAGTTGTTGCTAAGATTTGACTCTCAATGACTTCAACCTTCTCAGTTAAAGTTCGTGACAACAGTGAGATGAGTGCAAGAGTGTTTGCGCCTAGATTCTTTTGTGTAGGGGTTATTTTGGTTGGCATAATTGCAATGCCTTTTTATAATATGATAGTCAGATGAGGCTGATACATCTCATTTTTCCCACATATGAGATCGATTAATGTTGAAAATTAATTATTAATTAATTTTATAAATTGATTAGTGTGTTTTATGCTTTACAGGTGCTTTTATGGATTGGGAAAGATAGTGGATGACGATGGATGATTTGCAAAGCAACCACACAAAAGCAGAAATATTTTATGGAAAGATTATCAAATTGGCAGTGGACTAAATGTTTGGTGGTCCCCACTTGAATTTATTTATGGGAAAGGACGCTACTTCACATCGTGCGACACAATGAACTTAGAGTTAAAATGGAAATTGCAAATGTGACTAGAGTCAACAAAAACCAAAGGGAAGCTGAAAATGGAAGTTGCAAAAACCAACTGGAGCTAACCAAGGTCAATAGAAGTCAAACAAAAGCTGAAACAAAAATTTGCCTTGGTGCAGAGATTGTTTGCATGCAAAAAGCTACAACTTTTGATGGATCATATTGGAGAGAATTATGGAATCAATGAGTTATATATTGCAAAATCAAGCTCATTTGAAGGGGAGAGACACTTAGGAAAATAAGTTAGTCATTTTGTCGGTTAGTTGATAAAAGTTTAGTAGTAGAATAGATGGTAGATTTTTCTTGTATTATTAGCATAGTAGAGTTGATCTAGAGACATTGGTTTCCGTACATTGGTGAAATTTTCCAGAATTGTAAATGTTGTTTATCTGTTTCATTGTAGTAGAAACAATCGGATTTAAACTTTCTTTAGTTTATACTCAGGAATGGTATTGTTCTTGTTAGCTGATTGATTTGAAGTTCTTCGAGGAATGAATGAAGTTTTATATTTTCTTTTGTTCAAATTGTGATTTGAAATCTGCTGTTAATTTTTGCATTGTGAATGAATGAAGCTTTTTATTGATTACAGGTTGACTTATTCTACAGTTTAGTTTAGGAATTCCTTGAAGAGTAACAGGTCTCGTTAATTATATGAATCAACATTCTTTTTTCTCTTGCATCCTTGATCTATCTTTTTCTGTTTTTTATCATTCAGTTAGAGTAGGTTTAGGTAGAAGTTCGATCTCGCAGCAACCGAGATGCTCAATAACTAGGCCCTTGAACATTACAACGATATTGACTGGTTAGCAAAATAACAACGATGTGACCCAACACCTAGGACGTTGGGAAGTGTTTGATTTAACGATCATCTGCTTCTTTCTGGAGAGGTAAGGTGATTACATCTTGCTTGCATGTTGCTATGTCAATTTGGCCATCAATATAATTGATGCTAGAAGGAGGGCCACTTGAGAATTATCGGTTGGGTACATGTTAGAGTGGGTTGGATCTTGGAAAACCCTGCTCTAATGGGCAACCCTTTGTGTATTCCTGAGATTCTTAAGGAAATTCTTTATCATATGTATAATAGGGTTCCATTTTTTCCCTAACAGTGGATAATTTGTTGAAGATCATGTTAAGATTTTCAAGGGTTTGATGGGTTTTCACCAGATTTGGCATGAAGTTACCGTGTGCCAACTATTTGTGAAAACACTTAAAGGTATAACATGGCAATGGTATATTAATCTTCTACGAAATTCTATTTGTTCATTGATGGATTTAGAAATTTTATTCTTGGATCAGTTTGACCCTTATGCATGTGCACAAGACCCATCATTTGAATTTTTAGCTATGAAAAGGATACCACTGGAATCAATTTACTAGTTTAATCACAGGTTTTTCTTGATGTATCAATGTGTTAAAGATTTAAATATGGTTATTAATGACTATGTGCTAAAGGAACAATATTATTGGGGTTTGAATCCTTCGTTTGCAGTCGAAATTAGACGTTGCAGGGAGGTTACCTCCCTACATGATGCATTGAACAAAGCTCTCTTACTCGCACAGGTTGGACATGATGTGAGAAATTCAAGTAGCCAAAATTAGGATTATAATACTCGTGTGCTTGCAAGCTGCCATGCTTTGCAACCTTATGCTAGTTTACCCACCATCCCTATTGAGATGCAATCATTGTCACCAAGCAGCTACAACCTTCTTAATCTTCCAATCACCACATTTTCCTACACTTCAGATCAAGTCAATCCCACGCAAGACCAATGTAAGAATCTGTCTTTGAAAAATCCAACCACAAGGGTAAGTATTCCAGCTGCCTATGAAGTTGTGACTATATCATCTCTTTTGAGTCATATTCCAAAGCGTTATGCATTGAATCGTGACGAAGTTGTAAACGTAGCATTTGATGAGTAAGTATATCATTTTCATGTTTTATTTGACAAAGAGAATGGAATGGATATAAATTCAGAGCATAATGGAAATATCAAGTTAGAATCTAGTTTTGTTGGAAATGTTAATACTAACGATGATATTGAAAGAGATGAGGTATGAATACAAAAGTTTTGTCATGAGGAATCAACAACTAAATAATCTCCTTCTAACCCTTTGGACATTCCTTCTGAGCAATATGCACAACAAGATGAGGGATAGAAAAAGGAGCGTGGCTCATGTTGGTTAGATATCCCACATATGCAAAATCAATTAAGGGATAAATTGGAAGAATTAGGAGATCCGAAGCTATCAAAACTCGCTAGGCCAAATAGATGTAGGATACATCAGAGAAATCAACATTTTGAGATGGATTGCCATGTTTTCCTTGGTAGGATGGAATTATATTTCAGACAACTGATTGTTGTTGAAGAAATACATATGGAAGATCCTTGGAATACCTTTTCACTCAATGAGGAAGGTGGAACAACTATCACACATGAAAATGATAATAACTCCATCCGAAACGACGAGAGTAATTGTGATAATATATTTAGCTCTTCCTCATCATTCGATGACCGTGATCCTTGCATAACTATAGACTCAACTACTGATCAAATCTCTTTATCTTGTGTAGATTTACTAGATGTGGAAAATAAGTTTTTACTGATTCATTCATAGACCCTTGCATGACTGTGGATAAGGAAGGAACAGTCGTTAATGAGTTGACACAAGGAAATGACTCTATTGATTGGAATGATGGACACATAGAAATAAAAAGCAGCAGGCCCCTTGAACATTACAGCCATATTGACCGCTCAACAAAACAACATTGTGTCCCAACTCCTAGGACCTTGGGAAGTGTTTGTTTTAACGGTCATCCACTACTTTCAGGAGAGGTAAGGTGGTTACATCTTGCTTGCATGTTGTTGTATCAGTTTGGCCATCAATAGATATGATTACCTATCAATAAAACCTATATGGGCAGGGGTTGCAGGGGTCATCGTGAGGTACATTACCTTGGATGGTAGATTTATTGCTATTTGTGGTGTGTATTTTATTTTTTTAATCATTTTCGTCATAAAATGTTAGTCTCCTTTCCCTATTTTCTTTTGGCTTCCATGGATCATGCAATTAAGGAACATTGCAAAAACCCTAAGCTCCTTGTGCTGCACTTAGGGTTAATTTTATTAATAATGAAGTTTATGAAAACTCAAGAGCCTCGTTACACCCTATTTTGTTATTACTGTTTTAATTTTACCTTCACGGGTAAATAAGATGGTAAATGCAATTATGAGATTGATATGGTTGCTAAAAGAATGGAATACTGGAATAGGTATTATGTGAAAGTATTAATAAATGCTTAATATAGCTTTGAAGAGTAAATATATTTACATTTATTGCTTTATGAATATGCTTAAGTTATGATGCATACAGATTCATTGTGAATGTCTAACTACCATTGCAAGTGTGTTGAGCTGGTTGAAAGGATAGGTTCATTCCTCAAGGCGGAGGGGAAGTATCACTCACGAGAAGTGATTGGTCGGATAACCAGTAACGTAACCTATCTGAGCGTACACACACTCACAATAGAATGGTTGAGTCTAGACATAGAAGTGGGAAGTTGGTAAGTCATCCTTAGTTTGATGTGTCTGCTTTAGTAAAAGTCTTGTTTACTACCAAGTGCATTATTAGGTGATGTTTATTTGTTCAAGCTCGTGAGTTCTTCCTTATGTTACTATGCTTGATTGTTTGGTTGAATGAGTGTTTGGGATATACGCCTATATGCATATGCCGATATAGGCATATGTTGGATATAATGGGATGTCCATATGAGTATGAAAACATATGTATAGATATGCATATATGTATTTATGATGCTATTGTGTGTATAATCACTTGTTCATAATCATTTAATATCGAATGGATTACTTGACTATCATATTGCTATATAATGTATATATTCTTGTATATATATACAAATACACTCGTAAGCATTGATGCTTATTAGAGAAGTGTACATATATATATATTATAAGTATATGTGTATGAATATACATATGTATTATTCATACACATATACTTATTTATGGAATATGATAAAAGAGTTATACATCTGAATATAGAATGGGTATATATTATGAGGATAAGAATATATATAGTCGATAAGGTTATTACTATCATGAAAATGTTTACTAGTTTGTATTCTTTTGTTTGTCAAGTGTATATATATACTTTATTGGAATATGGTATATAGGAATATATATATATATAAGATGAATCAACTCATGCAAACACCAAGTCGATGCAAGCTATGTGTTATATATTTGTTATTGAGTGGCTCAACAAGTGAGAAACCGCGCTAGCTCTATAGGAGGTTAATGCTTTATTTGGCGCCACCTTATCAATCCTATTCGCTATAGATGTTAATTGTGAAGGCAACTCAAATTACAGCTTTTTCATCATGTGCTGATTTGAAATGGTCTTATACTGCTGTCATCAAAAGGGGTCGACTTGTAGCATTGTTTTGTTGAGTATGTTCTTTGTGCGCCACCTTTTAGCTTTGTTGAGTGAGTGGCTATGCATGGTGATTGTTGTCAACACTCATGCCTAATCTATAGGCTGATAAGCCTCTTTACTGCTATATAAATAGTAGAGAAAACTCACTTGTTTGGGATGCATTTCCATACGCATTGTGCTTAGCATTTTGTACACCTTTGCTTTGCATTTCTTAATCTACATTAATTTGTTATATTTTGAGAGAGTGATAGCATATTGAGTGAAGTACATTATCAACTTGGGAGATAGGGGATTATTGTGGCATAGCTGAATGGATCAATCATAAGCTAGTTGGTGCTGTGGGAAAACTAATTTGCAGTCAATCGATTGGATAAGTGAAAATAGGCATGCAAATAATCTTCTTTTATTGTCTTGGCTTTCTGAACGATTGCTTCATGATTGCTTTTGTAATACCCCTCTGTTTGGTTTCTTGCTTAGATAGTGTTCTTTGCTTTGTTTTAGTTTTTAGTTACTTTGATACTTTGCTTCTAAGTTACCAGGTTCTTCATTTTAGCCCCCCGAACCGGCCAAAATACGTGTGGGTTCTGGTTTGGGTTTGGTTCTTCTCTGGGTTCGCCTGGGTTCTCCATTTTCCACCCAGGTTCTCTGTGGGTCCTTCTGTGAGGAATCCACAGAGAACTCGGGTGGAAAATGAAGAACCCTGACCGAACTTGGGGAGAACCCAGAAGGACCCGGGAGGACCCACGTCA
The DNA here is from genome assembly GCA_007115665.2 of Sequoiadendron giganteum. NCBI lineage: Eukaryota > Viridiplantae > Streptophyta > Pinopsida > Cupressales > Cupressaceae > Sequoiadendron > Sequoiadendron giganteum. The sequence continues at coordinate 219,139,104 of CM021110.1, forward strand.
TCCAGCCTAGAAAAAGGCAAAAACTCAACTTTAAAACAAAAAATAAAACCCCCAAAAGTGCCCAAATTGCCTTATATTGACCTGGCCGACCAAATGAGGCGGAATTGGAGTACATACTCCTTCGTCCACTCGGTCAAGCGCAATCGTTTGGGTGCAAAAAAGGTAGAGGATTTGGTCTATGTACACTCCAACCTTCGTCTCTTATCACATAAGAAGCCTGGATACAATGAGGGTGTGTCAAAGAATTGGGATCTCACCCCTGAGTGTGCTGATTTAGATGCTATAGTTGCACAACTTACCTTGGCTTCTATAGATGACAATGAGGCAACTAATGCACCTAGTGGGAGTGGCAATCCAATTGATAGTGGTTAAAAAGAAATTTGAACCAATTGAGGACGATGAATTTGATGAAGATGAATTTGAAGAATAGCAATACTGAATTAAATATTGTCTTGATTGTAATTTGAATTTTGAATGTGTAATGACATTTTAAGACTTGAGTATTTACTATTTAGTAATTTAGTAATTTACTATTTATATTTTTGCAAATTATGAATATGATTATAGATTATATGAGGTATTACCGTATGGCGTATTTCATTGTTTCAATATTCTATGGCATTATGGCATTATGATCATATGATTATAATTTTTAGCATGCTTATGAGTGTATGACATTATATATATATATATATATATATATATATATATATATAGTACGGCCGTACTCGTACCCGTACCCTAGGAATTTTTTTTTTGCCGAATCGGCGAACCTGAACCGGTATCTGAACCCGTACCCGAACCGGCAACTTAGCTTTGCTTACTTTATCATGTGTGTTATTGGATCGCTAGTTATTAAGCGACATAGACTATTGTGGCTATGTGATGTATCTCTTGATGCTTTATTTTCATTCTTTAATTAGTGAAATGATGTTAGTTGATATAACATGTTTATTGCATATGAGTTATTTGATTATTATGGAATTGTCAATTTGTGATGAGTGTATTGGTGAAGGGGACGGGATCACATCACTCGCTTGCTAGTGACCTGTGATTTCGTGATTTCCTCTTGACGGTGTGTATTTTATGTTGTTTATAAATATGTTATTTATTATCTCGTTTATAGGTTTGCAGGTACATGACATCGACTCCACCTGGTTTCACAGGTTTGAGCGTGTCGACCCAACAGTGAAGTTGAACGGGAGATAGTAACTAGGTAACATGTGTCAGGTCTACACCCTAGCCACAGTGTGTCGTCAGTCGTTGTTGGTGTGTCTTCCTTTGCCTTGTTTATTATTATTTAATTCTGCAGGGTTTATGTTATGAAAATAAATGTTAAATTACACATTAAATAATGTATATTTATTTAATTAATTTTAGATAATATGATGGAAACTTTTTATATAAATTAATTAATTAAATTTAATTTATTTAGTAAATTGAATTTAATCCATGTGGTTAAATTTAATTATTAAGTAATTAAAATTGTTTATTAAGAAAGTTGTTTAAAGGAATTAAATTGAATTTGGAAATTAAATTTGAATATGAAATTATTAAATTATTTATGTGAAAATAAATGTGATTGATAAAAGATATTTGATAATTGCCAGCATGTGATAGTTAATTAATTGAGGGTTGTTGAAAAAATTAATTCCCGGAGAGAATTAGGGCTTTGAGTGAGGAAGCGGAAAGCTTCTTCACGATAAAGTTTAGGATATTTTTAGGAGGTTGAAAAATTGAAGGAGCACGGAAGATTTTTGGGTTTTGTTGTTAAAAATTGAAAAGGATTTTGAATTGGAAAAAAATTGTGAACAAGTAGCATTCTTAGATTTGTTTGGGATAGGTTGTTGTGGTGTTGGATACAATACTGTGCTTTGGAATTTGTGTTTGCTGGGAAGAAGCTATGAAAGCTTTGGAAGAGGCTCGACATCAAAAACTTCAACGCTACAGAAGCTTCGTTGAAACAGGTTCCATTCTTGTGAAATTGTTTGGTTTAAAATTTTAACTAGAATTGTATTACTGTAGAATATTTCTGTGCTAGATCTATAGTTGAAATTTTATTTTGTTTAAGAAAAGAAGAATATAAAGCTTTTGTGATTGCCGTGAAGAACTTAGAGCCTTTGTAGAAAATTTTAGTTACAGAGAAACCAAAGAGTTAGTTTGAGAATATTTGAAGAATTTTAGATTTAAACAGTGAAATAGAACCCAAAGGAAAACAAATCTAAATTTATGGAATTTTAGTGTTTAAATCTGTGTTGAAATTGTTAAAACCTCCGTGAAGAAATTGTTTAAACAATAGGAAAACAGCGACTTTTAAATCTTTATTGAATTGGAAATTTGTCCGATAAATAGTTTGGGGAAATTCATTGCCTCTTTATTCTTCTTTGCAATTTGGATTCTTTCCTATAGATTTCATTTCGGAAAAAATCATTTGCCAATCTTACTAATCTGTTGATGGTTTATAAATATATATATACATTGCAATATATATATATATTATATATTTATTGTGATTGTATTTTTTGTCAAATATTCTGAAAGGGAAACCCGTAATCCTTATGGATTCGGGAAGGGTTTTGTTTTTTATTTGTTTATAAAATGAAAACACATCTCATTTTGAGATCGATGTGTATGTTAATGTTAATGTGGCGGTTGGGGAGGATCTACCTCCCCACAGCTGCTCCTTAAGGGAGCGGCTGTGTGGAGGGAGATCCCCCACAACCCCTCCCAATCCTTTTATAGCTGTGCCCTATGGTTTGGGTTCGGCTGTGCTTAGCACGACCGCCCCCAAACATAGGGGTTTCTTGTGTAAAAGCAAGACTATGGATGTGTAAAAGAAATCCATGTATAAATAAAACACGAATGGTTTAAAAGAAAATTCGTTTGTCCTTTTTTTGTTGCGAATTTCGATACGAGTTATTTAATATATATATATATATATATATATATATATATATATATTCTTATATATATATACATTGTGTATATATATGTATATATATAATATGGATATATGTATATATTATATATATATATGTTATATATTGGGTTTATATTAATTATATATTTAATGAATATGTATATCATAAATGTATATGCATAATTATATAATTTCAATATAATTATGTATGTATATTTTATGTATATATATTAAAAATATATTTTTATATTTAAAATAGTTTTAATTTCAAAAAGATAACATGTTTTTATGTTTAGTTTGGAAATTGAAGAAAATAACTGTTAGTTGATTTATGTTGCTTTTATAAGTAATCAAGAGTTTGATTTATTTATTTATGTTAGTAGTTTTTTTTCCTTTTCTGTATTTGGAAAGGGAATAAATTATTATTTTTAATTATTCCATTAGGGCAATTGTTTTTTTAACTGTGAAATGAATTTAAAAGGGAAATGGATTTACTATATCCAAAAATAGTTATTTCCTCGCAACTGCCTTTTATGTTTATTTCCTCTGTATTTCATAAGGGGAATGGGTTTAAATTGTTTATGACTTCCAGTAGTGAAAAAAGGGAAATGGGGTTGTATGTTTAATTGAGTCAACGCAATGATTGAAACTTTGGTTAGTGCTTTTGTTTTGGTTATTGTAACCCGTTTTCCACGAACGGGGAAGTGGTACCCTTATATCTTGTTTAGGGTGGATGTTAATTTTGGACTAGCACTAGGTTGCCTTGGGTTGTGGAATTGTTCCACTAAGTTGTCATAGGGGAGTGGCTTGCAATGAGTGCCAACACACAAAGGGGTGCCAGGATAACTCATTGTAGGTTGGTAAACCAGATATAATGTAATTAACTTGTTAGGGGTTGGGTAGCTTCAACACTTAATCTAGACTAGTAAGCCTCACTCATGGACCCTTGTGCTAATATAGGCTTGGGATGAGACGAGAAGGCTTGGAATGGCATGATCGATATCTTGTCTTCATGAAAGATATTCGATTCCGCTTTGGACTACATGTGGGGCCAAAAGTCGTTAAAGGTTTCCAGGAGATCCTAAGATTGGGGTCGGGGCCTAGGAAGACTCACCAGGCTATCCCATTGTAATGTCCCTTACCCGACTTTGCCCTAGAATTCACTTGTTGATCAGGTTTAGGGTTTCTTTTTTTAAATGAATTTTCTCTTTGACTAAGTAATTTTGGATTGAAGTCTGCTTTTAATATTTCCACATGTACATATATTTGTTAGCATTAATATCTAGAGATCCAAATATAAATATAATTACAAATCAATAATAAAGACATGAGGAGTTGCATGGGTAGAGCCGCCCAAAGCTATCCATCTAAGCCCAAGAGCATAAGCATCCTATTAGGACAACCCACCCTTTGGCCCCGAGCGACATGAATGTCTCGGAGTGGCGTGCTTAGAGGAAACACTTGTACGGTCTCCTTTCTCTACCCGTGCCATCACCTCAGAAGACACTCAACCTACTGGCGGAAGCCAACGGAACTTATAAGTGGTTCCAGGCCTACCGCTCCTCCATGGCCGCAGCGGATTGTTAAGTGGGACCTCCACCCCTCCATGGCCGCAACAGATTGTTAAGTGGGGTTTTTAGGCACCACCTTTCTCAGGCCCTTCCTCCTTAGTAGGCTTGCAAACACTTAGAAGACAATCTTTTAGCAATCAAATACATTTGTATTTATTACTGATTCCTTAAGTTAATATAAACATCATTATCATCGTGATAATACTAAAGAAAGCATTACACCAATAACCAGATTAGCAATATATGTTTCTTATATTCAAAATATGCTAAATATTATTGCTAAGTGAGTACATCACCCGAGTTGCTATATCTCTCCATGTTTCCTTACTCGCTTCCTTCAACCTTGTACTAAATTGATCATAGGATGAGGACAATTCATAAATATACATAATCTACTTATGTTTATATTAAAGAGTCATCATTACTTATAAGTATCATTATTGCATAATCATGTATATGTATTTATACATATATATATACTTTATATACATATATATAATTATTCTTTTACTTATATCCATTAGTATTCATATATATATATTTATATAATTATTCTTTCCTTATTCATATATATTCTTTATTCATTGCATATTATTCATTATAAAATTTATCTATATCTATGCATATATACTTGCATGCCTATTAAATAATATATATATTAAATGGCTCTATATTCCAATGCGTAACAATAATTGTTGCTGCTGTTCTAAATTGCAAATCCTATTTCTCCATGTTTTTTCCCCTTTCCTTATGTTTCTTCCTTCTATTTATACCATTCAAGGTAGGTGACTCATGGGGGGAATGTATTGTTTGGTGAAAGAGGTGACTTTTCATAAAATACATCCCTTTGTTAGATTTAATGGCTGCTTTTATTATCACAATAATAGCTATTTTTAAAATAATATATTATTACTATAATTGTGATATTTCAGATTTCTATTTATTTTATTATTTTATTTTGATATTTTATTGAACATATTTGAACATTAAAGTATAATAATAAAACAATTTGCTAATATCTTATTATTATTTTATTCTAATGTATTACAATCTTTGATGTGTAACGATTATAATATTTATTTATTATTATTTTTGATACTATGTTATTTAATACTAGAATGTAATAACAATAATTTGCCTATATATTATTATTATATTTGTTATTTCATATTTATATATTTTTATATTGATATGATACACATTTATTTTATATTTAATATTAATATTGCTATTTATTTTATTTATTAATTGATTTGTATTTTAACGCTTGGTCTTTATGGTTTTGTTATTTCGGGGACATGACACCCATGTAGTATTGTGATGATGCTCCTCCTAGGTCAACTGTGTTATTTGTATTGTAAATCGAAAATGGTTTAAAATGGAAGCAATGTAACCTTGTGTCAGTTTGGTGTAAATAGTTGGTTGAGTTAGTGTGTGTGTGTCAGCCTGTGATTAGAGGTTATATAGTTGTCCATGTTATGTTGTTACTATCTCCTAGCATGGGGGGTGGGCCTTCGGGTACCACATGGTTGGGTGGAACATGCACCATACACTATTGGGTCCACCTTTGATCTTTAGTTCTTGATGGCGAGATATCCAGTTGGAGAGCTCATGGTTTCCTGTTTTTAAAACAAGCAATGTATTTATTTCAGTTTGACTTATGTTATTTTACCCATCATTTGTATTCGAGGTGGATATTTGTATATTGTAACACATTTGTATTATTGCCTCATTCAAGGAATGAGTGATGTAACCTTATGACTAAGATAATGAATATGGAGTTTTGTTATATCTCTTTATGCTATAATGTAACTTTATTTTGTATGAGTACTCAATTCTTTATGTAATTAAATCCTATGGATGTACAATGATGTATGTATGGGATTTAAGTAATCTCGGTCTTGTAGCCTTAGAGGTTGTTGTAAATTAGTAAATGAACATGTATGCTATTACAATTTAAATAAAGAATTTTTGGTGCGCTTAAGTAGTTAATTGCAACTTCCTCTAGGGTTACGTGGCGGGGCAATACAACTTTAGATTGTCTATTGTGAATACTTGCATTTAGGGAAAAATAGCATTGCTTTGGAAATGAATTAGAAGCTATTATACTGTTTTGTGATGTACTTGTTGTTACTCCATGATAGGAGGATTTGTTTGTCATAAGTATTATTATTATACTAGATATGATTATACAAGGGTTGCTTAAGAGTTACTCATAGCTAAGTTATTTGAATATACTATATGGCTAGTGGGTTACTCTAGGGATAAGTACTTGAATACTTGTTGATACCTATAGGTTGGGAATAACTTACTAGTTTGGGTTGTACACTTAGTCTTGATTGGAATATATGAGGTTAGAGTAGCTTATATAATTGGGCTAGTCATTGGTTGGTGACTTTAACCTATGATTGGGATGTAACAAGGTTAAAACTCACCTATGTTTAGAAATGTAGGTGAGATTACCTAATGAGTTAAAGTGGCTACTTGGTTAATTTCTTTACTCTTAAAATGAAGTCACATTGTTGACAAGATTCTACTTTGAACACCTCTTTTATTAAGGGGTTACGCTCTCAAAGGGAAGCACCTATTGTTATGATTATTTTTTGATTGAGGTCAATCACTGATGTGGTTAATCTCTTGAAGAGAACCATTTATTAGTGTGATATATTATTGATTGGAGTCGATTATTTATGGATAATTAGTCTATGAATAGAAGAAGCTTATATAGCTATACTCTAGATTATAAAGTTATATTTAGAACTAGATTGTCTTTTGTAGTGAATGGCTTGTTTATGCAAAGTTAACTCGTGGACTAGGAAAGCTCTTATATCATACCAAGGATGAGAATATCCATAAGATATCATAGAGTTTTTGGGAAGGGAAATAGGTTATTTTTGGGGTTAGGGATTACCTAAGGAAGGAAATTTCCTAAGCATAGTATTTGAACAGTCAAGATCCAAACCGAGCTATTGAAGTGTATGTGAATAGAATGACCTTCATTCGAAATACTGAGTGAGAACACTTTGGCCAAAGTAGTGTAAGTAGCCACAGTTTACAGTGTCAAGTCACGTGATCCATTTCTATGCATTCTAGTCCTAGATTGTGTGTTTACAAGTTCTAGACATGTAAGACACAACACTAAGCTCATATAGGCTATTGATACGAGGTTTACCAACCAATCTCTTCGTTGAAGGGTAGGGCCATCTTTCGAATGATAGATGTGCGAGGGGTTGCATATGAGTCTGTGGTTGGTGGAAAAGCACTTGAGTGATGCTTCTCCTCGTTAGTTGGTGGCCAAGGTTTGCGAATGTTTGTGCCAGTATTAGGGACAATTGGAGTGTTTGCACAACGAGCAAGGACATTCAGAATGTATGCACCGATGCGGCGACACCAAGACTAGTTTGTATTGCTATTGCTAGATGAAGCTCAGAGGAGCTATGTACATATCATGTAACCATTTATATGGAAGGATGTAATCATAAATATTATACCTAAGTTCATTCAATATGATATCTATGTTTTTGGAAGATTTGTGAAATTACAATGGAATGCAATGGAAGTTTGAAAATATTGTTATTTCAATTATGCATGTAATTTACATTATGGAAAGAAAATATTTTATTGCTATGTTATGACATCATGGTTTATTCACTTGAGGTGAAAACTTGGAAAATTTTACTGAGCAGAACATCGGGGTTGTTACAAGCCTAAGATTGATTCTAAGGGAAAGTTTTATGTGAAAAGGAAACAAAAACCCATGGTTGTCCATTATTATGGTAAGCGATTTGATACTAGTGAGGAAGAAGATGATGAGGAATGGGTCGAAGAGGATGAGGGGGAGGCCTTTGTTGAAATGTAATCTTTGTCGCCTTCGAAGGAGGACAACCCTATGAAACAAAAGAGCATTGGGAAAAGAAAACCCCACATAAGATACAAAAATTTCTTTTTTGGGGATTTATTCTTACTTGAGTTCTTCAATTTCTTGGGGTCCTCTTCCTCTAAGGGTAGTTGGGAAGAAACCTCAATAGAGGCATCACCTTCCTCCACATTCCAATCCTCATCTTCCTCATCATCACTAGTGCGAGCTCATATCCGAGTAGTGCACCACCATAGATCTATGTTTCCTCTTAAAATTAAGTCTCCCCTTGGATTATATCTTTGGGGTTTGATCTTTCACAATATGCATAATGAGAAGGATTAATCTTTTATGTAAACTAAGCAACTTAGGGTTTTTGAAATGTTACTTTCAAGCATTGTCCAAAAATGTCAAAAGAAACTAGGGAAATGAGACCAACATTTTATAACAAAAATGGCTAAGGAAAATAAAATGAACACCACAAATAGCGATAAATATTCCATCTAGGGTAATTTATCTCATTATAACCTCAACAACCTTCACCTAGATCGGTTTAATAGACAAGTGATCGTATCCCAATGAAGAGAGCTTCACATGTTTTCTACGCTCGTTACCTTTGAAGAACTGGTTCAAGACTTCATGATTCGCTTTTCTGTCTCTGATTTTTTTTTTTTCATGCACTGAAATCCTTGTGATTTTGGCAACTACATCTTCATTGATAGCCGTATTCCTCCCATACACATTTAGTGTTCTATTTTTCCAGCCCTTAATAAAGAGTTTCATTGCTTCACGTTTGTGGCCACGAGGCTTCTCTAAATATGGAACTAGGCCCCTTTCCTTAACAATTATACAAGCCTTATGGTTCCGAAAGACCCCATCGCAGGAAAGGGGCTCCACTTTGCTCTTTTCTCCACCCATTACAACTACTTTGATATTTTTTAGGCTCCCAAACTGCAAGACAAAAATGCTATTTCTCACGCACCACCCAAAAAAATATTGGATGGAGACACTCTTTGCAACTAGAAAATGTGTGAAGTGTCTTGTACTCATCACTCCTACGTCCCATCGATTCTTAGTAACCCTATTGGAACTCATAATTTATGATGGAGTGATCTTCAATAGGAATGGAGGCATACCCCTGCCAATGTTTTAATGATTTACAATTTATAATCCCATTAGCAAACACATCCACCACCTTATTCCCCTCATAGTATATATAAGTAATCATTATCTCGTCAAAAGTTTTAATAATGTTTAGGTAATCTCTAATGAAAGTGTCAACCAACTAGGACTATGTTCATGCTTAAGACATTGGATTATGTTGAGAAAATCCCCTTCAAGCCATATTTTTTATTACTTTTATCATAGGCTAGCTTAAGACCATTGAAGACCGTGATAGCTTTAGCATTGTGATAGGTTTGAATACCCAAAAGGAGTGCCACTGTTGAAATCAACCTGCCTTTATCATCTCTTAATAGATCCCCATTTCTTGTCGGTCTAGGGTTACCCTTGGTTGCCCCATCAAAGTTGAATTTGATCCATTCCTTCTGCGGGCATCTCCATGCCATATTCTCCTCGAATTCTTTATATTTTTGAAAGGGGTAGAGATATTGAAGAGGAGTTTCCACTTCTCCGTCACATGGAAGTCATAACTACAAATTTTAATTTCAGGCCCCTCCACAATCTTCTCAGAGACCCCTAACATGATTTTTTTTTTAATTGTGCTTATAATTTTAACCAAAATTCCTCCTCCTTCAAGTGCATATCGCTGAACACTCAATTATTTCTTTCTTTACATAAACCCCATGCCACATGGACAAAGATAAGAGACCAGAAAAGCTTAAGTGTTAGATTACTAGAGAGACAAAACAATTGAGCGACCTGCTGTTCCACCATCATCGTAAAGCCTCGAAGCAACATAGTAAGAACGATTTGAAGAGAGATGTCATATGAATCTATCATCTATTAGGAAATAAGGAACATGAAGAAAAGCAAGAATGCATTGAAGCTCGATTGGATTTAGATCAATATCCATAAAGTTCTTCCATTTCCCTTCATGAAAATAATTAGCTAAACAATTGCCAATGGTTCTAGCACATAGATCTTTAAAAGGCAAATCCAAAGAATGAGGACTGAGAGTGATATTATTGCACCACATATCATCCCAAAAGTTGATAAGACTTTTGTTCCCAAATTGGCATCAAAAACCTTTCATAATGATAAACCTAATTTTCAAAATATTCTTCCAAAACAAAGAACCCTCGGGGAGATCCCCATTTTCCTAAACCTTATGAAAATTTCTATAGGTCGATAAATACTTTTTCTTCTTTATGAACTTTTTTATTTTCCTGATGCCCAAACCCCCTATTTGTTATGTCTACAAACTTGGTCCCAAGCCTACTACTGTGGGATTCTTTTCCTTTATGCAGTTCCTACCCAAACGAACCTTTTTTGAATTTGCTTAATTTTATCCATAAATCTGTGAGGAAATTTATGAAGACTCATGGCATACATCAGTAAATTCTGGAGAGTAGCTTTGATGAGTTGAACCTTTCCTGCTTGATTGAATAGAGCACCTTTTCAACCCGTCATTTTAGACTGAAATCTATCTAAAATCCTTAACCTTAAAGACTATAACATTGATTTCACGAGGAGAGAGACCTAAATAGGTTGAAGGAAAGCTACCTAAATAAACCGAAGGATTCTAGAAATCTTCACCTATTGTTGCATAGGTGTATTTATGAAGAAAATAGTACCTTTTTGAAGTCTAATTTTTTTCGCTTGAAGCCTTCTCATAATTAAGCAAAATGTATTTAATATTTCTAGCTTCCCTCACTCAAGCTCCCCTTATAATTATAGTATCATCAATAAATTGTTGACCATGAGAAGACAATGAATCCCTTAAAGAAAACCATCATTAACCGCTCCCTGAATAGATTTGCCCAAAGTTTCCACCATTATTACAAAGAGAAATGGGGAGGTAAGATCCGCTTGTTCGAACCCTCTAGAAGTTTTAAAGAATCTCAAGGGGGATGAATTTAAGATCACAGAGAACCTTAGAGAGGAGATGAATTAGACAATGAGATCAATAAATTTGCTTCCAAAACGAAAACTTACCAAACGATGAGTTAAAAAGCACAAATTAACTCGATTATAGGATTTAACTAAGTCTAGATTGAGGAAGAAGCCAACCTTATTATTCACCGAAAGAGAGTGGAATCCAAAATCTCTCTACACCACACAAAACCATTTTGCTAACTCGATATTAAATTAGGAAGAATAGATAGTAATTTGATCGCCAAAAGTTTAGAAATGATCTTGTAGATTGAAATACATGCAATGATAGGCCGAAAATATCCAAAGGATTTTGCACTATGAAACTTTAGAATAAAGACCAGAAAGGTCGAGTTTAATTCTTTAAATAATTTCCAGTTACCATAAAACTCCTTAGTTGCAGTCACAACATCCTTAGCCACAATCTTCCAAAAGGATTTAAAAAGAATAGAGGAAAACCATCTGGCATAGGAGCGTTATTCTATTCAAACTATAAAACCATTGATCTTATTTCCTCCTCAGATGGGATACAAATTATATTTTTCTTGCTTTGTTCTGATAAAACTTTTGGAATAACTTCAAAAAATTGATATTCACATCTGATCATACTCTAAGTTATAAACAAGAAGATTAAAAAAGAACTGTAATGTCCCCATTGTAGCCATACGCTCTTTTGCATTCGATAGCCTATTTCTGGAAGTCCGTAGGCTAGTTAGAAGTTGAAATTAGGGTTTCCACTTTCAAAGGAGGTTTTGAGGGCTTGCATGTGAGAATCTTTGATGCATGTCTCATGGAGCTTTCTGGGTTTTCAGAGAGCTTCGGGCTGGGGTAACATGCATTACAAGATATTGCCTTGCATTTATGGTTGTTTCATCGGAAGTTTTGGAGGCTTGCATGTTGGGGTTTTGTAGTTTGGATTCTGGATTCCTTCTGGGTTTTCAAAGAGCTTTGCGGTGATGTGACATGCAACTGCAACATAGGACTTTTCCGAAATTACTATTTTTAGTAAGTACGACGGTTGTTCGGATTGTGGTTCAAATGAGTTTGGAACAACTTACTATTTTTAGCAGTGTTATTTTTAGCAAGGTTTCTGCAGTTCAGTTCAGTAGCTATATCTGGCAGGTCAATTTGAGCAATTTGGTCTCGAACACCCTTGGTGCTATTTTTGGCATTGTTTCAGCAACTTGGTATTATGGCTATTTCTGGCAAGGCAGTATATTCAGTTGGTCTCCAGTATTGGAGGTGATTATTTTGGTAGGTTTGGTATTTGGTGAAAATAATATTTTAAGTGGAATATTTGGCTAAGACTGGAGGACGCCTATTTTTGGGTGAGATAATGTTTCAAGTGAAAAATTTCCTTTGCAATAATGGATGACTTCATAATGGAAGGAAATTATTTAAGGGATTTATAATGTTTATTTTCACTTAACATATGGGACGCCAATATTATACCTTATTTGCATTTTAATAAAGTATATTGCATTCATGGAAAGGGGACACTTTGGAGAAGATATTTGGATAAATATAAAGTATTTTCCTTGTGTGCTTTTCTGATGCCTAAATGGAGGAGGTTAATGAAATGCAAATTACAGTTTATTGAAGGTAAATGTGGATTTCAGCTTGGGCGCCCTAATTGGAGGGAAAAGAAGATTTGAATTGGAGTTGAGAGAAGGCTATAATTATGAGTGTTGGGCTCTTTGTTTATCTATCTATTTTCTACCTTATCGAAATGCTGCTGGGTTGGTTTCAGAACCTGGCTAAGGGGGAGCTTAGCATTTACACCACTCTTCGGGCCTGAAACAATGGCTCCCTAGATGGTCTAATAGGAGTGATACATTCAATAGTGTATATTAAGCAATATTATTTCAGTTTTGATGATTTTGTTGAATTTCAAGTTGTAAGTTTTCTCTATGGCTGAAGCTGAGTTTCATTTGTAGATCATTGCCTGATTTTCTTTTCATTCTAGGTACTGGCTATATCTCTTTCTAGGCCCTAGGCACCCCATTGTGCAAAGTTTGGTGATTTTTAATGAAGAATCAGATTTTATCTTGCAAGGTCGCCCCTCTTGAAAGTCGTACCATGCCTGGCAAGGTTTTGGAAATTTGCGTTCAATCATAGGCAAGTGTTTGATGCAGTTTCTTGGTCCGGTCTTGGTTGCCATCTCACTAGAAGTCATGCATTTCGTTCCATGTCATTTGGTTAAGTTTTGAGTGAGTTATGAGCATTTTAGTGAGTTTCTTAGTTGCTGGTTTGAATTTTCAGCTTGCTGGTCTATCATATCAAATTGTCTAAGTTGGAGTTTTGGAGTGTGCTTTTAATATCTATTGAGTCTTTGATGATTGGAAATTCATAATAACATTTGTAGCTTCTTGGACAACTTATCTCTTGGCTTCTTGCAGAATTTATTCTCATTGTAAAGCTATTAGAGTAATACTGTTCAACTAATATTTATATTCTGCAAATTTACTATGTATTCCCACTCTTAGTGGAAGAGGTGCCTCGTTGCCTTGTTTACTTTGTTTAAGCATTATCATTCCCACCATTGGTGGAAGAGACAGGCCTCACCGTCTTGCATATTGTACTGGGGTCGGCTTGCTGCCCTTCTTTACTTTCAGTATTTACATTGTTGATCAGCTGAGCCGTCCATTTACTTCTGTACTTGCATTCATATTGCTGATCGGCTATGCTGTGAAATCACTCTCGCTAAAATAGGCGGTCGAGTTGCATGGACTCTACTTTCCAGCATTGTACTTCATTCATTTTGGAGACTAACAATCCTCGACGCCATATGATCACACCTTGCCCAACAATGGGATCCTGGTGTATATTCTTGGCGTAGGGTTACTTTCAGCAGTTGATTTGATTAGTGGCTAACATTGACGAGTGCCATTGTTGGAGTGTTGTTGCAAAACTTGAGAAAAATTATAATGGGGTCATTTCAAGAATGCTGAATCAGCCTGATGGATACCCCTTCTTCCTCGAAAACAAAGTCATTGGACTGAATAAAGCTAATTTTATTAGCAAACATGTTCTTATGAGAGGAAAGTTGAAAAAACTTCGTATTTGAATCTCCACTTTTCAACTATATAGTCCTAGATCTTTATTTCTAGAAATCTTCTTGTTTTGATATAATATCATGAAAACGGGCTAGAGATGATTTTCCTATATTTGAAGTGAGGAGATCAAGCCTTTAACTTGTATTTCCCATTGAACCTCATCCAAAATTTTCTTAACAAAATCCTTGATATGAATGATTTGATCAAATGATTGTTTATTCCATTTTTAATCAATTGGTTTAAGATATGAAAGTTTCTTGGCCACCCTATACATTGCACAACCCTCAATTTTGACCTACCACCACTCTATAATTTTGTCCTAAAGATCCTAGTGTCTCATCTATATTTTCTGAAGTCTAAAGGGTAACCTTTTCTTTTTACCCAATCTATCAAGATAGAGAGAAATCAGGTAGTGGTCTGATCCTATACGAGTGAGAGCAAGAGTATTTCGAAAACCAATGTATAGAAATAGAAGCTCGGTCCAACTTAGATGAGATCCGCATCCACCTGATGGTTAGACTAGGTGTATGAAGCACCATGTAAATCTAAGTCGGAAGAAGCTTGATCTTGGATAACCTACATTAGATCCATTCGACTTTCTAGGGGAATTTGGTACCCCCTCAATTTTGATCCTCCTTTAGTGGTGTGTTTTAATCTCCTATAACTAGACATGAATTCCCCTAAAATTTTTGATTCATAGAACTCATATTATTCCATAATCTTCTTATAGCGTTTTTTTATATTAGGGTTATACACATTCAATATAATTGAAGAGGTATCACCCTTGAAATAAAAAAACTGAGTATGTATGTGATTATTATCTTCATTTAGCACCACTCATTTAACAAATCTGGGGTTCCTGAATTGAATTATCCCACTCGAAGCTTCATCAAAATTGCTCCTATGATAACCACAATCTTTGAAGAAATGGTTTTTCAACTTTTTGACCTTGTCATACTGCATCTTGGTTTTTTGAATAAGTGAAATATTTTGGTTATGATCCTGAATAATGTTGTTCAGGAGGTCATGTTTAAGAGCTTGGTTTATCCCCCCAATATTCCAAGAGATTATCTTCATTAACATTTGGATATGGTTTTCTTTGAGCACATATCAAAGAGGATTTTCTAAACTCCCTCGACAATTTCCTTCTTGCTCTCCTTTTCCCTAATTTTTTGAGATGAGTCTTCCTTGGCCCCTTTGCTCGGATCCACAATCCACTTTTTGATGGTTTCTAGTGACCACTCCTTGAATGCTAGATGGGGAAATATCGAGATTTTTCTTATTCCTACATTTCACCAGAACAAAATGTTCCTCAACAAGGGTTATCAAAGCATCCCTGTTAACATCCTCAAATAACACAAGCTTCTGAAGACTATTTTGCAAAAGTAAGGGAGAAGATTCAAACACACCATTTCCACCCTTGAAAGTCACCATGATGGTATCTTTTCCTTCTATATTGAGGCTCTGGTCCATTGTCTTTGCTACTTTTAAAGCCAAGGCAACTTTCAAACCATCCTCTAGAATAGGGAGGGAAGCCTCTAACCTAATTTGGTCTAAGGAGGTATCAAGAACCAACCTTTGGACAACCCCATTTGATTTGGTCAATGAAGAGGATACCCTCGATAAGAGAGATTTCTAAACCACTCCTTCCAAAGCTTTCCCTGAAAGATTAGAGACCACCTCCGAAACTTATCTACTATATAGCCTGACTTCTCCCTCTAAAATTTAGGTTTAAGTGGGTTTCTTACTTGGGTAGTTTTTGGCCCAATGACCCGCGTTTTTGTGTTAGAAGCAAGCAAAGGGAAAAGATTCAAACTGTACCAATTTAACACATATGCTTTCAAATACCAAGTGTCAACTAGTTAAAGGCATATCATCTAGCGACACTAGCTGACCAAAGGTACTAGCTATGCCCTTAAAAACTTCTTCATCCTATTACTCCATTATGAGTCCAAGTAATCTGAGTCAATCGAGGGCCATATTGAAAGAACAATTAGAATCATCAAAACTTGGTTCCCATTCATCAAAGCTGAAGTGGATTTACCAAATCTTCCTCATAGGGAAAAAAGAAGGAGAAGAAGCCCTCTTGCATAGCTGCTATATCAACTTGCCCTTTAGTATGCCATTTCTTAAGAACCCAAGATCAAACAACATCAATGTTCGGTCTTCGATACAAGCATTTCCCCAGTAGTGTTATCTCCATAAGAGTAACACCCTTATAGAAAAGACATTTAGGAACAGAAATGGTAAACTCACCTTATTCCAGATTCGATGAAACTTGGATTGGAGGGGAAGAGATTTTTGTTTAGGTTTATTACCAAAAAGAGCTGACCATCGAGGGGTTTGTTTTGAAAAAGATTTTCGACTGGTGCATTAGAACCTTTTTGACCCTCATCACACAAACCCAAACCATTATCCTTGAAATAGGCTAAAAATGACATATTTCTAGGGTCTAGTGGTACCACAATCTCCCCCCCCCCCTCCCCCCCTAATTGGCAAAATTTTCCCGTCACCCAAAGTTTCCTTCACCAAGCTTGCCACTGGGCCCTCACTTACAGACTAATTGCCACTAACCACGTCTCTAGCAACACCACAACTGCCATCCGACCTTCCAGTATTTGCGACTCCATTGCCATTCAAATTCAAACTAGTATTGTATGCTACTCCATTATTTTTAATGTGCATCTATATTATATAAAAATAAAAATGAAATGCCTAAAGACTGTAAGTTAACAATAAGATGACAAAAACATAGAAAATATGGCTACTTCCCTAATCAACATTTGTTAAATAAAATGGTATAAAAGTCTTTGTAGAAATAAAGTAGCGTTCGACTCTGCTTTGATTTGCAAGTTTCTCGCTATGCCTATTTTTTTGAATTTCCGGACCCTATCGTGATTTGACTGTTTGTATGGGACAGTCGGGAGGGGGCTTGGGAAGGCTGCCCACTCCAAAAATGCTATCCTCTTGTTTGGTGCTATGCCTGCTGTGTCAGCGACCAACTCTGCTATTTCCAAAATGATGTCCCTTCCTCGTACTTTTGTCCTTTCCCTCTGGGGAAAAGACCTGAGGAATTTTTGGAAAGTCGCCCACTTCTGCTTCTTTCGGGCTTGACTCTTTCTTCGCTATGGAAGAACTGGTTTCCTAAGTGGACAAACTGGTGGGTTTTGACTCACTAGCCTTGGGTAAAAGATCTTTGGAATTTGCTTCTTGTGAGTGACAGGCTGGGAAGTAGATGTCCCAAAAGTTATAATGCTGACGACAATGGACAATCTCAAACTGGTGTTGGTTGGAAAGTTTTTGGCATATAGGCGAATTATTGAACTGGTTATTTAATGGGTTGCTTCAACTTGGAATCTTAAAGGAAGTTTTACCATAAATGCAATGTCGAGAGGTATTTTCCTTTTCTCTGTTGTGATTTACGAAGATATGTTGAAAGTTTTAACAGGTGGTCCTTGGGCGTTTGACTCGGGTTTTAAAAACTTTCTCTCCCTCTGCAAATGGAAACCGAGCTTTGACCTGTCAGCTGACTTGGGTGCCTTGACTCCAACCTGGGTTTGCCACTCGGGCCTTCCTCTGGAGTTCTAGGAGACAAGAATTTTAAAAGGTATAGCTAACTCTTTTGGAAGCCTTCTGGCTATTAATATGATCACTCATGAAATATCTAGATTGGTTTATGCCCGTATTTGTGTCCATGTGGTTGTGAATACGGTTTTACCTTCCTCAATCCTTCCTAAGTCCAAATTTGGGAATTGGACCTAGCAACTGGAATATGAAAATGCCTCTCTTTTGCCAACAGTGCAAGAAGTTTGGACACCTCAATGACTCTTGTGGGCAAAAACCTATCGAGAGAACTTGTGCAAAGGAGAAAAACCAGATAGTGGAACTCTGCTAATGAAATGGCTTATGTAGCTCAGCATTCTGCTTCCCCCGTGAAGGCAATCCCTGTCCCCCAATTGAAGGCTGACCCTTGTTTTGGGCTTGGAGGCTATTTCTGAACCTTTTGTAATGAATGACTCAGCCCATGTTTGGAGGCAAAAGAGTTGGCTCCCCAATCAAAGAGTTTGCCCATGTTTGGAGGCAAAAGAGTTGGCACCCCAATCAAAAGATGCAGTTTTCTGGAGAGGGAGAGGAGCTTGAAGAAGGTGAGTATGTGCACTCAAATACTTACTTATCTTTGGAAGATATGCATTTCCTTTCCTAGATGGGGGTAGGAAACTTGAGTGCTTCTTTGGCTTTACGAGGCTTTTCTACTCAGTATAGTGATAAAGAAGATGAGGAGTGGTCTCAAGCACCTATTAAACCTAATAAGAAAAAGAAGCTGGATGTTGGCGGGGGGAATAAGGTGGGTAGACCTTCCCAAAAGGATTCCAAAACTAAAGATACCGTTAGGGACGTGGTTGCAGGAAAATAAAGAACTTTGGATTTGATCGCAATATCGAAGCCTAAGAATAAGTAACGATAGCTGCTTCTGGGGGAAGAGGGTGGTGCTGTAAAGTAGTTATCCATGAAGTTTATGTCTTGGAATATTACTGGCCTAAATAGCCCGTATGAACAGTTCTTGGTGAAAACCTGTATTCTTGAAAATAAAGTGTATGTTCTCCTTTAGGAAACTAAGATGAAGAAAGAGATTTTTTACAAGGCTATTCTGAGTATCTAGCTTGGTGTGAATTATTTAGTTAGTGAGGCTGAAGGTGCTTCAGGAGGTATAGCTACACTTTGGAATTCCTCAAAGCTAAAAGGTACCTTGAGTGTTGCTAGCAGGAATAGTCTGATGATTACCTTTGAAGATTTGGCTTCCCAAGAGAGCTGGAACTTAATTAACATCTATGCTCCTAACTTGAGTAGGGACAAAGTTTTTCTTTGGGAACAACTAAGTGATGCTATCTCTCACAAAAAAGATGACCATTGGATGTTGGGGGGAGATTTTAACTCTCCTCTCCTTCCTTTAGAGAAGTTTGGAGGGTTGGGCGATTATTCAGATAGTATGATGGTATTTGCTGACTTTTTCAACTCAGCTGGTCTAATTGATATCCCCCTCCAAGGAACGAAGTTCACTTGGTCCAATAGAAGAAACGAAAACCACCTAATCCAAGTTAAATTAGATAGGTTTTTGATCTTTGCCAATTGGAATATCTTCGAATTCCTTTCTCTTTTTGGTCTTCCTAGGTCTGGCTCCGACCATAATGCTTTGGTGCTTAAAATAAATGTGGATTTCAATAGGGGACCTTTTCTTTTCAGATTTGAATTAATGTGGAGTCTCCACCCTGATTTTTTTGATCTTGTAAAAAATTGGTGGGAAGAACCTATAATTGGAACTCCTATGTATCGCTTGGTGGAAAAATTGAGAAGAATAAAAAAAAGAGTGAAAGGGTGGAATAAGGTGTCCTTTGGTAATATTTTTGAGATAAAGAAAACCTTGGGAAACAACTTAAATGAAATTCAGGACATTATGGAGGCTGGTGAGGTGGATGAGGAGAAATATGTTGAGGAAAGAGACCTTTGATCTTAATGGTAAGATAAACAAGGAGGAAATTTTCTTGAAACAAAAGAGACATGTTCAATGGCTAACTGAAGGGGATAGGAACACAAAATTCTTCCACCAATCCACGTTGAAGCACATGAGCATAAATAGAATTAGATCGCTTATCAAAGACGATGGCTCCACGGTCTCCACGAAAAAAGAAATTGCTCGGGAAGCTTTTAACTTCTCTTCTCACCTTATGGCCCCTGGTAGTGTATATTAGGTACAAGATGATTTTCTTGAGGTGATCCCTAAAGTTATTTCTTATATTGATTTAAAGATGATGACTAATGTTGTTTCTATGGAAGAAGTTAGAAAGGTTGTGTTCTCTTTTAGAGCTTGATTGCTAGAGACTTCTTCAGGTTGGGTAGGTTTCTTAACCAAATGAATGCCAATTTTTTTGCATTTATTCCCAAAAATCTGAAGTGTCTTCTATGAAAGACTATAGACCTATAAGCCTTTGTAATATGGTTTATAAAATTTTCTCTAAATTTTGGTGTTAAGGGTCAAACCGGTGCTTGGTAAAATGATTGCTCCGAACCAAAAAGGTTTTGTCTAGGGAAGAAATATCCTTGATGTTGTCATCTCCACCCACGAAATTATCCATTCAATGGACCACTTTGAGAATCATGGGATGGCCTTTAAAATTGATATTTTTAAGGCCTATGATAGAGTCTGTTGGCCGTTTATTTTTGCTGTTCTTAGGAAGCTTGGGATAGAAGGTAGATTCCTCAAATTGATATCTGCTTGTGTTACCTCCCTTATGTGCTCTGTCTTGGTTAATGGTGTCCCCCAAGGTTTTCTCTCTTGTGGCCGTGGTCTTAGACAAGGTGATCCCCTCTCTCCCTACCTTTTTATATCTGTTGCTGAAGTCCTTGTGAGGAACATCCAAAAATTGGTGGATTCTAAAGTTCTTAAAGGTGTTAAAGCGGCCTTGTCTCCCATGCTAGATTCCCATCAACAATTTGTTGGTGACACTCTTATGTTTGGGGAAGCCTTAGTGGGGGAAGCTAATATTTGGAAATAGGTCCTTAATGAATATGTTGTTGTTTATGGCCAGTGTATAAACTATGAGAAAAGCAAGATATACTTCAACATCGAGCAATAGATAAAGGACAAAGTGGTGAAAATTTTGGGATGTCAGGAAGCTGCCTTACCTGATGCATATTTTGGCCTTCCTTTGATTTCCAAGAAATTGGAAAATAACTATTGGAGTTAGCTGATTGAGAGAGTGCAAAATAAGCTGGCTGGATGGAAGGGAAAAATGCTTAGCTTGGTTGGTAAGACCCAATTGCTAAAGGCCTCTCTTTAGAATATTTCGGTTTATCACCTATCTCTCTTGAAAATGCCTACTTTTATAGGGGAAAAGATAGAACAGATTTAGAGAAGATTTTTGTGGTCAGGCACAAAAGAAAAAAACAAACTATCCCTGGGCAGTTGGGAAACAGTGTGTACTCCCAAAAGGAGAGGGGGCTTGGGAATAAGAAGAATATCCTTGCTTAACAAATCCCTCATTGCAAAAATTGGATGGAATCTTCTAGAAGGTTCTAAAGATTGGGTTAAATTATTCCAAGCCAAGTACTTGAGGAACAGGAACCCTGACTGTGTCATCTCTATGTCCGACCTGCCTAGTGGTTATTCCTTATGGAATCATCTTGTGAAGCTGAAAAATGTTTTGAAGCAAGGGGCTAGAAAGAGAATTAGGAATGGTATGATTCTTGATTTTTGGAAGGACCCTTGGATTGAAACTTCTACCTTGTCAATAGATGATCTGAATCCTCTCAAACAAAGCTTAACTAGGATTTGTGTCAAAAACGTTTTTGACTATATAAATTGGGAGGAGGAGGACCCTAATTGGAAGGAGTTCAAATTGCTATTAAGGAGAGATAATTTGAGAGGCCAGAGACAGGTCAATTGGGATCCGACCCTTTTAAGACTGCACAACCTTATTGGGGAGGCTAAGTGGTTTGATAGTGAAAGGGAAGATGAATGGCTTTGGAAAGGTAGCTCTTCAGGTTGTTTCTCGGCTAAAAAGGCGTATGAGGAACCAGAGAAGCCTAGGGATGTCACCGCTGATCATTTTTGGGATAAGGTGTGGTTAAAGAACTTGGTTCCCAAAATTAACTATTTTTGGTGGTCTGTTGCTCATGGAAAAATTCTAACTATTGATAACCTCGTTAGGAGGGGCTTCCACTTGGTTAACAAATGCTCCCTTTGCAAGCAGGAAAAGGAGTCAATTATGCATCTTTTCTTTCATTGCCAATTTGCTAGGGAAGTGTGGTCCTTTTTCCTGCCCTTGTTGTCCTCAGATTAGCTGTTTCCTCACTCAATGAAGATGTTCCTAGAAAAGCTAGTCGAACTGCCCTTTTTTCCATAATATAATTGTTGACCTTGGAACCAAGTACCCCCTTATCTCACCTAGGGAATCTAGAAAGAAGGAAATAATAGGATATTTAGGGAAATGGAGAGAAGCAGTTTGAGGTAAGCATAACTATTAAAACTCAGATTAAGGAGAAGATTGAGGCAGGAAGATACAACTCCAAAGTTTGGCCTAACTACAAAGAGATGAGGATAAAGCATAACTGGGGTATAAGGAGGGATTTCACTAAGATCAATTGGTCAATGATGTTTACCAGAATGACTATGGTGTGGTGTCCTCCTAAGACGGATTGAATAAAATGTAATTTTGATGGGTGCTCAAAAGGCAACTCGGGTTTAGCTAGGGTTGGTGGTCTTCGAAGAAACCACATAGGAGATTGCATTGCGAGTTTTGGGTTGAATATGAGTGTCTGTTCTAATAATAAAGCTAAAGCTATGGTTGCTTTATGAGGTATCAAAACTCTAAAGGGACTCGGCTTTAAAAATGTTATATTAGAATGAGACTCAAAACTCATTGTGGATATTTTGTACGGTGTTGCCACGCCACCTTGGGAGCTAAAAAATATAATGGATAAATGTATAACCTTGAAGAGTCACTTCACCAACTGCAGGGTGCAACATGTCTATAGAGAGGGCAAGAAAGCTGCTGATTGTGCCGGCAACGTGGCTCTGGATTGTGGGGGTGGGTCATCCCACCATAATGGGTTACACTTTTTGGCCAAACTTGACATTGAAATCAACATTTTTAGAAAAAACTTCAATTTCTGACACCTATAGTAGGTAAACTATTAGGAATTTGAAAATTATGTAAACTAGTGATTTGTGAGATTTTGTCTGTAGATTTTAAATGCATTTTAAAAAAAAAAATTGAAATTAAATTATAATTTTTTTGTATCTCCTTTGATTACTAGTTTTTAATAGTAAACAACATTTTTAAAAAGTGGTGTGTACTTTGGCTCGCATAAATTTTTTTCTAAAAAGGATAAAATTATGATTCTTTTGAATTTAGGTTGGTAACACTAGTATCTAGTGCTTTCATTTCGTTTCATAACATTTTGTTGAATATTTTTCTTTTAATTAAGTTTTAAAGTGAAACCAATTACAATTTAGACATAGGTGCACTTCGGCTCGCATAACTTTTTTGGTATGTATTGGAATTCAATTTTTCTTTTTTTGTTGGAATGAGGACATCAATACCTAGTGTGTATATTTTTCAATTTTTTTTCTCAAATTTAGGATTTTTCCACAATGATTTTTCACTGAACTTGATGTTTGATGAAAAACCTATGTTTAGTAAAACTAAAAAATAAAATATAAAATAAAAATAGAATATATTAAGTTTATATTTGTTGGAAAGCATGTTTCGATCACTATAGTCCTCCACCTTTGGTTTATCAAGTGAAATCCAAGGGATTAAGGTTGCCAAGAAGAGCAGAGCGGATTATCAGAAGTTTGAGGACAAATTTCTGCATGAAGGGGAGAACCTCAAATGATTTCAAAATGGGTATGCTAGATTGGAACCTCCTCCTCCCTTCGCTTTGGTTAGCCTTTTTGTTATGTGGTATTTTACCTTAGAGGGCAGATATATGTCGGTGTGTGCTTACCATTTCCCTCTGCTTAACCATATTAGGCATGATGAGATTATCAACTTACCTTTTTATATCTTGTCGTCCTTGCAATTCAATATAGAAAATGGTGCTAGTCCTCCCCTTCACCCAGGTCTGATGTTAACTCTGTATAAATATGCTCTGGCAAACAGTCCTCATGGCAACCCTTTGGCTGTTCGAATTGACAATCCTAACTCAGATAGGATTATTGAGGAACCTCCTGTTGAAGATATCTTTGCTATGGCTCCTAATCCCTGTACTCCTCCCTCTGTTCCTACCAATAGGGCTCTAATTTATTCTATGAGCCCGTCCCCTGTGACCAATGTCTCCAATTCCTCTACTCCTGTGGTGCAAAAAGTTGAGGAAAAAGGTGTGTATGAGATACAAATCTTCAAGGCTACGCCTAAGAAAAGAAAACACTCGCCTTTATTGGTGGACATTCCTAAGGTGAAGAAAATAAAAAAAAGATATTAGCCCAATGATATCATTAATATTTTTGAAGAAGGTGAGCATAATGAGGAGTTGAAGGTGACTTCACAAGGGCAGGGGAGTGGTGGTAGTAGTGGTAGAAGGTCTACTTGACTAGAAAAAGCTGCCTCTATGGAAAAGAAAGGCAAACAAAAAATAACTGGTTGTGATGAGGAAGACGTGGAATTTTAAGAGTTTGAAGCCTAGGAGGAAGATGATTCAGAGGATATGGATTTTGAGGACTCTACTTACGATATGGGAGAAGAGGACACAAACATTGAAAAGGATGCGGAAGAGGAGGACCAAATTGAGAAAGTTGAGGAACTTAAGAATGATAGTGGGAATGTGTAGGATGCTGGGAATACGGGAATGGAGACTAATGTTAATGACTCTAGCATTGACTTTTTGAAGAGTAGGATGTTGGGAATACGGGAATGGAGACTAATGTTGATGACTCTAGCACTGAATTTTTGAAGAGTAGATTGACTTTTTTGCAGGTTCAATTTGATGACATGGTGAAAGCTCTTGTTACTCTTATTAAGGTTACTAACAGACTGATGAGGAGGGCGATGCTGGAAGCTATTTCTGGAGAAACCAGAATTTCCAGAAACTTGAAAAAATAGGGGAAGTTGGATGTGCTAAAATGTTGGATGAGACCGAGGAACCTGAACGCAGGGAATACATCTCCCTCATTGGAGAATATGGTGATCTGCTGAAGAAAACAAATTAATGGCTTCTTGTTTCTACCTTAATGACTGCTTTCTATTT
Source organism: Sequoiadendron giganteum (assembly GCA_007115665.2). NCBI lineage: Eukaryota > Viridiplantae > Streptophyta > Pinopsida > Cupressales > Cupressaceae > Sequoiadendron > Sequoiadendron giganteum. The sequence continues at coordinate 219,164,307 of CM021110.1, forward strand.
TTTGTCTTTTTGGTTCCATATCTCGGATTGCTATTTTATTATCTGTTGTGGTTTAATATCCGATGGGACATTGTTGATCTGATTAATGGTTTATGTAGTTTTAAACTTGCTAGTAGAAATTGATTGTTTTTGATTAATAGTGGTTGGAATATGGTTACAATGTTAAATGATGGTCTGCGAGCCACTTTGAATGTGGTTTATTGGTTGGTTCTGGTAGTACTGTCTCCCACCTTTGTTTGGTTCCTTTTTGTATTTTGGATGTAACCATGGATCAGGGCCCTTCCCTGCTAAACTAATAAAAAACATTGGTGAAATCTACATTAAAATTCTTGTCTCTTGCATCTCCACTTTTTCAACTTGTATGTTATTTTCAAGATCAAAATGCCAATATGGAACTAGAGTATAAAATACTAAGGAGTCCATTGATCATGAAGTTACAAGGCATTATGCATAGCAACAAGTTTTTTGATTGTCAATGGGTGAACATATTCCTCTTTATTGTTTGTATTAAGGTTTATGTGGGGTTGAGGGGTAGCACCCTTGTGAGTGTTTGGGATTTAGCATTGCTAGTGGAGTTGAGGGGCAGTACACCTTGTGGGGTCCAAAGATAGCTTTTGAAACCACACAAACCTTCATGACTTATGCTATTTAGTTTTTATGTTAACTTGCCTTCTTTTGATTGATGTTCTCTTGTCTTCTCAATTTTATTCTCCTTCTTTATCTTCTTCACTTTGGAAAATGGTAAAATGAATTTGCTTTTTGTTTTTTGATGTTAGTGTACCTTTTGTAGGTTTACTATTGGTGTAAACGGGTGGTGGGGTCCTTTAAGGGCCCCCATCACCCCTTTATTTTCATTTATGTTGTTTTTAACTTGCATTTTTTGTTCACAAGGATGTAGAGGATCTGCATGATAGCTAGGGGATGTTTACTCCGTCCATATTGTTCCTAGAGAAAAAGTAGGCATTTGAGAAATGGTTTGAAATTATTTTTATGTTCAAGGATAAGTGGGTTACTTTTACGACCTTTCCTTGTATCTGTAAAACGTCCCATGTATGAAACAAACTTGGAAACATATGAGACACATTGTCATGTCCATTAGTTTTAACATTTTACAACATTTCTAAATAATTACATAAATTTAATTACCTTCCCCTTTATTTTCCCTTTGCTTGAGGTCACATCTTGTTGATTTGAATAAGTTTTTCCAGGTCCCTCATATTTTTCTATTTTAATATAATGAACTTGTGCAAACATTTCAATAATGGTTTTGGGCTTGGTGACGAGGACTTGTCTTCTCAACTTGTTTTAGAGACCTTCAAGGTACATGACGTTATGATCTTCACTTTGAATGTTTACCTCTTGAATTAAGTATATTCTTGTACACATTGTCTTTGTAATATCTATCATATTTTTATTTGATAGCATGCTCTTCTTCATAAAAAAAAATATCAATATGGGACATGATAAGTTTCTTAAATTTAACCCATTTGACTATTTGTGGTTTTTTTGTAAAGCCAAAGCATGCTCATAATATTCACGTCAAGAGTAATTGGGACTACAAAACATGATGTACAATTGAAATTTGTTGTGCTCCACTTACATTACACAATTGTAAAGATATTCAACATTAACTTCTACTTTAGAAGGAATTCTATGCACCTTTGCTTCTAGTTTAAAAATTGGTTATGCTTTGGGGATTATTGGAGGTGGCTTGAAGCTGTGTTTGTAACCCTATAATTTTATTCTTAGTAGAGTCCTATTCGTGTGATTTAGGAAATTATTGAATGTCATTGTACCTTAATCTGTTTGCGTGTGATAGGTGAAGTGCATTGTCATAGGAAAGTTATTGACTGCTAATGTTTTGTTATGTCAATAGACAAGTATGGAGTTGAAAGATCAAGATTTATAACGAAAAATTGGTTAATTATCAAGAAGTGGCATTTCCAAGCCTTAAAATGACTATGCCAAAAAGTTGATATAGCCCGAAAGCATGTCATTTTGATGTGTCTGTGAAATTAAAGTTGAAAATATAGACTAAGGCATGGAAAAGTGATCTCTTTTCCAAGTCAAAAAATTCAGAGAAAGGACCCAAAAAAAGCTCGCTTTTGCTTGACAAGTCACCTCCAAATGAGTGCTTTCCATGTGTTTTGGCTATGCACAAATGGCAACGGATCCCAAAGCATGCACTTTTCTTGTTATGAGCGAAAGTGAGTATTAAAATTCGAAAGGAGTTTTCTTCTCATGTTTTGATAAAAAAAGAGGTTTAAGTTCTCCAAATAATGGATTTCTCACTATATTAAGATGGTTTAACCATTTCAAAAGTGTGACTATCACTCTTTTGCGACTTTGAAGTTTTCAAGTGCAAGTAGCAGTTTATGAGGTATTTAAAGCAAGGAAATTTTAGATTTTCCAAGGATTTATAAGTGTGGTAATAATAATTTTCAGTTTATCCAGGCGAGGCACTAGGGTTGATAGCAAAATTTTAGCATTTATTTAAAGTTCGTTGGGAAATCTGCGTTTACGATGGCTTGGCCAAAATTAGTTGTATGATATTGCATTGAGGCACTTTTTGACAAAAGTTAATCAAGACAAGAAAATAAAATGTTTTAGTTTTAATGTCAAGGGTTTTTATATTCAAGTTATGATGTCATTCACCACTGTCAAAATCTCTATTGTGGGAAATATTATCTCATTTTTAAAGACTTCATTTTTAATAGTATCTCATGATAATCCAATATTTGAAAATGCTATAATTTAATTTGATATTTAAGTGCTTTACACATATCATTTGGTTAGTGATAGTGGAAAGTTGGAAACCATGGTTGTGCTGTTGAAATTATTGTTCAATCTGTTTTTCGTATTTAATCATGATTTCGTTAATTGAATTGAGAGTGGGTAATCATGAGGGTGAAGCTTTATTTTGGTGTTATTTTGTATGTGAAATTTAACTCTGTATGTAGCTCCAGCTGCTGATTTGTTCAATTTAGAGTAATAGAATATAAAATCTTGTTGGTGAGAGGAGGTGATTTCAGTTTTCTGTTCATATGCAAGCCAAAAATATAGGGTAGATTTAATTTGGTTTATTTTACTTCGCAGAAAAATCCTAAAACAATTATTATGCATAATGTGAGTATTTGTGGATTTTGTCCATAGTCCATCATCTAGTGTAATTTCTATTTAGTGTTGTCTTGCTAAAGACAAATTAAAATGTTAACAAGCTGCTGTTTTCCTTGGTATATGAGGGCCTTTGTTCTCTTTTTCTATGTGTTGGGTATTTCCAATAATATCAAGCTTTCAAATATGAACGTTCTCTTGAACTTCTCCATCTTGTTAAGCTTTCCTAGTGATTGGGAGATGGAAGTGCAAGTTGTAACATCCACCTCTAATTTCAGAATTATGTCTTTTTGATCTCCATATTCTTGAGGTATTGCTCCTATTTGTGCCATGCTTTACCTGGATTGATGGTTCCACTTTGTTGAGGAAATATCTTGCTGTAGTGGAATAGTCCAATTACGCCTCTTTTGCTTGCCAACCTTGTCCATTAACTGCAACCTGTGACACCACAATCCCCACTGTCCAAGGAACATGAAAATCTTGATATGCACAATCAACGAAATGAATGTATCAATGTCTATCAACGAAATCAATCCTGTGCACAATTTATATATCGTTTATGTTCATATTTGTGTAATATTCCTGTGCACATTTATTCATAGAGCTGTTCATACTGTAAAACTTCTTGACGATGAAGCAAAGAATTGAACATGAACATAAGAAAAGAAGCAAAAATACATCACACACACGAGCAAAACAACATAATAATAGATAAGCATTAGAGAAGAAGCATCAAACAACACATATGCAAGCACATACTCCAATAAGCAGGGTCACGCCTCCAATACCACTATAACCAAGAATGCAAGATTACAAGTTCACAAGGCCATTGATGACATAAAACCTATTTTTTTCAGCATCAGAATGTTTAAGTTCTTTGTTAGTAGCTATGAAACTGTGCACATTTAAGAACCAAAATTATAGTTGTTTAAGTTTCTCACTTAGAAAAAGCATGCTAGAAAAATGAATGAGGAATAGTAAGTCCTATACTAATTCAACATTTGGAGCGTGAATCAACAAAATTTTGCTTTATTTTGTAAATGATGTTTTGGCGAATAATTTGTCAAGGCCATGCTTGTCGATGTATTACTGTTTTAGGGATAGGTTTGGTCATGATCAAAGCTATTCATGTACAAACAGGATTGTATATGTCCAACCCAAACTCTTGTGTGTGATCTTTTAAACAAAATCGAGTAGAAAACTTGCATCATTCTCATATGTGAGCTGTTCATAATTTGGAACTACAATCAGCTTGTATGATCTGGGTTGTAATCTTCAATCACTTGAAAACGGACGTTTGTGGTGTTCACATGCAACAAAATATCAGGTTTGATAAATTAGATATTGATAAGGATTGAAGAGAGTTGTTTATAGTAGATCTTGTCTTCACTAAGAGATAGACTTTGAATCAGGTTAAAAGAGACCTCAATATGTGTTTGTAAGCTTTCTGATTGTTTTCAATTAATCCTCCAATTGGGATGGATAGATCTTGATTGGTTTAAGAGATTTTTGTAGGCTGAGGAATGTAATGCAAGAAAATATGATAAATTAAATTGATGAGACAATATCAAAATATTTAGTGAATTTCTGAACCATTCATCCATTAATCAAAAGGTGATACAATATAGATATTTATCAATGTGGAATGAGTGTTCAATAGATCTTCTAGATGAATATCCAGCCTCTAGTGTATATAGGAAATATAAACTATAAAATATCATTCTACTATACTTAGAATTATGTGCAATAGATTTACATCCTTAAATTTATAGGAATAATGGTAAAACTATCATAATTGAGAAACTTGTTGATGGCAGGTTATTTTCTTGATACAAGACTTTAGTTGTTTATAAAACATCTTGCCTTTGCAAGAATTTGATCCTAAAATTTTAGAATTTTCAAAAATCAAGATATTGACTCTGTAAATAGTTGAGTTTGTTTTCTCAAGTAGAGTTAGTGATGAAATTTGTGAGATCACCATTTTCGATTGCTGATTAAAAACTTAATATTACTTCTAAGTTAGGGAAGTTATGAGTGCACCACCATTTTTTGTGTTAAGTGAGAAATAGATAATTTTTGAGTATGAAGAAAGCTATTCAAATGTTTTCTTTGCCACTTTTGTCTCTAGGCTGATGTCATGTCCCCAATTCTGGAGGTAGATTAATTTAATTAATTAAGTTGTCCAAATTCATGATTATTTTAATTAAATTATAGGTGGAATATTAAATTAGTTATTTATAAAGTTATCAAACAATTATAAAATAAAAGGTGACCTTATATTTAATTAATTCTATAAGTGACTAAAATATATATTATATCATAAAGTCACTAAAAATAAAATATATCTTTTATCCCACATTGACAAGAAAAGTGTGTGAGCTCTCCCATTAAAAGTATAAAGGGAGCTTTGGGTTGAGCATTTGGCATGATGAGTTGATTACTTCATTTTCTACATTTGGTGAGCTTAATGCTTAGCAAACTTCGCTTGTGAGACATCAAGTCTAGTTGGTTCCTAGTTTTGTTTATGAAATATCAAGCCTAGCTAGTTGGGAGGTGTCATTACAAATTTCTCATTTGGGATGAAATTTGATTTAGAGGGTGAAATAGATTTGGAGAAATAATTACCATTTATTGGAAGGAATCGAATCAAGGTCATTTTTCAGATTTGTTGGTTAATTTCCGTCTTCATAGAGATTCAAAGTTTTAGCTAGAAGCATGAAGGGATGATAGAAAACAAAGATAATAGCTTGTTGGAAAAATTGTCCATATGCACCTATGCTAGGCGCTACACGAAGGGTGCGATTTTGTGCTAGAGGCAAATTCAAAATTCCAAAAAAATTGTGAAGGGGCATCTTGGTTGGGAGAAGGTATGCACCACCATTAGGAGGCTGAAATCATCACATTTTGGGATAATCGATTCATTTTGTGGAGGCAAGGATTTTATACCAAGTTTTCATTACATTGTTACATTTGCATATTTAGTCATTTAGTCATGTAGGGTCTTTGGAAAATGTAATCAACGTAACACGAATGTAATTTCAGTCATCTAGGAAGCAATACACTTGCTTATGCAATGTAATTTTAGTCACAACAGTTGGGCTTTGTGTTTCAGTCATAGCATATTGAAGTAGTAAATTGAAATCCATTTGTATAAGGTCTGATTGCATCTCACGAACAACCTGTAATCACTCGTATTTTTGCAATATTGAATTGGAGTGATAAGGAGTTTACATGCCATCTATTTGGCAAAATGTCTCTCTTATGTATTTGCATTTCATTAAACTAGTTTGCATGCCAAGTGTTTGTGAAAATGTCTCTTAGTTATAGGTATGCATTTTGCATTAGAAATTCATGTATATGCATTTGAAAATTTACAAAAGAGTTGCATATCATCTTAGTTACTTTTTTAGTTACATTTGCAATCATCTTCAAGCTTGCAAGCATCATTGTCAAGTGCTAAAAATCAATTCACAGCAAACTGAAAACAAAACCAACAAGTAAGAAGGTTGCAAGAGAATTGTTTGACAATATTCCTTGAAGTAAGCTTTGATCAGATTGAGTAAGGAATTTCTACAATGGTTTAAGAAGTGTAATCATTGAAATTTTGGTCTATTCCCTCTCCTTTAGGTGAAAGATTCTAAAGTGTTAGGTCTTAGTAACCAAGATCTTTGTTTTGCATTTTGGTAACCCTTATGATATTCCTTGAGAACAAAAATCTAGATCAGAAGTAGCAAGGAACATTACAGTGGTATCAGAGCTAAAGATCTTGCCATCTTAAAAGGGTTCATGAGTGAACGAGAAAAGAGCTATACAACAAGGGAAGAAAACAAAGGATAATATTACGCAACAGGTGGAAGAAGACAATTCAACCCTCCACATATTCCACATTGGCAAACAATTTTAGGTATATTAAAAGCACATTGGAAGGAGCCAACTTGAACCATGAGTGAAGAAGGTGACAACCATGGAAGGACAAGGAAAGAAGATTCAGGGGGTACACTCTTGAGGGAACATCTAGCAGAGCAAAGAAGAACAAATCAACATTTAGAACAAATGATGAACATGCTGAGAAGAAATTCCATTAACAATAATAACAATAATGGAGGCCACAATGGACATGGAGACAATTCAGTCAACAATAACATGGCTTATCACTGTACTACTCGAAGTGGATCAAGACCTATGATGCCTATTTTCCTAGCTAGAGAAGAACAACCTGAAGTAGACAATGAACTCACAATACTTGAGCTTCAGGATCAATTCAAACAAGATTGGGTAGCTGTTGGTTTCCAACAGAATATGTCTCTCAAAGATGACATGGACTTAAGAATGAGACATAGACCCAACAGATGTAACAGGGAGCAACAAAATGACTTTAGGAGAAAGGTGGGTAAATTGAAGTTTCCTTATTATGATGGTTCAGGGAAGACAACAACATGAGCTTGGGTGCAGAAAGTGGACACTTATTTTATTTTAATCCTATGCTTGAGGATGAAGCAATCAAATAAGCTACAATACACTTGGACGAGGTTGCACCTGAATGGTGGTACCATGGGTTAGTCACCATGGGTCATGATCAGATTACATCTTATGCTGAGTTCATCGAGCGCTTTATTGACAAATTTAATGTGAAAGATCCAAAGCTCCATTTCAAAGAGTTAGCACAACTCAGACAAATAGGGTCATTGGATACATGCATTGCAGATTTTCAGAGGTTGGCTGTTCTGGTGACAGACATTTCAAAAAGAAGGTTGCTAGTCTTATTATGGATGGGTTGATGGATCCATTGAGAGGTTGGGTGAAGGCTCTCAATTCGTCTTCACTACAGGAGGCTATCAAGAGGGCTAGAGACATGAAGACTAGCCAACAAAAGAGCAAGTCTTTTAGCAGCCAAATGAGTAAATCCCCCTCCCTCAGTGCACCTTTTTCAAGAGACATGGGGAAGAAGCCTTTCCATAAAGAATACAAGAAGAAAAATAAAATGAATGATGATGATTGCAAGGAGTGAAGGGAGAAAGGTGTATGCTACCATTGCAAGGAGAAATGGATGGCGAGTCATCGTTGCTTGGGAAAGGGGAAGGTTCACCTCATAGAGGTAGTGCTAGATGATTAAGATGAGGAGGAGAATACACATGTGGACATCAAGAGTTCAGATGAGGATCAACCTCAAGGAGAGGATATTGGTGGTGCTTTCATTGTTTCACTTTTTGGCTCTCCTAGATTCCACTCTTTCAGAGTTAAGGGGTACCTATAGGATCAACCCATCATAGTTTTGATTGATAGTGGGGCTACACATAATTTGCAAAACTTTCAGACAATGGAGCTCAAGTTTTGGACAACCAATGGGCAGAGAGTGGTGTTCATGGGGAAGGCAAATGGGGTAACCAAGGGTGTGACAACTAATTGTATGATGAGACTTGAGGGGTTGAGTGGTTTCAGCCTATGGGATGGAGTTAGGTTATTTGGCAGCAGTTCCTTGTCATTGCCGTCATGAGTGGATGGCTGCCCTTCCTTGACACGATGCTCCTTGAGGACCACAATTGTTGATTAGGATGGTTACACAGATGCTAGGGAATGGAGTAGTGATGAGTTTTAATCCTAGGACAACAAGGATACATCTAGCTCCATCATGGAATCGATTCGTAGACTTCATGGTGTTGCTTTGATTCATGATAGCAGATATTTAGGGATGGGCATATGCTTCTATGCACCCAAGTTGGGTTTCATTCACATCTTTAGGAGACCACATGGGGTATGTTGCAATGATATAGGCACGACAACAGTAGATGGCATTGATGATGTTGGCATTGATGACATGGTGAGACATACACATGGTGTTTCTTTGGTGCAGATAGGAGGTTATAACCTTGATTGCTCTTTAAGATGTGTTCACCAAATATCATTCGGTCCACATGTTCAAGACTTGGCCTCGTCATTGTTGCTTCAACAAGGTGGGTTGAAGGAAAGGTCATCAAGCTTGTATGATTCAGGTGGAGATGATTTTTGGCGTCCTTGGTTGCCTGAGGATTGTCACTCCAATGCTTGGTTACCATATGATTAGGCTTTGAGTTTCATAGTTGCATTGATGAGTCTTGGGTTCCATAGCTTGCCAGGGAATGATAGTGGTATGAGATTGAACTATGTTTGTGGATTGATTGGAGTAATTTGCAAGATTGTTTGGGATCTAGGTGGTGGTGGACATGTGCTGTGGTGATTATGGATGGAGGTGCGAATTGCTTGAGGGCAAGAAATCTTTGGGAAGGGAGGACTGTCATGTCCCAATTCTGGAGGTATATTAATTTAATTAATTAAGTTGTCTAAATTCATGATTATTTCATAAGGATGACTAATTGATTATTTTAATTAAATTACATGGAATATTAAATTTGTTATTTATAAGGTTATCAAACAATTATAAAATAAAAGGTGACCTTATATTTAATTAACTTAATAAGTGACTAAAATATATATTATATCATAAAGTCACTAAAAATAAAATATATCTTTTATCCCACATTGACAAGAAAAGTGTGTGAGCTCTCCCAAGAAAAGTATAAAGGGAGCTTTGGGCTGAGCATTTGGTATGTTGTGTTGATTACTTCATTTTCTACATTTGGTTAGCTGAATGCCTGGAAAATTTCGCTTGTGAGACATCAAGCCTACCTGGTTCCTAGTTTCGCTTGTGAAGTATCAAGCCTAGCTAGCTGGGAGAAGTCATTCTAGATTTCTCATTTGGGATCAGAGTTAATTTAGAGGGTGAAATCGATTTGGAGAAATTATTACCATCCATTGGAAGGAATCGAATCAAGAAGGTCATTTACAGATTTGTTGGTGAATTCCAGTCTTCATAGAGATTCAAAGTTGTAGCTAAAAGCATGAAGGGATGACATAAAAATAAAGACAATAGCTTGTTGGAAAAATCATTCATATGCAACTATGTTGGGCGCTACATGAAGGGTGTGGTTTTGTTTTAAGAGGCAGATTTAAAATTCCAAAAAAATTGTGAAGGGGCGTCTTGGCTGGGAGAAGGTATGCACCACCATTAGGAGGCTAAAATCATCACATTTTGGGAGAATTGATTCATTTTGTGGAGGCAAGGATTTCATACCAAGTTTTCATTACATTGTTGCATTACATATTTAGTCATTTAGTAATGTATGGTCTTTGGCAAATGTAATCAACATAACATGAATGTAATTTAAGTCATCTAGGAAGCAATATAGTTGCCTATGCAATGTAATTTCAATCACAAGAGTTGGGCATTGTGTTTCAGTCATAGCATATTGAAGTAGTGAATTGAAATCCATTTGTATAAGGTTTGATTGCATCTCATTAACAACTTGCAATCACTTTCATGTGTTTGCAATATTGAATTGGAGTGATAAGGATTTTACTTGCCAACTATTTGTCAAAATGTCTCTTATATATTTGCATTTCGTTAAACTATTTTGCATGCCAAGTGTTTGTGAAAATGTCTCTTGGTTGCAGGTATGCATTTTGCATTAGAAATTCATGTATATGCATTTGAAAATTTACAAAAGAGTTGCGTATCATCTTAGTTACTTGTTTAGCTACATTTGCAATCATTTTCAAGCTTTCAAGCATCATTGCCAAGTGCCAAAAACCAATTCACAACAAACTGTAAACAAAACTAGCAAGCAAGAAGGTTGCAAGACAAGTGTTTGACAATATTCCTTGAAGTAAGCTTAGATAAGATTAAGGAATTTCTATAGTTGCTTAAGAAGTGTAATCATTGACATTTTGGTCTATTCCCTCTCCTTTAGGTGAAAAATCCTAAATTGTTAGAAGGTCTTACTATCCAAGATCTTTGTTTTTCATTTTAGTAACCCTTATGATATTCCTTGAAAGCAAAAATCTAAATCAAAAATAGCAAGGAACATCACAACTGATTACATCTACGTGAGCTGAAAAGTAGATAACATAGGTTAATAATGCTCATTAGTAACAAAAAAGTGTACCAAATGCTGATTGTGTGCATAATTAACCCATACCTGTTCTAAATTATGCACTAATAAATGCAAACTACTTTCTATCCACAATGCATTGAAGACACATGTGGACACATAAAAAAATGCTCCTATAAAAAGAAAAAATATATCAAAAAATAAGGCATATTATATCTTACTCAATGCATAGTCATAAGAAACCATACTCTAGTGTGCAATTGTAGGGGTCAAAATGGTAGACTAAACATAAGTTACCAAGATGTTGCAGTGATACGCTATTATATGCTATAATTTGTAATAAGTTGTAATGATAAATCCTCAATAGATACTGTGAGAAGTTTCCAATTACAATGTCTAAAGAAATCAAATTATGAATCTTGATGTTCCCCCTTGTAAGATGAGAGTGGATAGCTATTGAAAAGGCCTTGGTTGAAAGATAAAGAACATATATGAACTTGTGCTTAGAGAAGAACAACACAATGATGTTGTCATACATTTTGAGCGCGAGTCTCTTGTGAGTCATTATTTTCGGTTTTCAACTTAATAGAAATAGTTTCAGTGTAGGAGCATCCCTGGTTGTAAAACAATGTTGTATCAACCAAAAACATTTATTTTCTTGCATCTCAGTTTGTAGTTATCTCGATAATTTCTCCTGCATTCTACCACATTGTCATTTCTCAGATCGTGGAGTAGGATATAAATTATCCATGCGGTTATCTACAACATATCTAGATTTCAGGTGATTTGCATACTTCGTTAGATAGTTATTGCTCTCAGAATTTCACTATCAATTATCAATCAAGGCATTCAAGTCCTATCTAGTCTAGGCTTGTTGTGTGAACCTATTTTGGAGCGTGTAGAGCTTAATGAAACAAAATACAAGGCATTTTGGGTCTACGAGAACTTTCTTGGAAGTCCACAATTCACTTCATTCCCCGATGGGGTATTTGCTCATATTCTTTGGGCTGACCTACACGTTTTATCTTGCATTAGGTTTGTAAACCCTCGAGTCCGATGCAAACTATTGTTGGAGCTAGAGATTTATATTTAAGATTATTTGTAATTCATAGGAAAGTAGTTAGTGATGATTAATTAGATAAATTTAAAGTAGTTAGATTTGATTGCCAAATAAGGCCTTGTGCCAATTGTAATATTTTTAAATACTCTTATGATAGGCTTGCGATTCTTTAGACATTCTGTATGTGAGGTATATGATGCATGTAATACTTCCAGCTATCGAATCAATGAATGTGAACTCTTGGTTGCGCAGTTGGACAGTTCTTTTTGAACCCTTCCAAGTGGTATGGTATCAGAGCGAGTTTGGGAGTCTGTTGGTAAATAAGGCATTCCTTGTGGTGAAAAGATCATCAACCTGAGGAAAACTAGACGTGTTTTGAATTGAGTGATGACTATGAGGTAGTTTGAACCCTTGTAGCTAGATTGTCGAACTAAGGTAGATGCACCAGATCCGAGGAAGACATGCCGCTAAGAAGAGCACCTAGTATGGAAAATTTTGTTGGATGAATGGATAAAATGCTAGAGATGATGAGAGCAACGAGATTCCAATTGGATACTTCGAGGATTTGAGGAAGATAGAAGGAGAGGTCTAAAGCTTAGATATCAGGCCAAAAGTGATGATGAATTGGATCATGTTGCAAATTAAAATGAAGAAAACCTAGAAGAAGAAGAGACAAATTAGGTAAAGATCTTGAAGGCCATTTCAAAGATTGGTGAGATATGTAGGATCGAAATTCAAAATTACGTGGTAAATTTAAACCCCAAGGAATTGAAGATCTGTAGAGAGTGATATTTGCAAAAACAAAGTTGAAAGGACATGCTACTGTCTGGTGGAAAGAATTTTAAATGGATAGGAATAGAAGGGGAAAAGAGAAAATCACAAAGTGGGATAGGATGGTGATGATGTTGAAGAATCAATTTATACCTATTGATTATGAGCTTGAATTGTTGAAAAGATTGCATAATTTGAGGCAAAAAGAGAATTTTGTGAAGGAGTATACTAAATAATTCTACAAGATGATCATCAGAATTGGACATAGTGAAGTGAGCAAAGGGAAGGTTGTGTGGTACATCAATGGATTATGAAAAAAACATCCAAGAAGAGTTGAGCTTGGTAAAAATGACAACAATTGAGAACACTAGAAGGGTAGATTATGTGGAAGAAGAGCCTGTTGGATCCATTAGTTTGGTTGGGAAACCAGAGAAAGGTGAATTATTGGTGATGCAGAGAGCTTTGATGCATGAAGAAGTAATTGAAGAACCACCACAAAGAAATAATTTGTTCAAGACAAGATGTTAATCTGGAGGAAAGGTATCTAAATTTATCATTGATAGTGGTAGTAATGATAATTTAATTTTGGAAGAGAAGTAACCAAGTTGAATTTCAAAAGGTCAAAACATCCAAATCCCTATAAGATAGCATGGAATTTTGGAAGAGCATAAAATATTGTTGAGTGAGTAGTGTTTGGTAAAATTTCACATAGGGTCATATAATGATGAAGTGTTTTGTGATATTATGCCTATGGATGCATGTCATTTACTATTAGGAAGGCCTTGACAATTTGATAGGAAAACAATTCATGATGGGAGAAAGAATACCTATATTGTGACTTCAAATGATAAGAGACACATATTGATACCTTTGAGAGAGGACAAAAAGGAAGCTTGTGGCATGACCAAATTATGTTTGGTAGATGGAAGTTTCAGGGAGGATTGAGGCATAAAAAAATGTGTTTTACATTAATTCTAAAGAAGGGTGGTAATTCGGGGACAGAGTACTCCACCGCAAGGGAAGAAGATCCATCGTAGACAGAAGTAGCAAAACTGTTGGCTAAATATCAAGATATCATATCAAAGAATGTATCAGAGGGACTCCCACCGGTCTAGAGTATTAGTCATCATAGAGATCTCATACCTGGAGCAAGTTTTCCAAACAAAGTGACACATAGGATGACACCTATAGAAAATGCAAAATTGAACCGATAAATACATGAGTTGTTGAAGAAAGGGTTAATCAGGGAGAGCTTAAGCCCATGTGTTGTACTTGCTATACTGGCATGAAAGAAAGATGGAGAATGGAGCATGTGTATAGACTCCAAAGCAATCAATAGGATTGCCATCAATTATAGATTCCCATTGCCAAGGATGGATGCCATTATGGACTGTTTGAGTGGAGTAAAATACTTCACAAAGATTGACCTAAAGAGTGGGTATCATTAAATTAGGATCAGAGAAGGGGATGAGAGGAAGACTGCATTCAAGACTAATGAGGGATTGTATGAGTTGTTAGTGATGACTTTTGGGTTGACCAATGCACCTAGCAATTTCATAAGGTTGATGAATGAGGTACTAAAGTAATTCTTAGGTAAGTTTATTATTGTCTATTTGGATGATATTCTAATTTTAGTAAGACTAGAAAAGAACACGTGTGGCGCATTAGACAAGTATTGCAAAAACTAAGGGAGGAGAAGTTGCTGATAAATTTCAGTAAGTGTAGCTTTATGAAGATAGAGTTGGTGTATTTGGGATTTATCATTTCTGCTGAAGGATTGAAGATGGAACTTGAAAAGCTTAGAGTAATTTTTAGTTATTGATTAAGCAGGGAAAAGGGCCCTAACCTGAACAAAAATTACATCATGAAAAGAACATTAGGTGGTGAGAAACAACAAAAACAGGATGCCCGTCAAACTTCCCATTCCCCCAACCAAAATGCTTAACCAATCCCTTTTCGATCAAACATATCAGTTCTATCATATGAATCAAAAACTCAAAAACTATCATTAGTAGTACCCTTCCCCATCCATCTACAATACTTATAAACATCAATCATAATATTCCTACTTAAAATATACACAACATAATATAAATTTAAGTTTAGGCACCCACGACCATGATCGGTAGCAACAATCCTATTAGACATAGTAGAAATCAGCATCAAAAAACAAAAGAAACCAACATAGTAAAGCAAGCAGGCTATGCATTGTCGATCAACTTCCAAGCTTTGACAAGATCTTCAATAGTGTCGTGCACAGTTGCCTTCAGCTCCATCTTACCAGCCAAGTCCTCTCCATCACCCGTTGCTTTCTTCTTTTGCTGTTTTTTGATTTCGCCCATCCTTGAGATAGTAGCCATAATTGTTTTCTTCATCACAACATCAACCACCATGCACACATTCTTAACTGCTTCTTCAAGGGTCTGATTTTGTGGACGTTTCGTTTTGCTTTCATATCTTTCTCCAAAGCCTTCAATCTTTCCTCTATTATTCCATTAATCAGACTTTCCAGGGGTTGGAGTTTGCCGTCCCTCGTTTTCTCAAGTAACTTCTGCTCTAGAATTTGCATCCTCTCCTCCAATATTTCAAATCTCCCGTTCTCATCCTCTTTAGTGTTAAATTTCCTCTTTGCTGGTATTCTCAACCCCATCTTGATTTTCCATTACATTTGCTTCCTCCTCGTCCTGAACAATCTCATGTTGTGACTCCTCCCTTTCCTCATCATTCTTACCTTCCTCGCTATCAGCCTCTGATTCCTCTTCTTCAGTTGATTCTGTACTGAGATTGTCCGAAATTTCTTCAATTGAGGAATCATTTTATTCTTCATCTTTTTTCTCAACACTTTCCAGAGGGCTTTGGGTTATCTTTTCCTCTAGGCTTTGATCATTTTTCTTCTTCTCCTGTCCTTTTGATGTTGCCATAGCCAATCTTTTAGACCTTCTACGAACCTGGTTTAAACCTTCCATCTCATTATCATTAGGAATAGTTATAGTGTCCACCTCTTCACCCAAATCACTCAACATGCATCTCCTCCTTTTTATAGTTCCCAACTCCATCGAGATATCTTTTCTTTTTTCAGGAGTGACCGCAAGCAAAAACATCCACATGGCAGTATTGGGGCTTTGAGATTTCTTACCATAATTCTCAGGGCTTTAGGATTTTTTGCTAAACTTTTTTGGCATTAGGGAGGGGTGGTCTTCGAGAAGCTCAATTTTCACCGAGCTTTGAGGTTTGGAGTTTTCAATAATTTTCAGAACCAGTTTTTCTACGGAGTCTTAGAGATCACAAATTTATAGATGGCTCTTATGAGGCCCTGATGTAGAGGCATATTGGCTCCATGAGTAAGACTTTGGGTTAGGGAGGAGAACATGAATAAAGGCAAGTTAATTTATTCCTTATGCCTAATGCGGTTGAGAATGGGGAAGTGATAACCATGAGCTGACTGGTATCGACCTTCAAGAGTAAAATATTTCACTACTATAAAGCAAACATTGTGATATGGAGGTGGAAACTTAACCCTAGAATACACATTTTGAAATCTTTCTGGTTTTTCTTTTCCTCCAATTTTTTTTTAAAAATAATCTTGATACTTACCATTGTTGAACTTTGCCACCTTCGTGCCTTCATATGCCAAACCCGTCGCTTCAACAATTAGCTTAGCATCCACCTTAAACTGAAGCCCTCTCAGATTAACTTATCCATCTCTTCAAGCATTAGGAAACTTGTAGCTAAGTCTCTCGTTATAGCCCTCCATAGCAGCAAAATATTGAGTAAAATCTGCCTGTTCGAAAAGACTCCAGAGCTCCTCATTGTTGTAAAGTGAGTCAAATTTGTGCAGCTTAGTATGCTTTCTAGGGCCTCCCATATTATTATAAGATCTATGGAAGTTTTTGGGAACGAGAAGGAAATCACTCCTATTACCTTCAACGTCAACAACACTCATAACCGGTAACTCCACACACTCAGTTGTATTGGAAAATTTGTGACTATTCATATGGGAATTAAAAAACTTAGGGTTTTTTTAATAATTCATAAACAAATTTACTCCACGATTACCACCTTTTCGTCGGTAAACATTATTGCTTGCAACAGCTCCACCTCCCTTTCTAGCAATGATAGTATTTGTCTTATTCCACCTTTTTTTATTATTGTTGATGCATCTCCATCTGTCACATCGAAGATCAATCCACCGATTACACCACATGTTATTTATGCCTTGGTTTAAATTTTTCCTTTCTTGGTACTCGCCTTTGTCGTCTGGTTGTCCATTCACACAAAATTTCTTCATTTACGCCAAGGTTGGACATTGCATATGCCATCCTATTTCCTTCCCTTAATGAGTGGAAAATTCTAACACACTGAATCTCTTGCAAAATGCTTTTAGAGTCTTCCAACATATCTTTAATTTCCAATGGAATATTTGCCTTACTGTTGAGATAGTCTATTATTAGTTTAGAGTCTCCTTCGACAATAGCCTTATTATATCCCCTTTCCCTGAGAAGTCTGGCTCCTAACCAAACAGTCGAAGGGTCAACGAAGTTATTCATAGTTGTTCCTAAACCTTTGTTGTATCCAATTAGATAGGCTCCCTTATCATCTCTTATCACTCCACCAGCTACATCCCTTCTAGGATTCCCCTTCGAGCAACCATCAAAGTTGCATTTCACCCATCCACGGTTTGTGGGAACCTAGATTGTTCTCCTTATAATTTGTTTTAACCAATTGACATTATTTAAGTCATGAGAGAGCTCCCATTATTGTTTTATGCTTAACTCTTGCTGAGTTGGTTGATTCTTAGCTTGCCTATACTTTCAACTTTTCATGTTTTCTTGTATTTGTCTTTTCACAATTAAGCATAACTCCTTACTAGTTCTTGCAGTCTCCCTAAACACTCTATTATTCATCTCCTTCCACAAACCCCAAGCCAAAAAGTGGGGAATTTGTCCCCATAGATCAAAAATTATATTGTGGGAGTAAGGGCAGAAGCTCCATCCTTCCACAAACAATTGGACATTAGCAGGGAAAACCCACTCCACCTTCAAAGTGTTAAGAAAAAATCCCCAGACTTCTTGGGCATAAGAAGATTGAAAAAACAGATGCATGGTAGTTTCCTCTTCTTCATTACAAAGACTACATCTATTGACAAGGTACCAACCTCTTTTCTTAAGGTTGTCAATCGTGAGGATCTTATCATGAATAACCTTCCACCAAAAGCAATTAATTTTCAGGATGAGGTTCTTCCTCCAAACCTTAATCCAGTCAAAGGAGCCCAAGATCATAGTCTGTTGCATCATTGAGTAATAAGTAGATTTGACCGAAAAACTACCACTAGCAGTTTTTGTCCAGATCCGTTCATTCTTTTTGTTTCTTGAAAACGGATTAGGATTTCCAATTTGTTTCATAAGTTGATCAATAGCAACATCCCAATCCTATTGTATGTTTCCTCTTAGAACAACATTACTTAGATAGTCTTTGAAGCTTTTCCACCTGGGTTGCCATCCATCCCACACAAGATAATTAGAAACTTTTTTCCCAATTTCTCTTTTCAGTCTTCCTCTAATTAGTTGGAGATATTTTGAGGCCGACAGTGGGGTCAGTGTGGGCCAGGGGTCATCCCAAAAATCAGTGTTGAGCCCATTACCAATCCTCTTTTTTTCACCTCTAGTTAACACTCCTCTAATTTTAAGGAGGTCAATCCAAAACACAGATCCATGCAGAAGCTCCTTCTTCCTTAGAAAACATCTAGCATCCTTATTGTTGAGATACTTGGCTCTAAGGATAGTGGCCCAATCTTTTTCATTCTCCAAAATAAACCAACCCATTTTAGCCACTAAAGCCTTATTAAATAATTTTAGTCTTTTGATGCCCAACCCTCCTTTTTTTGAGACACACACCTTCTACCATTTGATAAGAGCCCTTCTTTTCATTTCCTCAACTTCTGACCATAAAAATATTCTTTGAACGGTTTCAATTCTCTCAGCAATATAGGTAGGAATATTGAACATTGAGAGATAATAGACAAGAATATTATGAAGAGATGCCTTTAAAAGCTGAATTTTTCTAGGTAAGCTCAATAACTTACCTTTCCAACCAGCTATTCTTTGGACTTTTTCCACAATATAATTCCAATAGTTACTGTTCGGTTTTCGAGAGAAGAGAGGAAGGCCAAGATAAGTAGGAGGTAGTTTCACTTCCTGACATCCCAAAATCCTTTTCACATTATCTTTCACAAGCTGGCAAGTATTGAAGAAATATATTTTGCTTTTTTTGTAATTTATACACTGTCCAGACATTTCAGCATAATTATCGAGAATAATTTTCCATTGTTTAGCTTCAATAGTCGAGGCTTCCCCCATTAGAACGGTATCGTCAACAAGTTGTTGATGTGAGGTCGGGGACAAAGTGGAAGCAACACATAAGCCCTTCAAAGAATTATTATTGAGTTGTTTCTATATGTTGCGACCAAGAGCTTCTACCACAATAACAAAAAGGTAGGGAGATAAGGGATCCCCCTGCCTTAGCCCTTAGCCCGGTAAGAAAAAACCATGGGCAATACCATTAACCAGAACCAAGTACTTCAGTGTAGTAACACATGCTTTTATCAAATTGAGAAATTTACCTTTGAAGCCAATTTTTTCCAGAACAACAAACAAAAAATTCTAGGTGACTCGATCGTAAGCTTTAGAGATGTCCAATTTCAGCATCATACTTGGCTTTTTTCTGTAATCCATAGAGTGCAGGATCGCATGAGTATAGATAGCTGCATCTAGAATTTTCCTTCCCCGAACAAAACATTTTTGATTAATAGCAATCATCTTCCATAAGACTCGCTTCAGCCTGTTGACAATGATTTTGGCGCAAATCTTATAAGTAGTGTTACATAGACTTATTGGTCTATAATCATTCATTGAAGTAGCTTCATTGGATTTTGGAATAAGGGCCAAAAAAGGGGTGTTCATCTAATTCAACATTTTACCCGATCTAAAATTTTTTTTGATAGCTATTAAGAGTTCTTTAAACACAATCTCCCAGTAAACTTGAAAGAAACTAGGAGGGAAACCATCAGGTCCCGGAGCCTTAAAGGCTCCAAAGGAGAACACAACCTCTTTCACCTCTTCCATAGTAATACTTTTAGTTAAGAATTTCAAGTCATCTGTGATAACATTAGGTATAAGTTGCGAAAATTCCTCCAAATCCAAGTTATTATCAATCCTTGAAGGCTCTTGGTAATTTGAAAAAATGGAAACAACCTCATTAGCTATTTCATCTTCCCTTTCAAGTTTAGTACTATTAGAGGTAATGAGGGATCTGATCCTGTTTCTTCCTCTATGCTTCATAGTAAATTGGTGGAAAAACTTAGTATTCCTATCACCTTCCTTAAGCCATTGAGTCCTAGATTTCTGTTTGCAAAAAGTCTCCTCCTTACTTATTTTATGCCATTGGACTCTGAGCTCCCTTTCTATTATATAGATCTCCTCATCAAATTTTCTTGCCTCCATTTGATATTGGACTTCCTTAAGTTTCAAATTCAGATCTCTCTTATTATTAAATATATTCCCAAAAGTGTATTTGTTCCATCCCTTAACCTTTTCCTTTAATCTTTTTAAATTTTGGATTAATCTAAACATCGGGGTACCATCACAAGGCATGTTCCAACATTCCTCAACTATAGATTTAAAGTCCGGATTAAGGGACCACATGATTTTATATCTAAAAGGGTAAGGTTTTTTAATCGCCCTATCCTCCCATTCAAGAAGAAGATTGCTATGTTCGGAACCCGTTCTGGGAAAAGTAGTAAGAGAGACATTCTATAAAATATTCCAGTTAGAGGATATCGGGAATCTATTCAGCTTTACTTGGATAAGTTGATTACCTTGTCGTCTATTGGTCCAAGTAAAATGGGAACCCATAAGAGGGATATCCATAAGTCCCACAAAATCAATGAAACTTGAAGGATCCATCATACTTTCTGAGAAGTCGGTCAGGCCTCCTTTTTTCTTAAAAGGATACAACAGGGAATTAAAATCACCACCAAGCATCCAAAGATCATCTTTGTTGTTAGACATAACTCCATCCAACACATTCCATAAATCCAAACTCTCTAATCTTGAATTTGGACCATATATATTCCCTAAATGCCATTTAATAGAAGTATCTCCATCTTCCATGCGAATCAAGAGATTGTTCTTATTTTTGAATTTCTACTTTCCAATGAACTAGGAAGAATTCGAATAGGTTGGAATCCCATCAGAGGCCCCTTCCGCATCACTGGCATCGAAACCAGCACCAGGCCAAAGCTACTTCAAAGTTTTCTCAAAACTTTCCTTTTTCATTTTTGTTTCCTACATCAAAAGGATATCAGGTTTCACCTCAGCTAGGCACATCTTCAACACATGATATTTATACGGACCATTAAGACCCCTAACGTTCCAAGAAAGAATCTTCATAGCTGTGAAGGGATAAAGAGCAGAATCAGGCTGATACTAGCCAAAATGGGGAGTTGACCTTGGTGGCAAAACAAGGATAGACAACTGAGAGGGGGGGATGAATCAATTGTTACCAAAATTAAACTTATACAACATTAATCAACTTTAAATATCAGATCTGATAAATAACAGTGCAAGCATAAATCAATAACACATTAGAGACACATGAACACCAAGATTTTATACGTGGAAACCGTGTTAGGGGAAAAACCACGGTGGATGTTTGTCCACAAGATTATACCTTGTTAGAAGTATAATGAAGAATGAAAAAAGAATGCACTTGCATTTAGGTGCTCTGCCTAAAGCACACTGCTCAAAAGGAAGGCTCACTAGCTTACATACAATAATCAGATTAAATCCATCTGATGAAGTTGAATTGAGAAATTAGCTTCTACTAAAGCCTGATTACAGTTATAGTTAGGCGCACAAAAACTTCTACACACTCTTCCATAGTCTGCTCAAACTTCTTCACACTATGCTATGCTTTTGAATGATTTGACCTTTATTCGCACATGTACATTTCTTGCACATATTGAGCATTTCATCTAAATGAGGAAAACAAAAACTTATATATATCCACTACAGGGATTTACATCAACCATTTAGTTAGCCTCAAATAAAGAATAAATTACAACTGTCGGCCTCAAAACATGAATAAATTTTAATGCGCACCAACACAAGTTAGTCACAACATAGTGAGGACCCAAACAAACACCTTCAAACACGCCAAACAATAAAAGATTAATTTTCATGGATCCACAACACGCTACTACCATCATATCGGCCAAGAACATGAGAAATCGAGCACACATCGGAAAAATCTTCGATCACGAACACTTTGATCAAAGCGAACGTACAACAAGGATAGAGTACGATCTAGACTCATCCATGATTGTCACAGATACATGCGCAACACATGAAATTACCAGAATTTCATCCCCTTCATCCAAGAACACCATCTACAAAAACTGAATAATTGTAGGAACGCAGATCTTCATAACTTCCACAAATCTTGATGCGAACCTCTAAAACTTTCAGTCAACATACTAGAAAGCTTCAACAACAAACCCTTTGAAGCGCATTTTCAGATCTTCAACATACATAACTTTCCAACATTATGACTTTCTCAGCTTCACTGGCTGCCAACAATATTATTTTTATAATTTTCTCTATATCCTCGACATATACAGCCTTAAGCATCATTAATGCTAATAGTTTTGACATCAATGACAACCACATATCAGCAATGCAACCACAACATCCAATATACCTCCCCTACTTCTTTTTCAATTTGTTCCTTGCCAATGAGTCGAGGGTTCTCTGTTTCCTTGCAACCACATTTTTTGTTGTTTCTTTGACTCTTGCTTCTTTTGATTGTGGGTTACCAACTTTACTGTTTCGTCCCACATCTGGTTTTTTTTTCTTCATGATTTAGTGTTTATCCATCCTTTGTCATCATTGTTTTGAGACATTTTCTCCTCCCCCATAATTGGTTCCTAGTGTTCCTAGGTTGGGATTAAAAGCTGTTCCTTTTGGCTTATTATTTCCCCCTCCTCTTGGACTTCATTTTGCTGTTCTTCTTGAAATATTGGAGGTGAAGCTATTCCCTTATTTTCCTTTTCTTTATTTGATTTCTCCAAAGATGATAGGGTAAAAGGTTCTTTGGCAACCTCTTAAAACAACCTATCCAGATTATCTTTTGATTTGTTTTCCTAATCTAGATTAAAGGTCTTTTTAGTAATAAACAATTTTTTATTGGGAGTTGAGATTTCAACTTCCTTTGAGCTGTTTGTTAAAGTCTTATTCTTCAAAAAATCATTCTCTTGTGTCTCAATTTAGAGAATCTTAGGCATGAGAGGATCTATTTTACAAGAATCCTGCAAGTGCCCAAATTTATTACATCCCTAGCAGAAAATTGTAGCTCTCTCATATTCTAGAGGTTGAACCCATTCGACAAACTTGAATTTTAATGTAAGGGAAGTGGGTGAAACTGTGTTAAACACCACGTTAACACAAATTATTGCATAGACTAACCTTGCTTTATGAAGAGTGACATTGTCAATGATGACCAAGGAACCCAAGGAATCTGCTATTCCTTTAAAAGCCTTTTGATGCTAGAACTCTAGAGGCAACCCAGGGAGTCTAACCCAGGTTGGGGCGACTTTCCCCAAATCAACAAAGACATCAAACCTTGCTGTCCACTTGCATAAAGAAAAAATGTTTTTAAAACCACAATCTAAAGCCCATGGTCCCCCTGTAAGGACCTTTATCATATCCTTAGGGATAAGAAACGTAAACGGAAAAGACCCTTGGGCATAACACTTATAGAAACACTGCCTTTGAGTTTCCAAGTTTTAGAGGCCCATTTTCGTACTTGGTCAATGTTGGGTCATCCAACAAAGAATTTCCCAACCAAGGATAGGTTCAATCGATCCATAACATCATTCAAAATATCATCTGGGACATCAACTTCAGCCCCCACCACCGTACAAAAAGCCATCACAGAATTTTGATGTGTCCTTGTTGACATTTGTCCTCCAACAAGTTTTTCCACAAAGGAGGCGTTATGGGCATATGGGTCAAAACAAGACTTTCCTTCAGGAGAGAAAGCCAGGTTTTTCGAACCCCCAAACACCGAAATATGCTCAGAGCACAGGGGAGTCCTCCCACTCAGAGAGGCAACATTATTCTGGAAAACAACAGGCTGCTTTGGTGGGGGAGCCTCCCTAGAGCCCAGTCCAAGCTGATTCATCGAGCAACAAAGTTGCAGGAATTCAAAATAGCAAAGAGCACGCTTTTGTTAGAGTAATTTTTGAATGGCCAACACCTATGAATATTGGAGAGGTAAGATCATTTCATGGACTAACAAGTTTCTATCAAAAATTCATTCGGAGCTTTAGTAGAATTTGTACACCCATGACAGACTATGAGAGGAGACAAGAAAATTTTTAAGTGGGCATTTGGAGCACAAAGGAGTTTTGAATTGTTGAAGCAAAAGGTGACAGAGAAGCCAACGTTAGCATTACTTGATTTTGATGAAGAATTTCAAGTTGATTGTGATGCTAGTGGAAATGTAATGGGAGTAGTGCCAAGTCAAGAAGGGAGACCAATAGCCTATTTTAGTGAAAAGTTGAATGATGCTAGAAGAAAATATTCAATTTATGATCAATAATTCTATACCATAAGTCAAGCCTTGAAGAAGTAGAGACATTATTTATTTCTTGAGGAGTTTGTGTTGTATACTGACCATCAAGCTTTGCAGTATTTTAATAGTCAAGGAAAGTTGAATCAAGGAGACATGAGATGGGTTGAGTTCTTGCAAAGTTATACATTTTTGTTGAAGTATAGAAGTGTTAAGTCAAATAAATTTGTAGATGCATTAAGTAGGAGAAGGAATTTGTTGATAAAAATGAGGATAGAAGTGTTGGGTTTTGAAGAAGTGAAAAATATGTATGAAGATGATCCAGGTTTTGTTAAAGCATGGAAATCATGTAAGAAACTAGTAGTGATAGATAAGATTCAGTGGTTGGACTATTTCACTCAAGATGATATGTAGTTCAAGGGAAAGAGGCTGTGTATTCCAAGGAGTTCAATGAGGGAGAATTTGATTAAGGAGAAACATAGTGGAGGACTAGCAAGACATTTTGGGATTGATAAGTCAGTAGCTTTGGTAAGTGAACTCTATTTTTGGTCATAGATGTATAGGGATGTTAGGAAGTATGTATAGAGTTGAATAATTTGTCAAGTAGCAAAAGGGAGTAGTTAGAATATTGGATTGCATAAACCTTTGACAATACCAAAGAGTCCTTATGACGATATAAGCATGGATTTCATACTAGGATTACCAAGAACACAAAGAGGATATGATTCTATAATGGTAGTAGTGGACAAATTTCCTAAGATGACACATTTCATTCCTTGCAAGAAGACTAGTGATTCTATGCATGTTGCTAACCTAATTTTCAAGGAGATTGTGAGATTGCATAAATTACCTAAGAGTATAGTTTCAAACAGGGATGCGAATTTTATTGGATACTTTTGGAGGACATTATGGAAGAAGATGAAGATAGACTTGAAGTTCAGTTCAACATATCATCCACAAATATATAGAAAAATAAAAGTAGTAAACATGAGTTTGGGTAATGTGTCAAGATGTTTGGTTAGAGATAAGACAAGAAATTGGGATATAGTTTTACTGCAAGCATAGTTTGCATACAATAATTTGAGAAATCAGAGGACAGTGAAGACACCGTTTGATATTGTGACATGGATACATCCTAGAGGAGTTGTAAAGCTTAGAGACATCAGTATAGACAAAAAGAGGAGTGCAAAAGCATAATAATTTGTAAGTTTCATGGAGATAGTTCATAATCAAGTCGAGAAACACTTGGAAGACATGAACAATAAGTACAAGGAGAAAGAATATGAGAAGAGGCAACATTAGGAATTTTCTGTGAGAGATGAGTTATGGTATATCTCAAGAATGAGAGATTTCTAGCAGGAACATATAATAATATGAAGATGAGGAAGTTTGGACCATCTAAGATTCTCAAGAAGTTTGATTCAAGAAATACATATAAAGTGGAGTTACTTGAGACACTTGGTATATCACCTATTTTTAAAATTGAAAACATAAATGAATATCATGTAGATCAGCCTAGTGATGGTAACAAAGAAGTGGAATTGAAGGAGTAGGTACCACATCAAACATCAGAGGAGATTGAGCAGATCTTGGATAGGAGAATTGGAAGGAGTACCAAAAACAAGTAGTACAAGGAGTATCTAGTGAATTGGAAAGGCAAACCAATGGAGGATTCATCATGGATTTCAATGGTTGAGGTGGATTGCTTTGGTTTTCCTCCAACCCTTAGAAAGTGAGGAACTCAATTTTCTTCCAACCATGGGTGTTTAATGCAAGAGCATCCTTGGTTGTAAAGCAATCCTGTATCAACCAAAAATATTTATTTTCTTGCATCTTAGTTTGTAACTGTCTCAATAATTTCTCCCATATTTTACCACATTATCATTTTTTAGCTCGCAAAGTAGGATATAAATTCTACATGTGGTTATCTACCACATATCTAGATATTAGGTGATTTGCATACGTCATGAGAAAGTTATCACTCTCATAATTTCACTATTAATTCTTAGTTAGGGCATTCAAGGCCTATCTAGTCCAGGCTTATTGTGTGGACCTATTTTGGAGCATGTGGAACTTAATGGAACATCATACACAATATTTTGTGCCTAGGGGAATTTTATTGGAATTTCACAATTGACTTCATTCCTTGATGGGGTATCTTATCATATTGTTTGGGACGAACTACACGTTTTATCTTGGATTGGGTTTGTAAACTCTTGAGGGCAACACAAACCATTGGTGGAGCTAAAGATTAGTATTTAAGATCATTTTTAATTTATAGGAAATAAGTTAGTGATGATTAAATAGATCGATTTCGAGCAATCAAATTCGGTTGTCAAATAAGGCCTTGTGCTAATTGTAATATCTGTAAATGCCCTTGCGGTAGGCTTGTGAGCCCTTAGACATTTTTCATATGAGGCATATGATTCATGTAAGAATTCTTGCTATTGAATAATGAATGCCAATGTTTTTTTAGTATCTCTTTTATTGTTTTTGTTGTGTGAACTCTAGGCTACATGGTTGGACAATTCTCTTTGAACCTTCCATCTGTGACTGCACCAAGTTTGTATGCTGCTTTTTTGGGTTTGAACTTACAACTTAAGTGCAAAAGTATAACCAACAAAAGGTAATATCCATAGCCTGAAATAATTTATTTTTGAGCTACATATCTAGCAGTCTTTGTGTGGTTAATATAATTATCTTGAATAGGAAATATAGATACACAAATTCATTGTTACTATCAACACCATAAAGATTGAGTGTGTAATTATCTTTTATGGGAATTCAATAAAGTTGTATAATTCTCTTAGTATGTTGTTACTCAATAAATTTTTTTGTAGAAACATCTATGAAGCGAAGCACATCATTAAGTAGATCAACAAGAACATACACGTTAATGAGCCTATTTGTTGATTAGCCATGTATAAAAATGAAAATAAAAACTTATTCCTTGTAAATGACGTTTCACTACAATGCATGTGCTATAGTGCATAGGAGCCAAAGTTATGTATGTTGGATAGGAACTTGCAAAGTTCTTATAAATAGGAAAAAAAAATGAATTCCTTAAATTCATAAGGGCAAGGAGCAAAACACGTCCAAAAAGATGAAAACCAAGGTTCCTAGATGATTGGTAGCATTACTAGTATAGGATATGGTTACTATATCTTTAGAAGTAGGAAATGAGCACTTGAAGATGCCACCACATATATATAATTTTGAAAAATTTAGAAATGTAAAAAACCAAAATATGTAAGTAATAACTTTTAAATGGATGTCAATTAAAAATTAAAACTTAGACAACTTTAAATTTAAATATACAATATTATAAATGTCACATAAATAAAATAAAGTAAATTTAATTCATATTTAAAAATTAAAGTTCTAATAATTTAGTTATCAAATATAATAATATTTTAAATGTTAATTAATCATAATATAATATCAAATATTAAATAGCTAATAATAATTTTAATTTTAATGTTTTAAACATTAATTTAAGGCACTGTTATCTAAATGGAGCCTAAAATATGACATGTCTCTTTGGCTAGGGAAAGTAATGTAGACGAGTTAGTAGAATTGTTATGATATTTCCCTAAATTTTCAATTTTTGATATGCAACAAAATGTTGAGAGGGTTAAAATGGAGTTACTATAAAAGATAGAAATGAGTAGAGAAAATAGAGGAATAAAGGATTATAGACTAGGCCTAGAAGCCTTAAAATAGGTGATTAAATGAAACATTGTCTTTTACAATATTCCACTTCAGAAACCCTACCTTTTGTAATCTATTAATCAACACTATGCTCGTCAAAGTGAACGTTAATTACAAATGGTTGTAAATCAATGAAATATGTGACTTCATGGGGTTCAAGGAAATATATCATGAAGGTGTTTGCAAATATCATGAAGAAAATTACAAAAAAAGTGTTGAAGTATTTTTAATAAACTCATGATTCGTTTGGGAAAATTGTAGCATAGTTGTGAATTCTTGATTAATCATGATTTTTACTTTTGTGGTATTGATATAAACTACAATATCAAACTTTGGTGATGTTCACTATCAATTCAATAATTTAACAAGTATCAAACATATTAAACTTCATATTTTTATGTCCCAACTAAAAATATTTTATTTTTTGAAATACATCATCACTTTATTACCAACTATAAACTTCTTATATCTTATGTTCTAATAATCTTTCTCTATATATATGTGATTCATCTATGTTCTTATATTTTCACTCCTGTTTTCCTCATTGATGTGCAACCAATCTAATACATTCCTTGTATTATTATCGTATGCTATCATATATAGTTTATCCTTTTTATTCATATTCACTAAGTTAGTATATGTGTTATTAAATTATTATATGTAAAAATTGCTTGTGCAATACCATATCTGTGTTTGTTATCTTCTCGACAACTAAGCATTTCAATCAATTTCCTAAGCTTCTATTCATAAATTTTATTTCCTTGTTTATCTTTGGGTGATATGAGTTGAGTTTGAGATACGTTTTCATCTTCTTTCAACGTGTCTTGCAAAATTATCCAATTAACCTAGTATCTCTCTCTAAAAGTATACTCCTTGGTAACCAATGCAATCTCACTTCTCAGAAAAATAAATCTATTTAATATTTCACCTCTTGCCTTCTTACATTTAATGAAATTTATTGTATCAAAAAGTTTGTGCGTAATTACGAATACAGAATCATATCTTTACCCTAAACCCTAGAATATAAACCTTGAACCCTAAACCTTGAACCTAGACCCACAACCTAAGAACCTGGACCTTGGACCTTGGAACTTGGAGATTGAACCTGGATCTTGAACCCTAGACTCTGAATCCTCAACCCTAAACCCTGGGCCCTAAAACTTGAACCCTTAACCCTATACCCTATCCATTGAACCCTAGACCTTAAACTTTGAATCTAGACCTTGAACCTTATATGTGACACCCTAAACCCAATACCTTGAACCTTGGACCTTGGAATTTGGAACTTGAACCTCATACCTTGAACCTTGGACCTTGAACGTAAACCCTTGACTCTGAACCCTGAACTCTAGACCATAAACCATAAGCTCTAAACTATAAACCCTAGACCCTAAATGTTGCACCCTATACCGTAGACCCTAAACCTTGGAAGTTGAACACTGAGTTTTGTTGATGATGATGATAACAAATATCATTCACATTTTTCGTAAATGGGAAAAATCGAAAGCCTATCATCATGATGTTGGTTTTTGTAGTCTTGTTCTAAATATTTCATAAGTTATTATTCATATAATAAGACTAGAGAAATCAACATCATGATGATAGAATTTAGAGTTTTCCTATTTATTGAACCTTGGACCTTGGAATTTGGAACTTGAACCTCAGACCTTGAACTTGGACCTTGAACCTTGAACCTAAACCCTTGACCCTGAACCCCAAACTCTACACCATAAACCATAAGCTCTAAACTCTAAATCGTAGACCCTAAATGTTGCACCCTATACCGTAGATTGTAAACCTTGGAAGTTGAACACTGAGTTTTGTTGATGATGATGATGACAAATGTCATTCACATTTTCCATAAATTGGAAAACTCAAAAGCCTATCATCATGATGTTGGTTTTTGTAGTCTTGTTCTAAATATTTCATAAGTTATTATTCATATAATAAGACTAGAGAAATCAACATCATGATGATAGGATTTAGAGTTTTCCTATTTATGGAAAATGTGGATGATCTGTGTCTTCATCATCATCATACACAACTTAGTGTTTAGGGTCTAGGGTTTAGGGTTCTTGGTTTGGGGTCCAAGGTTCAAGGTTTAGGGTTTAGGGTTTGAATTCTATGGTTTAGGGTTTAGGTTCGGGTTGAGGGTTCAAGGTTTAGGGTTTAGGGGTTGTTTAGTTTGTTCAAGGTGTATAGTTGAGGGTTTAAGGTTTCTCTAGTTTATTCAAGGTCTAGGGTTTAGGGTCCATAGTTCAAGGTCTAGTGTCCATGTTTCAGAGTCTAGGTTTAGGGTTGAAGGTTCAAGTTCAAGGTTCAAGATCTAGGGCTCAAGGTCCAGGTTAAAACATTTAGGGTTCAAGGTCCAAGTTTCAAGGTTCAAGCTCCAAGGGTTCATGGCCTAGATTTAGGGTTTAGGGTTTAGGGTCCAAGGTTCAAGATCTAGTGTCCATGGTTCATGGTTTAGGGTCCAAGGTCTAGGGTTGAGGGTATTTGATTTCTTACATTAAATAAAATTGATCGTATGGGAAAGTCTGTGCATAATTACGAACATAGAATCCTATCTTTGTTGTGTTCTAGGCAATGCAAATATAAAATCCATGTCAATATCTTTACAATGTGTCTCCTAAAAAGGTCATGATTGATACAACCCAAAATTTTGGTCACTTTTCATTGCAAATCTTTTGATGATTGGTTTGACTTCACATTCAATCCATAATCCCTCTTGTCTGGGTCATAATCCAATATAATGCAGTCATCATCAACTACCCTGCTCTTTCGTTTCTTCTTTTCAAACAGTTTAACTCCCCTGCATTTCATTCAATGAGATGGCGTCTCTTTGATACATTTTGTCGAACGATTGACAAGCCATGTTCATGCTTCCACATTTTGCACGCATGTCTTCCAAACAGTTCATTGACCTTCATGTTTTAATGCATGTCCAAGCCATATTCTAAAACTCCCATTTGTGCAGGTAGGAGGACGTTAGAAGTGTTCATTGATAGGTGTAAAGCCAAACTCTAAAGTATAATACCTTCGTGAGACTATCAACAAATTTCACAAAGTACCGTTAACAGTGTACTACAAGAATTTCATACTTCTAGAGTATAATACATTTGGTCTAGGACATGATTAAGATAACAACAATAAAATAAATAAATATTCTGAATCAAAAGTTGAAAGACCAAATATGTGGAAAAATGAGATGTATTGGCCTCATCTGATTAGCGTATTATAAAAAGGCATTGCAATTATTCCAGCCAAAATAATCCCTACACAAAAGAATCAAGGCACAAACACTCTTGCAGTCATCTCATTGTTTTCACAAACTTTAACTCGGAAGATTGAAGTCACTGAGAGTCAAATCTTAGCAACAACTCATGTAATTTCTTTAACCTTTTCCATACTTTTTCTTCTTTGAAGCATATCAATGACTATTATCCTATTGATTGTCCTAGTGGGAAGATGGAGCAAGAACATCACATACATAACAATAGCACAATTCACAGTGCTTGTGATGTGATGTAATTTTGAAATGATTTTTTTTATAGAGATGCCTTGCATGAGGATAATCTCTACATGCAACCTATCCATGCTCTACCACAACCGTTAAATCTTTTGATGATTGGTTTGTGTAAGACCCCACTTCGTGTGTGATTGGTACAACCCTAGTTTGTTATATGTCTCCTTGAATAGATGGTGAGATGTGATGTGAGAAATAAATAGTGTGGTTATGTGGAAATATTCTTGTATTTCATTTTGACATTTTGTTTGATTTCCATTGCCATGAGTGTGTTAGACATGTATGTAAATCAGGGAATACAATTGAAATGTTAAATTGAATTATTGTAAAGTCAAATCTTGGGATATTTAACTAGCAAACAAATGTGATGTATGATTGTTGCTAATGATTGCATTGGTAATGTGCAAGAAAGTCAAGGTACTAGTACGAGAAGGGAAAACCAATGAAAGAAAATGGGAAGACATCCCCTTGTGGTTATGTATTTGATTTCTTTTTGGGCTTAGAAAGAAATAGAGTTAATATGTTGGTAGACTAGGGTGTGCGGGTGGATATTAAAGGGCTAATTTATTTATTTATTTTGTGAGGGTGTTTAATTGTGTCATGTGAGGTGTAAGTGGGGGGTTTGTGTTTAGGAACCCTTATCCAAGTGTGAAACTCGTATGTATTCTTGTGTGGATTTTAAAAAAGAATTATTGAGTCAATTTCCTTGGTTTTTGAACAAGAATAGACCCCTAGGACCTATTCCTATGGGTTTGGAACCTTTTTGACATGTGAACTTGTCCTTGGAGTGTGAAAATACCCCTCAAAAGTCCACATTCATGAATGCAACGAATTTAAAAAGTGTTTGGGCTTGGGAAGAGTGACTTGTCACTCTCAACCTCCTACTCCAAAAAGTTATTGGAATTGGCGCAAGACTCACACATGTGTGAGCACTTGTGGGAAAGAGTGTAGGTTTGGAGGATTCCTATATACCTCAAAAAGATGGAAGATTTGGGCATTGCCCACTTCTTCTTTTGGAGAACTTAGGTGAGAATGGTAGGAAGAATGAGAAGAGGAGAGGAGGATTCATGTTGGGGAGATGGTGATCAAGATGGCTTGGTTGGAGAGGAAAGAAGGAGAAAAGGGTTAAATTCCATCCCTAAAGCAAAGTGATAAGTTTCCCCTACTTCTATTCTCCCTTTGTTCATTTGTTATAAGAAAGTGGCATGTTGTATGGATCATGTTTGAAAGTAGAGAGTAGAGAACCTAAATGCATGAGAGTTGACACTGTGTTATTCTTATTCCTTTGAATAAACTTGAAAAGACTCCATTCATCATCTTGGAGCTAAAATACTTCCTTGGTCGGGGGTATGGCTAGAGCCCACGAAGCTCCATGATGCCATTATGGTAGGGTGGAGAGCAAGCCTTAGTTTGTTATGTGTCACTCATTATATTTAGAATTATTGTTGTAGTATAGAAAAATGATATTTTATTGAAAATGGAAGGATAAAAATAAACTTAAAACCATTTCATTGGTACGTTGAGCATCAAATCTATATTTGTTAGTTGTATATTGTTTGTATTGAGAAAATAACAAAGAAAAAAAATTCAATACCCTATGAAATTGCACTGAATATATATGAAGGCAAAGAGAGGATTACAATGCTACTTATGTACCCTTTAAGTTTTATTGAAAACATGATTTATTCAAGTTTCAATGAAGGACAAAATTTTATTAATTACCTTTTTATTCAAGGAAAGTAAAATCTTTTATTGTGAGAGGGCAGGTGGGTTTAAGCACCCTCTATTTTATCAAAAAAGAAACTGAATATTACTTTTAATATTTTTTTTTTTGCTCTCATCATATAAGTGACAGTTAAATATTTACATGTATATGAATATACATTCTGATATTGTTTGTTGAGGGCTGAAAACTACACGAATCTTAACAAAAAGAAAATAATAATAATAAATAAATAAATAGAAAGAAGAAACTCTTATTGGCTACGTAGTTTGTGCCTATGAGCATGCAGAGGGGTCGCAGACTCCCTTAGGGTCGAGGCCCTCTTAATTTCCCTTACTGCATTCTTCATGCTAATCAAACAATATTAAAATAAAAGCAACGAAATATGTTTTCACACAAGTTACAAATGTCAATGGATGCGTATCTTATTTAATAAAATGGTGCATATAATTTATATACACAGAAAATAACAGGGTATTAATTTGGAATCCTCATCCTTTTGAATATGAAGGAAACAAAATAAATGCTATCTATTTTAACTATACAACCAAGCGAGAGTGTCTATATTCTTCCACAGATCTTTGAGTGCCAATATGCACCCTTCCTCTATATTTTCTTTATTAGACTTCTGCTTTGCATCCGTGGCATCCTGTAAAATAAAATACCAAACCTAAACTGGTCAAAGTTCATGCAACCGTAAAATGCCAAAACCTACTCTGCCCAAATCTCATAGTAATATATAAAATAAAAGAAAGAGAATGGAAACAAATCAGAGTCACCATAAAATAAATACAAAATTCTTGCACTACGAAGCTGTCACAACTATGAGTTTGGCTCACTCATCTGGAAGGAGCTTCAACTAATTGTTGGTTAGATCGATATCACAACTTGAACTTTAAATAAGATAATGCCTAAGCCTAGTGACCAATTGTATTGTCCATCTTGGGCAAATATTTAATATTTAAATAGAACTTGATAAATACTAATAAAATTGAGTAGGCACAAAGGTAAACAAAAGAAAGAAAGAAAAATCGTATCATTAATGCTGATTTACTCTCCCATACCTATGGAGGGGATTCTAAGTATGGGCCTCAAGTAGTAATGAGATTTGCAAGATCAAACGTACCCATGTTTCTTTTATTGGAAGATGATAATCATGACTCTTGCAATTAAGAGCTACCTGCGATAATTTCAATTTGGTTGGCAGCATGAAGAAGCACAGGCACCAAGTTGATAGTGACCTAGCAGTTTCCACGAAGCTTGCATTAAATGAGTAGTGGAGGAAATAATCTTGGGCTCCCAACCATTTCAGCCTGAACACATTGCGTGCTTTGGACTTCATGTGATTTTAAAATTTAGAATAGTTTGTCAAATGACTTGACTGAAGTAAGAATAGTTAAAAAAATAATAATAATACTCATTTCATTAATGTTCATTGGACTTATTGATTTATTTGTCTTTCTTTTGTCTTCTCACATTTAAGAAGTAATATAGTTGGGATTTGGGTTGTGACAATAATTTAGGATTTTTTTTAATTTTACCATTAGTGAATCATCATATTTAATTAATTGTCTTCAAATAGTTGATTATAATTAGAGAAAATACAATTTATTAAAATATATAATATTCTTTAAATAAAGTTGTTTGATGTCTCAAATAATTGTTCATTACTTCTCTTCTTAAATGATTCATTCCCATTAGCTCTGTTTAAAATATAATCTTATTCTAGGGATCAAGTCTTGTTGAGTGCAAAGGCTCCCAGACCAGAAAAGGGATGAGGTCGAGATCATGCCCCGGGCGAATTTGACGGAATGGATACCCCTCAGTCCTTGGCTCTTAGCCGAAGATGTTCAGCCCAAGAAGGCTCGTGCTCTCGTATCGCGTAGCAAAAAATAATTTGTGGATGACCTCCATCAAAAAAATAATGGTATTACTGTGCATGTGATTTCTTTCTATGAATCTTTGTAAGAAATTTATGACGGAAAGTAAATAATACTAATTGGATAATAATTGTATTCAAATAATGATGGAAGAGGGTAAGTAATAATAATGCTATTATAAGTATACTTAAAGATTTTATAGTCACATTAAATGGGGAAAATTATGTTATTATTATAGTCACATTAAATGGGGAAAATTATGTTATTATTATGATTAATAAATATTGTATTGATTAAATAAAATAGTATTATCAATAGTAAAATAAATTCAGGATTAAAAGAAAATAAATCTTATTAATTGACTTGTGATAATAAAGATATTACTGATAACATGAAAATAAATAAATATTGATATGTGATTTAAAAAAAGAAGGAATGGTATAAATTGATGTATACTTATGTTTAACAATGTCAAAATTATTGATTATAATTTTAGGTATCACTCCATTATTAATATAAAAGGGAAACCACTAACTTTAATGTTGTTAGTAAAATAAGCAAAATAAAATAAAATAAATAAACATCATTTTATCTTTTAAATTTTAGTCATGTGGATTAAACTAAGAAGTAATTTTAAAAAGATTTTCCAAGTTCAATTTTCTTTTACTTTATGTATTAGCTGAGTGAATCAAAATTTGAAATGAGTAAGACGATCATAACATAATTCTTCAACTTAGATTTTAAGTGCAATATTGGTAGTAATATTTTGGATAATAATAATAATATTTTTAAAGTAAAAATAAAAAAATTGAAACGGTTTATTCTACCTATAGTAATATTGGTATAATAGGGTAATTAGTAAATTTAAGAGTTGATTGATGTTAATATCAATTTAAACTATTGATAGCAAGGGTATTATTAAAAGAGGTATTTGGTATCAGTAAATTATTGATATTAAAGGGTAATAATGTATTAGGAGAGAATGAATATGAACATTATTTTAGTAATAAATAGCATTATTGTTGGTTCGATTAAATAGTAATAAAATTAATATTGTAATTAATGAGTAAATATTATTGTAATAAAATTAATATTATAATTAATGAGTAAATATTATTAAGTTGAGATAATATTATTATGAGGGTTAAATAAAAAATGATAATATTGATATAACAATGTGAGAGTTCACCTTAATATTATTATTATGTTTAATGTAAACTTTGGTAATAATGATTAAACAAGATCTAATAATGATATTATTATTCAATTTAAAGGTTGTTTGAAAAGAGGTAATTTGGTGTCAAATTAACAACATAACCCTTTTCCATTAAAAGCTTAATTGTCCCAAAAAGCCATTGATGTTTAAATTCTCAAGTAAGCGTGATTGATATAAAGGTTGTGGAATTTGTGTTCATATTCAACGCTAAATGTGGGTATGACAGTTAAATAATAATTACCTTAACTAATGTGTTTTACAAAAAAAAATAGTTGGGTTTTCTAGCATAAAATTATGGGCATGACAGTTTGACTCTGCATTCAATCCATAATCCTTCTTGTTTGGGTTAGAATCCAATATAATGTTATAATCATCAACTACCCCGCTCTCATGTTTCTTCTTTTCAAACGGTTTAACTCCCTTGCATTTCATTCAATGAGATGGTGTCTCTTTGAGACATTCTGTCGAACGGTTTACAAGTCGTGGCCATGCTTCAACATTTTGCACGCATGTCTAACAAAAATTTCATTGACCTTCATGTTTTGATTCATGTCCAAGCCATGTTCTAAACTCCCATTTGTATGGGTAGGAGGATGTTAGAAGTGTTCATTGGCAGGTGTAAAGCCAAATTTTATAGTGGAGGCATTAGATAGTTGATTATATGGTTGGTTGTAAGTATTCTTGTGTAACCAATATGTCTACCTAATTTTCAATAAGCATGCCTACTTTTCAAGGGGCGTTTGTTGTTAATCCTACAAAGGAAGTTGAAGGACAATATTTTTATTTAGAAATGATTCTATTTCATTGTTATTAGTACACTGTGAAAAATATTTTGAATTTGCTTAAATATAAACATTTGCAAATGATTATTTTGATTAAGTATTTTTTGTTATAGATACCGATACAAAACCATAACTATTGGGCGTATGCATACTCGACTTTTTCTTTTATTTAATGTTACCATGTGGGTGGTATAGTTACCACATGTGAATTTCTTTGATGGTAGTTGTAATCCAAATGTATTTTCTATGTACAGGGTTCAAGAATAAAAATGCTTCTCAAATATGTAATAATATAATTATGTTTTATTATTGTCTTGTTATATAAGTATCCAATGCATTATTCAATTGGCTTGTATTTTAGAAGGTGGTGTAATATCCATTTAGAAGTGAAAATATTGTTGCATAGGATGTTGTTGTAGTATTGTTTTGATAATGTAGGGTTGGAGAGGGTTGTTTCTGGAAGAAGCATTTTTGTGTTAAATTTTGTTTCATTATACTTTTGAAATTGACAGTATATACAACATGGTTTAATGATAAAAATGCTTTGGCTGAAATAAAGGATTTCCAATGTAATTATCCATATCATAAACATGATAATGCATATTTGAAGAATTCAAACTAGAATCCATAAATTGTTTAAAAGATAATACTAGAGTCATATGACATTATGGCATAGCAACATTAGAATATTTTTTATTTAGGATATCAAATATTGAAGGTATTTGTATGCAGATTTAAAACATAAAGCAATACAAGTGAAAAAAGGAAGTTGAAATCAATTTGACAATAAACATTAAAAGTGTTACTTTTTCTAGGGATTGGTAAATGTTGTTGTTTCTAGATTTTGGTAAAATGTTGTCACTCTTGCTAAGGTTATTTGATAACTTGATACTGAAAAATATACATCGTATTATACATGATGATATCATGGATCCAGTTATGAATCAAAATAAGATATGTGATAGATTTCATATCATTTGAGTGGGGTATTTGTTACCTTGAGGTATGGTTTGCATGTATCCAGGAGTCATTCAAAATAAACATTGTAATTCTAAGTGGATTTAATAGGATTAAAGTTGGTTACTTGGTTAGCACAAAATAGGGATAGTAGAAGGCTTTGCTATTGAGTGCAATGTTCTGGATCTTGATAAGAATTTTCATTTTGCAAGGTGAATAAGGAATAAGATGATGTTGTTGTGTTATTGGGGATACTCTGAAATCTTGTGCATCCAGTTATGTAATTACAGAGTAAAAGACCAGTTTTCTTCAAGTTCAAAATGGGTGGAATTGGAAAGAAGTTTATCTAGTTTGCCTCACTTTCAAGACAAGTTTTGAATGAGGATGAGGAAGATTGATTGAGATAAGTTCTTTCACAAAAAGTGCGTCCGCATAAGTATTTTAATCTTGTTGGCATTGAAAGTTTTCAACTTCTAATACTCCATTTTGGTGAAGACGATAGCCTTCTCTCAACTCAAATCCCAAATTTCATATTACAACCGACTTAGGAAAAAATTAATTAAACCAAAATTGAAAATAACATACATTGTCAATTTTAATTGATTACAACTGCATGAGCGTAAACTCCATTTTACAAGAAAATAAATAAATTTATTTATTTTAATTTCAAGAACACTACTTTAAACAAGAAACTCCACCTGTTAATTCTTCACCCTCTCACTACTCTGATTTTGTCCTCTACAAATACATTCATGGTTCGATCTTGTACGTCACTTTACATCGGTTTCTTCCAGTCTGCCACACTCTGTCTCTTTGCCCCTTCTACATGCACAGTCTCTTCTCGTCATATTTCACATTCATCACCCATTCCTACCATCTCTGCTCAACCATGCATTAAACTTATTTCTATGATTTTTCCTTCCCCTCTTCCTTCTAACCACTCCACATTTAATTCTTTATCTTTTAGTGCCATCTTTCTTTGTGACTATCAGACCATTCCTTGCGGCATGGTTATCTGACACTGGCATATCCTTCTAACTTCGCTACCACCCCTCTATCTTGCATGACCTCATTACCATGCACTCCTCTTTACCCTTCACTCAAAATTGTTATCAAAATTGTAGATAGCAATCTGCCTTCTAGCGTCCCCTACACAGGCTTATTGTCTTCCTATGCTGATGCACATGATTTCCTCATTACCTAATACTTCCATTCACTTTATATCTTTCTACACTTTTACCTTCACTCTCATGTAGGTCTTCAAACTCTTTATGCAAAATTTAAGTTATTAATTTACAGTCAAATTTTCCCATCTAAAGCATAGTCTATGCAATCCCTTTCTCTTCCTTCCATGGATGTTAATTGTCGTCATTCTTGCACCCTCTTCATTTCTTCCTAAATGACCATCAACAATATTTTCTCCCCTTTATGCCTCAGATATTCTCCTCATATTATCTTCAATAGGGGCGACCCTCTCTTTTAGTGCCTTTGTCTTTATTTGCTTATGCAATCTAGCGCATCCCTCTTTGGAACCTACCATGGCTTTTAAATTCAAGAAAAAAAAGAATTTAATCTTCTACGTAATCCTTCAGCCTCCTCTCGTCCCATGTGAGTTTCATCCATTCCAAATTGGATCGACCTTTTCTTATTCTTCATTATGCAGTTTAGTCCCTTATTTCCCTACTCTACCTCTATTATATCAACGTACCCAATCCACATTTCTCAAGGCTCAAACATTGTTGAACCTGACACAAATTTTAAACATTATTATTATATTTTTGAACATGGCGCGGGTCTTCTTCATCACCCAAGCACACCTCCATCATTTCCTATTGGACACTTATATTTTCTCATACTAAGGCTGTGACCCTTTGGTTTCACATTGGCAATGGATATCGAAGCCAAATGTTGTAACCCCTCAACTTCATGTTTGCATTTGTCTTTTTACCATTCTTGGAAAAATAAAAGATTTATTTAATTTAATTACCTTCAATGCCAGAAAGATATGAACAGTAAAAATATTCAATTTTTTTGATAAAATATCTCTAGATGGAAATCAGATTGTAATACAAAAAATGATGTTTGTCAAATGTGATAAAACGTCACTCAAATTTTGCTACCGACCACCAAATCAAATGGAGCTACCCATAGAGAAAAGAGAAGCAAAATAAAAATGACAAAACCTATTTGGTGTGGAGCATGACCAGTCTCCAAGTGGGAGATTGTTGATATGTTGCGACTAATCATGCAAATATTATACATTCGTAATGTATCCTCTGTTGGCAAAACCAAAAAAAATAATGAGATGGGGTGAATTAGTTGTCACATAATTTAATACTTATTCAACCTTATTAACCTTTAATCTCATAAATGATAATTAACAATGAAAGTATGAATCAACAACACATCAGAAACACATGAACACCAAGATTTTATACGTGGAAACTCTGTTGGGTGAAAAACCACGATGGATGTTAGTCCACAAGATTATACCCTATTAGAAGTATAATGAAAAATGAATAAGGAATGCGCATGCATTCAAGCACATTGCCTAGAGCTCACTGCTCAAAAGGGAAGGCTCATTTCCTTACATAAAAAAATCAGATTAAATCCATCTGATGAGGTTGAACTGAGAAATTAGCTTCTACAAAAATCTGATGACAGTTTCGGTTAAGCACAAACACTTCACACTTTGCTCAATCTTCTTCACACTGCTCTAAAATCAAATGATCTGATCTTTATTCGCACATTTCACATTCACACTTCACATACCTTCACCAAACACATTTCAAAATAAGGAAACAATCGCTCTTATATATCCATTACATGAATTTACATCAAAAACTCTGTCGGCCACAAATAAAGAATATATGAATTACAAACTATCGGCCCAATACATGAACAAATCTCAATGTGTACCAACCTAAGTCGGTCACAACATAATGAAGACCTAAATCAACATCCTCGAATATTCCAAGCATTCAAAAATTAATCCATAAGGATCCGCAACACGCTACCACCATCATGTCGACCAAGAACATGAAAACTCTAACACACAAAGGAAAAATCTTTGATCACGAACACACTGATCAACGCAGAAGTACCACAGTGATAGAGCATGATCTATAACCATCACTGAACATCACAGTAGCATATGCAACAACTTAATTTACTAGAAATACATTCTCTTCTTCTAGAAACACTTGCTATAGTAACAAAATAACTATAGGAACTCAGAAACTCATAACTCGCTCCAATCTTGAAGCGAACCGCTGAAAATTTTGGACAACATGCTAGATAGGCTCAATAAAAAAACCTTTAATGCATGACTTTTGATTACCAACTTACAAAAATTTCCACTATTCTGATTATCACAACTTCATAAACTACTTGCAACATATTTATTCTAATTTTCTCAATATCTTCGACATATACAGCCCTTAGAATCATCAATTCTAATAGTGTTGACATCAATGACAACCAAATATCAGCAACACAACCATATCATCCAACAATATCCCCCTTTGGCATTGATGGCAACACATGATGTGAAAAATACCATCAACACAACTAGCTCTTCTCCAACAGTCTCCTCATATTGTTCTCCCCCTTTCTTCCTCAAAGGTTTTTCACATTAGTCTTCTCCCCCTTTGACATAAATGACAAAGGTACACAAGCTTTGAACCACATATCTGAATCATCTGACTACTCCCTCTGAGTAGCAACCACTATTACATCAATCTGAAACAAGATCTGACTGTACGTGCATATATTGATGCAAAGACTTGCATCTTAGTTTAGATTAGGAGGGGAAATCACTGCTAACTTGCCTCTAAGATACTCAAAATTATCTTTAGGAAATGGTTTAGTAAAGATATCTGCAATTTGTTCCTTATTGGGCACATATTCCAACTTGACTTCTTTATCACTCACTTTGTCTCTTAAAAAGTGATACTTGATAGATATATTTTTTTATCTTTGAATGTAGCACCAGATTCTTAGAAATGTTTATGGCACTTGAGTTATCACAAAATATAGCAATAGGCTCATTATACTCAATTCTGATATCTCTCAGCATCTGTTTCATCCATAATACTTGAGTGCAATTGTTTGTAGCAACAATATATTCTTCCTCAATAGTAGATAAGGAAATTGAATTCTGCTTTTTACTTAGCCACGACACCATCTTCTTCCCCAAGAAGAATGCACCACCACTTGTACTTTTCCTGTCATCCACAACTCTTGCCCAATTTGCATCTATAAAGGCATTCAGAGTAAGATCATCATCCTTAGGATACCAAAGACCAAAATCAATTGTCCCTTTCAAGTATCTAAAAATTCTCTTTATTGCAATCACATGTGATTCCTTTGGATTAGCTTGATATCTAGCAACCATACATACAAAATTCATAATGTATGGTCTGGTCTGAGTCAAATAGAGTAATCCACCAATCATTGACTTGTATCTTGTTTGATTAGCTGTAAGAGAATCATCATTCTGTGTTAACTTGCATCCAGTTACCATGGGTGTACCAACTAGTTTTGAGTCTTCCATGTGAAACTTTTTCAGTAACTCTCTTACATATTTGGATCGAGATATGAAGATTCCATCATCTAACTAAGTAATTTGCAATTCTAAAAATAATTTCACTTCTTCAATCATTGACATTTCAAACTCACTTTTCATTTCATTAGCAAAATTCATGCATAAATCATCACTACCCTCAAAAATAATGTCATCAACAAAAACTTCAATAATCACCTCTTTATCCTGATCCATCTTGAAATACAGATTGATGTTAGCAGGACTTTTATTGAATCCAAGCTTCAAGAAGTATTCATCCAGTCTTGCATACCAGGCTCTAGGGGCTTGCTTAAGTCCATACAGTGTTTTCTTCAATCGACAAACCATGTCTTTTTCATCAGTTAGTTGAAATCCATCCGGTTGCTCAACATAAAATTCTTCTAATTCACCATTCAGAAATGCTGATTTCACATCCATTTGATAGACTTTGCAATTCTTGAAAGTAGCATAAGCAAGAAATAACCTTACAACTTCAATTCTAGCAACAAGGGCAAATGTTTCTTCAAAATCAATACATTCCATTTGTGAGTACCCTTTACATACCAACCTTGCTTTATTTATGACCACTTCACCTTGTTCATTCATCTTATTCTAAAAGACCCATTTGGTTCCAATCACATTTTTATCCCGAGGTCTGTGAATAAGAATCCATGTATTATTTTTTTCTATCTGCATCAGTTCTTCCTTCATTGCCTCCATCCAATATTCATGTATACATTCGACATTGTTAGGCTCAGTTTTGAAAATCAGGCAATATTCTTCTGCAATTCTTCCTCTAGTCTGCACACCTTTGTTCTTGTCTCCTATAATATGATTCTCAGAGTTATTTAGCTTTACATACTTTCGGACTTTGGGATTCTCTCTAACTTCTGGTTCTTCTGTTCTCTCTTTTGCACTTCCACTAGCTTCTCCTTCATGATTCTCTTGATTCACTGAAACAATTTGAACTTGATTATGTTTCTGAATAGTATTTTGTTTATCTGTACTATCTTTTTGGTCATTTGAATCATATCCATAGTATCTAGATGATCTAACAATGTCTTCATCAAATTTGACATTTGCACTTTCAA
The DNA here is from genome assembly GCA_007115665.2 of Sequoiadendron giganteum. Taxonomy (NCBI): domain Eukaryota; kingdom Viridiplantae; phylum Streptophyta; class Pinopsida; order Cupressales; family Cupressaceae; genus Sequoiadendron; species Sequoiadendron giganteum. The sequence goes on from CM021110.1 coordinate 219,208,255, forward strand.
CCATTTTCTTCAATCTTTTGTTGTAGCACCGGTAGGATTTTCTCTTAGTAGAGTAACCCAAAAAGGTTCCTTCATCACTTCTAGCATCAAAGTTGCCAATATCTTCATCTCTTTTGATATAAGATCTACTTCCAAAGATTTTAAAATATTTAACAGTAGGCTTATAACCAAACCACAACTCAAAAGGAGTCTTACCAGAATTATCATTAACATTTACCCGATTGATAGTGTATACAACAGTGCTTATAGCTTCTCTCCAGTAGATATGAGGAACATTACCTTCCAACATCATAGTTTCTAGCAACTTCTAGAATTGTTATGCTCTTTCTCTCAACAACTCCGTTCTGTTGAGGGGTATGGGGAGAAAATAACTGTCTTTTGATTCCATGTTCTTCACATAATGAATTGAACTCTCGGGAAGTGAACTCACCACCTCTGTCTGATCTTAAGTATTTAACCTTCAACCCTATCTCATTTTCTGCTATAGCTTTGAAACATTTGAACTTTTCTAGTGCTTCATGTTTTTCTCTCAAAAAAGCAACCCATATCATCCTAGAGTAATAATCAATAATCAACATAAAGTACCTTTCTCCTTGTAGACTTCCGATTCTAGATGGACCACATAGATCAATATGTACCAGCTCCAGTACTCCATTAGAATGATGTTGTTTTCTCCAAAAATAAATTCTTGTTTGCTTTCCCATTTGACATTCCTTGCATACAGTGTTAGCAGGCTTCAATAAATTAGGTGGATCTCTGACTGTTTGAGTGGGCTTACTTTGAAAATGTTATGAAAATTCACATGACACATCCTCCTATGCCATAACCAGCTTACATCAACTTGAACAATTAAACAAATTTCGCTAGCAACTCTTAAGTGAAAAATGTTACCTCTTGTCTTGGTACCTAAAGCAATTATATTTCTAGAGCTTCCCAATATCCTGCATTTTCCATCTTTGAACTGAAGATTGTATCCCTTGTTGACCATTTGTCCAACACTCAACAAATTGTGCTTCAATCACATATAGGACATCATCAATATTGTATTTACCACCAAGATAAATAGTGCCTCTGCCATAAATCACATCAACATTGTTATCTCCAAATCTCACAACACCACCATCATTTTTTTCCAAGCTTATGAACTTGCTTTTGTCACTAGTCATATGATGTGAGCATCCGTTGTCAATCACCCACTCATCTTTTTCATCAATTTTGGCTGCAAGAACTTTCTCAATATTTTGGTTGTTAGCAGATTCAATGGATATCGTACCATTTTCCTTGATAGAAATGAATACCCATCCATATTCATTTCCAGCTTCTTTATCAGATTCATCATCAGTAAGACCTTCTTCAGCATAATAACATTTCTTTTGAAATCTAGACTTGTTAGGTTTGTACTTAGAAACTCTTTCAGGACACCTTGATGCAAAATGACCTATCTTACTGCAAGGGAAACATTTAATAGACAACTTTCCTTTATACTTACCTTGTCCTATGGCTTATGTTTTCACAATCAATGCTTCCAGCTCTTCTAGCTCTCTTTCTTCATCTTCAATCTGTTTCGTCTCATCTTCATAATTGAATGTTTTTTTGGAACTTTCTCTCAGATCATATCTTTATTGGCTTTTTCCGGATAGAGTAGCTTTAAATGCAGATTCCGTTTTAGGAGTAGACTCACCAAATTCACTTAATTCAAAGGCAGCTAGTTTACCAATCAACATGTCTCTTGTCACATTTGTTACTATTCTGAGTTCTTCAATAGCATGAGCTTTCATTTTGTAAGAAGTAGGCACTAATCTGAGCACTTTAGCCACAATATGATATTCTTCCATAATTCCACCGACACACCTAATACCCATCTCTAGTTCATTTACCTTTTGCATGAAAGCAACAATGTTTTCATCTTCACTCATCTTCAAATTCTCCCAATTGCCTTTCAAACTTGTTAGCTTAGCAATCTTCACTTGTGCATCTCCTTCATATAATGTTTCGAATTTCTTCCAGATCTCATGTGTTGTCTTCAAACCTCACATTTGTCATCTTTGAATCTGTCAAAGCACTCAATAATTCTTCTATAGCCCTGATATTTGTTTTAGCTTCTTTGATCTCATCAGGAGTAGGACCATTCTAAGGAATATTATATCTGTTCTTTGTAATCTTCCAAAAAGGCTCACCAAAACACTTCAAATGTCACTCCATTCTGACCTTCCATAGAGAGTAATTTGTACCATTGAATTTGGGACTATCCTTCTTGTATGATGTCATCTTAGATCACCTCAAGCTGTTAAACTTCTTCAGAGGAAGTTGATCTGATACTAATTTTTGGAAAAACAAGAATAGACAACTGAGAGGGGGGGCGTGAATCAGTTGTCACAGAATTTTTCAACCATATTAACCTTTAATCTCATATCTAATAATTAACAATGAAAGCATGAATCAAAAAAACATCAGAAACACATGAACACTAAGATTGTATATGTGGAAACCCTGTTAGGGGAAAAACCATAGTGAATGTTAGTCCACAAGATTATACCCTGTTATAAGTATAATGAAAAATGAATAAATAATGCACATGCATTTAGGCACACTGCTTAGAGCTCACTGCTCAAAAGGGAAGACTCATTGCCTTACATAAAACAATCAGATTAAATCCATCTGATGAGGTTGAACTGATAAATTAGATTTTACAAAATCCCGATGACAGTTCCGATTAGGCACATAAACACTTCTTCACACTTCACTCAATCTTCTTCACACTCTGCTCTAAAATCGAATGATCTAATATTTATTCGCATATTTCGCATTCACACTTCGCATACCTTCACCAAACACATTTCAAAATGAGGAAACAATCGCTCTTATATATCCACTACATGAATTTACATCAACAAATCTGTCGGCCACAAATAAAGAATAGATGAATTACAAACTGTTGGCCCAATACACGAACAAATCTCAATGCATACCAACCTAAGTCAGTTACAACATAATGAAGACCTAAATCAACATCATTGAATACACCAAGCAATCAAAAATTAATCCATAAGGATCCGCAACACGCTACCACCATCTTGTCGACCAAGAACATGAAAAATCTAACACACAAAAGAAAAATCTTCGATCACAAACACACCAATCAACATGGACATACCACAATGATAGAGCATGATCTAGAAACATCACCAAACATCATAGTAGCATACACAACAACTTAATTTACCAAAAATGCATTCTCTTCTTCTAGAAACACTTGCTACAGTAACAAAATAATTGAAGGAACTCATAAACTCATAACTCACTCCAATCTTGATGCGTACCACTGAAACTTCTAGATAACATGCTAGATAGGCTCAACAAAAAACCCTTTAATGCACGACTTCTGATTACCAACTTACAAAAATTTCCACCATTCTGATCATCACAACTTCACAAACTACATGCAACATATTTATTCTAATTTTCTCAATATCCTTGACATATACAACCTTCAGAATTATCAATGCTAATAGTGTTGACATCAATAACAACCACATATCAGTGACACAACCACAACATCCAACATCCTCGTTGAGGTTCATGACTGGGTTGGGCCTCGAGTGGGGGTTCGGGGGTGATAGCCCCTGATAGTGAGGGTTCGAGGGTGACAACCCTCGATAGTAGGGTTTTGGGGGTGTAGCTCCGATTTTATTTTCCTGTTAACTTGTCAAGGTTTTCCTGCTGACACATGAAACACATTGGGTAAAATAGTTTGTGATATGGGCTCACAAATGTGGAGTCAGGTGATAGAATCACCCTTCGAGAGTGCAACAATCTCTAGAAAACTCCATTGCTGACAACCCAACCTCCTCTACCAAATAGATTGACCTCCTCCGCCAAAAGCTCCATCCTCTTCTCTCCATGCCCTCCTCTGGCACGCTTTCACTGCAACTCACCCTTGCAATCTCCATGGTGCAATCATACTTTGATCTCACAAAGATTCCACTTTCTTTGTTGTAATCTGCCTTCACACCACTTTTATCTATGCTTCTTTCTCTCAACTGCTCAGGACTTTGCACACCTACATCGATGCTCTTGAGCTTCTCTCTCACTTCCAACTCTACGCCTTCCAATCCTCATCCACTTGGGACTCTCCATATCTGTAATGATACTTTTGAGCTTCACTCATGTTTCCTCAAACCAAAGGTTTTGTCACAAGCTACCTCATGTTCGATGATCTACTTGTGCACCCAAAACGTCTACTCACTCCCCTCTCCACCTATAGGACTTGGTGGGAATCACCTCTCTCTCAACACTCTATCTGCGCACTCTGAACCTATAGCTTTGATAGCAATTGATGAAGATGAAAAATGTTCTCTCAACTCAAATCCTAAATTTCAGATTACAATCAATTTAGAAAAAAATGATTAAAGCAAATTTGACAATAACATGTGTCAATTTTAATCGATTACAATTGCATGCGCATAAACTCCATTTTACAAGAAAACAAATAACTTATTTATTCTAATTTCAAGAACATTACATTACACGGAAACAACATCTATCAATTCTTCACCATCTCACTACTCTGATTTTGTCCTCTATAAATACATTCATGGTTCGATCATCTACGTCCCTTTGCACTAGTTTCTTCTAGTTTTCCACACTCCATCAGCTCACCCCTTCAACAGACGTGACCTTCCCTTTTACTGCCTTTATCTTTATTTGCTTATGGAATTCAGCGTATCCCTCTTTGTAACCTGCCATGGTTTTTAAACTCAAGAAAAATAATACTTTAATATTTTGTGTAATCCTTCAGCCTCCTCTTATCCCCTGCAAATTTCATCCATTCCAAATTAGATCTGCCTTTTCTTAGTATTAATTATGCAACGTAGTCCCTTATTTCCCTGCTCTACCTCTATCATTTCAGTGCACCCAATCCACATTTCTCAAGACTCAAACATTGTTGTTCAACTTGACACAAATTTTAAACATTATTATTCTATTTTTGAACATGGCACGGGTCTTCTTCCTCACCTAGCATGCCCTTCCAACTTCACTACCACCCCTATGTCTTCCATGACCTCATTACCACACACTCCTCTTTACCCTTCGCTCAAAATTGTTATCAAAATTATAGATAGCAATCTGCCTTCCATCGTCCTCTGCATAGGTTTATTGTCCTATGCTGATGCAGGTTGTCATTCACCTTATATCTTTCTACACTTCAACCTTCGCTCTCATTCAGGTTGTCAAACTCTTTGTGGAAATTTTAAGTTATTAATTTACACTCTCAAATCTGCCCATCCAAAGTATAGGCTACACAATCCCTTTCTCTTCCTTGCGTGGATGTTAATTGTCTTCATTCTTCCACCCTCTTCGTTTCTTGCTGAATGACCATTGACATTATTTTCTCCCCTTTAGGCCTCAGATATTCTCATCATATTCTCTTCAAGAGACGTGAACTTCCCTTTTACTACCTTTATCTTTATTTTCTTATGGAATTCAACGCATTCCAAATTAGATCTGCCTTTTCCTAGTATTAATTATGCAACGTAGTCCCTTATTTCCTTGCTCTACCTCTATCATTTCAGTGCACCCAATCCACATTTCTCAAGACTCAAACATTTTTGTTCAACCTGACACAAATTTTAAACATTATTATTCTATTTTTGAACATGGCGCGGGTCTTCTTCCTCACCTAGCGTGCCTCCATCATTTCCTCTTGGTCGCTTATATTTTCTCATACAAAGGACGCGACCCTTGGGTTTCACATTGGCAATGGATATTGAAGCCAAATGTTGCAACCCCTCGACTTCATGTTCGTATTTTTATTTTACCATTCTTGGCAACATAAAAGATTTATTTAATTTAATTACCTTCAATGATAGAAAATATGAACAATAAAAGTATTCAAAATTTCTAATAAACTATTTGCTGATGGAACTCATACTATAATACAAAATATGACATTAGTGAAATGTGGAAAAATGTCACTCTACTTTCGCTACGACCACAAAATTAAATGGATCTACCCACAAAGAAAAGAGAAAAAAAATCAAAATGATAAAACCAAACCAATTTTTTTTGTTGGTGTTGACCATCTTTGACCCGAGATGCTCTTGAATCACATTTTGACAAAGGCCAAGAAATAGGAACTGTGGAGTTTGAAATTTATTTTGTGCTATTTTGGTGCGTTGAAGATTATTGTAGAGAGTGGTAGCAACTTCACTATCCCTTATCTTTTGCATAATTGTAGTTTGTAACGAGGATAGGTAAAGTTTTTATATTTACAACTCCCATTTCCCCAACATTGTAGGCAAGCTCTATGAATTTTCAAAGTTATTTTGGATTGTTTTGGTGGATCAGATTGAGCATATTATGCAATATATTTTGTACTAAATGTTTGAACTATTGGCTTGTACTTTACCATAGTACAACAATCATTTGGTAGTTTTTACTCTTTTTGTAAAAAAATAATGAATTGTTATTGCACGCATCCATGAATTTAGTGTTTGGTGTATGTAATTTTGTAATATTTGAAATAGCAGGATATGGAGATATAGAGAAAAGTTCTTAAAAAAATGAGTGAAGAGGAACTTTGGGCATTTTTACTTCCTAGAGTTTTAGTTCGTAGATCCTAAGAAAATGAAAATGAAGAAGATGAGGTTTTTTTTAATACAAGTATGATTTTTTTGAATTTATTGATTTAGATCAACCTGTATGTTTTAGTAGTCTTGAATAATTAAAAATGAGGGTTCCTTTGATTGATGAATTCTTTATTTATAGAAAAAATGTAGATAAAGATGACATACCTATATAGATGAAGACAATAAACACTTTACTTGTAGTAGAATTTCAATCCAGATAAATATCAAAGAATATATTCAAAAGATAGTCAAATATGGATTTGATGAATACTCTAAATTGTTTCATACATGTAATTTGTATTAAGTAGAATTAAATCAGAAAATAAGGAATTGATTGAAAAAATTAAAAACAAGGAAATACTCCACAAGACTAAATAATGAGAAAAATTCAACAAGAAAAATCTCAACCAAACAAAAAATAAGTTACAAGAGTTGTGTACAATATTCGTTACAATGAAAGAAGAATGTGATCAAGTATGTAAGTAACAAGAGTAGGTAGAGGCTACTCCATAACTTTTTAAGAAGATAAAATATGAACTTCAAGTTTACAAGATTAATGATTGCATGAATTGCTTAATTTTCTTGGAACCATGGATCGAATCCAAAGAGAATAATGTCTAGTATGTTGTAAATGAAAATGGGTTTGAACTACCATTAATTTGATGTTTTTATTTTTATTTTCAATAGACAAGGTATACAATTTCTCATTGTCAATACAATAATCCAATAATACTTTCAATATTTCTTTGAATATTGATAAAGATATAGAGAGTATTATTGAATCATTTTATTAATAATAAACAATTATATGCCTTGACGTTTGAAAAAAAAAAAAAAACACATAAAGCTAATGTTAATTCAAATCTATTTGCATCTACAACATGCCAAACATTAATGTCTCTCTAAATTCAATCTAAGGTTCCAAAAAAATTAGGCGCTTCCATGCAATCATTAAAATTGTAAACCTTAAAACCATATTTTTCTCTTTTTAGAAGAATTGTGGAGCAGCTATTGCATACTCTTGTTGCTTACATATTTTATCACATTCTTCTTTTACCGCAATGAATGTTGTACATAGCTCCTACAACTTGCTTCTCATACTTAATCCTATGGAGCTTCTCTTCTAACTTTTTGTTTCTTTCAACAAACTCCTTATTTTCCGATTTAGCTCTACTTAATATGATTTGAATGTGATGAAACAATTTATATATTTTATCACAATCAAATTTGATTAGAGTTTGAAGATATTCTTTGTGATTTATTTTTATCTAAAATTTTACAAGTAAAACTTTTATCATTTTTGTCTACCTACAAATATGTCCTCTTTAACTATCTTTCCAATAAATGAAAAATCATCAATAGAAAGAAGCCTAATTTATAATAATTCAACACTACATTAAATAGATCGATCTAAATCAATAAAATTAAAACTTCATACTTATATTAAAAAAATATCTTCTTTCATTTCCATTTTCTTGGGATCTATAATCTAAAATTTTAGGAGGTAAATAAAAATGTCTAAAGTTCCTCTTCGCTCATTTCTAAGCACTCCTCTCTACCTCTCAAGCTTGGTATATTACAAAATTACATTCAACAAACACTGAATTCATGGATGCATTTAATAAAACTTGTGGAAGAAATAAAATTAAGAAAATGTTCCAATTTCAACCTTGTAAACTTGTTCACCAGTTTTAACAATGCTGAATTATTTGTGTATTCTCCAAAAGAGTCTATCCCTATTTTAACAAGATTCCATAAAGATTAAAGAAAGAAACCACCCTTTATGGAATGCTAATGGATTTTAGAAAATTTCTACATAGAGTACACTTTTTTGCAGCAGAGTTAATATACTTTAACACGATAACCCTAATTTGAAAGAGTTTGGTCCAAAATTATTGTACTTATAAGAGTAAAGTAAAAAATGACACTGGAGTTGATTGTCGTTATGTCTACTTTTTTTCTCAAAATGTAAGCTAAATAAAATATGAATGGAAGAATTCATGAGTAGAACTTGGCCTTAGAAAAAAGTAGAATATAAATGGCACTACACCAAATCTGGTTATTAGATACAAAGAAAGGAAATGACTAAATTCCATTGCATAGTTCTACTTCTAAAACTATAATCCAGACTTTACTTTGAATAGAAGCTTGTTTTAGGAAACAACAAAAACACCTCTTGTATAGTACCATATAATTTCTACTAACAAATAACTATTCCATCTATAATATTCATTCCACTAACAAAATGAGAACGAGATATAGTTTTAAAGGTAAATACAAAAAAATATTCGACTCATCACAACTCATTTTGGAAATTAGAATGTTTTTAGATACAGAAGCATTCGTTATTAGTATGATAAATCCTACCCAAAAAATGATAAAATACTACTAAAATTTATATCTATAAATGCAGAGCCATAGTGGTGGCTTGCAGCTACCATAACATCACTACAAGCTTAGAATCAATTATGTTTGATGTAAACTGACATGTGTCATTTATATAAATCAAGATTTTGTATGCTCTATTGATGTTTAAAATGGTATGTAATAACGTAACATTGTAAGTCATTTGTAGTAAAGAATTATTTTGTGTGTTTAATGTTTATTCAAATTATACAAGTAATTAGCAATAGTATTAATGTTTGTAGTTGTAGCAGTTGTACATAAAATTTAAAGGAGTTTCAATGGCTACACCATTAGAAGACTATATGTTTGTTCATATGTTATTGAGTATGTGTTTGTGCATGCATAGGGTGCAAGTTGAAAGTAACAATAAGTGCTAAATAATGGAATGAAATAAACTTTTAGACAAATCAGATTTTTTTAGTTCAAGAAATTAAATATAGTCTGTTTACAAAATATTTGTGTGGAAATTTAAAATATAAAGCAATATAAATGAAAGAAGAGAGTTGGTATGAATTTGACAAAAAATAAAAAATAGAAATAAAATGTTGTCAAATCAATATTTATTGCTGACCTTTTGGAAGCTTTTATCATTAAATGGCAACAGGTTTACCATTAAACATGTAAAATGTCACTCTTTCCAGGGTTTTAGAAAATGTTGTGAGTCTTACTATGGTTTGCAGAAATGTTATTTTTGATTTGGTATTTTCAACCTTAAGTTACTAGATTGTGATAATTATTTTGAGTTTGCTTGGATGTAAATAGTTACAGATGATTATTTTGATGCTTGATAAGATATTTTCCTTTTTGAAAGAGTTATGCATTTTATTTTATAGTTACACATACAAAACTATGATAATTAGCCTTATCCACAACTGATATTTTCTTTTATTCAATGTTGTCATCTAAATGTATTTGGATTTAATTAAAAAATATTCTTAAAACTACTCATTATTTCCTTGTCTTTGCAGTATTCTTCTTAGGTTGTAGGGTTGGAGAGGCCTATTTCTTGCAGAAGCATTTTTGTATTAAATTTTGTTTCATTATATTTTTCAAACTGATAGTAAATGTAACACGGTTTAACACTAAAAATGCTTTCACTAAAATAATTTTTTTCTAATGTGTTGTTGGTTTTTCATTTCAAAATAGATGTCATAAATAATCTATATGATTGCCATTCCCAATCATCAATAATTTTGAGGGATTGACCAATGAAGAGGTGAAAGTTTCAGATAAATTTCCCTCTACACTTTGGACTTTGCAAAACCCGAGAGGAAAATTCCTTACAATCTTGTTGAAATTTTCCTATGCTAAAATATCTTAAACATTTCAATATCCTTTAAGGTTTTAAACAATTAATAGAAAAAGAACAAGAAAAGACATGAAACTTCAATAAATAACTTTAAATGAATTGAAAGATTGTGAGTGTTCTTAATGTAGGGCATGGAGTTAGAATAGATGTAATTGAAGTTGCTTAACAATGTTCCATCCAAATACCAAAGAGGTTTAGAACAATGCCTTACACTATTGTAGTCAAAGATTTCTAATCTACTCTACTTCAAACTATTTGTATTACTTCATACAAATATTTTTTCTTATTTAAGCATTTAACTCATTCTTTGAATTAGAGGGAAAATAAGAACAAACATCAAAGGAAATACAATGACAATGAGTTAAAATATATTTGATTATTTTTACTCGCATTTTGTATAAAATATACATTGGGAGATAATAGTCCAAAAAATTATGCCATCATATTTAATAGATTCTAGTACTTGATTAAGCAAAACCTATAAACTACATACAATTTGGGCTCAATACTCTAGTAAAATACTTAAATTCTATTCTCTGTATTCTGGATTATAAAATTTCTTGAGAAGAAGTTCCATAATATCTGAACGAAGACTTATGTGGATGCTTATTAGGAATATATGACAAAAAGAATGTTTCACATCATGAGAAACCTCTACAATTTTGGAAGTTGATTGCACTTCTTGTCTTAGGCATTATGTTCCTCTTCTAAAGGCTCACTTTAATGTCATAAATTCATCCAGTCTACTTCTTAAGCTCCTTATTTTCTCATCAAAAAATCTGTCTACTTGTTAAAATCTCCCAAGAATCTATTTGTGTCCCATAGCTTATAGATACAACTCTTGATGGATTCAATATATATTCAAATTCAATTGAATTTGTTTAACGATATATCACCCAAACATTAAACAACCTTATAGTGAAACAAATAAAAATAGGTTTGGAGAAAAGAGGATTCCCCAAAATGGTAATGGATGGAGCTATTCTCCTTTATTTCATTAGGAAATGAGATCCATACAAAGAATTTACTGTCAACATTTAAGTGAATCAAATCAAAGTGTGAATCTACAAATTTCATTTTTGTGCAAGGATGGGGGTCTTGGTTAAACAACACTTTGGGGAGAAAAACTAAAACTAGTAAATCAACACAAAAATGCAATCCAACACTTGGAATAGCTAGATTAAACTCAATATTGACAAAACTAGAAATCAGATCACAAATCAAAGAATGGCATAATGATGTTTACTAGTCACCAAAAGTCATTTTCTGAAGCTGATCTAGGACTCGTTCACCTAGGGGTGAATGGGTCTTGAGTTAGGGTTTGTATGCAACTTTCAGGAGCCTCTACTATAGATCTAAATCCTTCAATTTTCCCAAGTTTGAGGTTCTGAAAGTAGAAAATAAATTATGTAGATGAATTTATGTGAAGATGACAACTTTGACAGCTTTTTGCAACTTTTACAACTTCAATTTTTCTGTTCAAAGGATCTTTAATATTTTTTCCACCTAAATCTGTAAACACAAATCAAGAGGGAAACATGTTTCATTTTTGGTGAATTGTGGTTTACCTTGTCAAACCCCAGTTTGGTAATCAAACCTTGAAATGAATAAAGACATGAAAGAAGGAATGTAGATCTACAACTTGCATGAAATGACCTCAATGGCTGTGGATCTTGAACCTTGGATCTTGCTTGAAATAATGACTTAGAATGAATGGATCATGAAACCTACATCACCATATTAGCTCCAATAACATGCATGATGCAAGAAGACTTTGATACGACAATTGGATCTTGATTACTGCAATAAATCTTCAATAAATTCCCCTTTGATCACAAAATTTTCTATAGGAATGCTCTCTTCAAAATATTCTATCAAAAATCTTAGGTGAAACATAATGAAATAAGCATATATTTATAGATATGTATCCTCAATTTCTCAAAATTCAAATATCACAAGTCAACATTGAAATATAGATTTGAAAACATTAAAATACTTCCAATAACATAATTTAAATTTAGGTCCTAGGTCTAAGGGAGGACCTATTCTCCCATGGGCAAATGGGTCCTAGGTCCTTAACCTAGGACACACATTTCTCAATGATAAGTGTTATGTTAAGGCATTAATGAATGTCGGGTTCCCCCTTCGAAAAATATAATTAAATAGGTTTGGAAAATGAATTAAAGGGCCAATTAAGGCAATATTAAGTTGAATTAATTAAATGATCCCTAAATAAGCATGAAAGTGTAAAGAAGTACACTTTACAACACTAAAATAAGGCACAGTTAAGTCCAAATTAACATTAATTCTAAATTAAGTATGAAAATGTAAAAGAGATACTTTTTCTAGTCTACATTTAGCCCCCACTTTAGTGAGAGGATGATCTTGCATCAAACTCACACTAAATTAGACATTTAAAACATATGTATGCAATAACAACAAGATTTCTCTATCATTAAACATCAAAGACTAAAAATAAAAGGTAAAAACAAAAAAGGTAGATCAAACCTCGATTGTCCAACGTGATGTGGAACATGCCTCAACTATTTGTCAAAAAAATTCACAAATGGTACTCAATGTCCACTATGCAAACAACGAATGTTCACTCCAAGCTAATGGAACCTCAGACCACCCACTAGGTGAGCCCTAAAGGGTGGAAAATAAGAGAATCTTATTAGGCTCCAATACCATATCAAAGATATCCCTTTGACAACTTCAATAAGGCGCCACAAAACTTCATAAGGCCTAACAAGCTGCATTATGCTAAGCACCTATAAACAAACAAGACAAGGCTCCACAAACAAAAAAAGTGTGCTATGCTTGGTGGCCTTGAAAAGGGTTTGAGCTTCACAAAGTTAGCAAGTTGTGTTATGCTAAACACTTATGAACAAAATTAAAATAAACATGTTCAAGTGATTACACTTAGTTCATGTAAGGTCTCCTCTTAGGGAACATGGTGTCCAATGTCTCCAAGAGAGGACAAGTCAAGGATAAAATATTCACAATCTTAGGGAATGCAACACGTAGCACCACCACTAAGAGGAAATTCATATGCTAAGAAAGATCATGCTCTTAGAGGAAATAAAATCCAATGACACCACCAAGAAAAAGATGCATTGCAAGAAGAAATAAAATCACGCAATGAAACTTAAGGAATGTCAATTTTTTTAAAATAATAATGTCAAAGTATGCCCCCACTTTAAAGAAATTGCTAACACCATTGTTGTGAGCAATTACTTTAAAGTAGCAAATAATCAATGTTAACCAATAAAGAGGACATGAGAGCTTATTCAGAAAGCCCTATGCCAAGTCATATGTTTCCAAATGAAGCTGCATCATGAAGAGGGGTTGCCCCCAAAAATGAAATTCCAAATGCATAAGGGATCTATGGATTCGGGATCAGTATGTCTTTGCTACAATGTGATTACAGAGCTCAAAAATGTCACCATTCCCAAAATACTCGCAAAACATGAAGAATGACACATAGAGAGTGAAAAAAAAGGAAAAAGCTTTTGGGTCAACATGGAAGAGACCTAAATGTCTTGACACTTTGCATCATCCATAAAAGGAAAACACAAGGCAAGCAAAAAGATAAAGGTTTACAACATATAAAAGAATGTAGATACAAATAGAGGAATGCAAATGAAGAGAGATACATCAAATAAAAAAGTACGGGGAGACCACATTATGCACATGCAATCACGTAATGAGCATGAAAATAAAACAAAGAAAAATATTAGTATGGCACATGTGAGTCAACCTATAGCAGGTTGTCTACATCCCAATCTTGATCAATATATGCAGAAGGAAAACAACTAGCCAAAAGGATAACATCAAGTGCTAAACTAGGACAAGGCTATGTACCCCCTTGCCCCCACTAAGTACAGGACAAGGATGAGTCGAGATGAGTGATGAGAATGAGCTCCTTGCAATAAATAAAATAATTTGCAATGAATGTAAAGCATGCAATAGTGATTATTCTATAATCTTACAACTATTACATGGTAAGGAGAAAAGGTGCATGAATTTTACTCAAGTTTGATTCTTAGGATGTTTAAAATTATTCAATAATTTCCATAAACCATGATAATTATCAATGTGATGTCCAAATAGTCTATGATAAAGACAATATGGTTTATTTTGATTAGTTTTCTTTTTAGTTATATTTTCATGTTTAGGTGGTAATTTGATTAATCCCCAATGTAAAATAGTGTAAAAGGAATTCTCAGTCTTGGATATTTTTAATAGGTCATGGAAAGACTCAGGAAGATCATACATCTCTTGTAGCTGAAATTTTTGATGTTCATGCAATTTAGGTTTCTTCTTTGGTTTGATAATTGTTTGGTCATGAATTCCATCTTCTGACTTTAAGGCCTTTCCTTTTTTAGAAAAGGATGTGTTAGGAGTAGTAATGTGATCAAATTTTTTTTTTTCTTTTCTCTTATGTGTGGGAAATGTGTTAGAAGCTGGTTGAGGAGGCAAATTGTTGTTAATGAGATGGACTAGGGTACATATAAAATCTATTCCTTGTTCATACTTAAGCATCTTTCGTATGTTACCTATATGAGGAATGGAAAATTAACAACAATAGGTTCGATTCTCACAAAGTTTTACAAATATTTTAATTCTTCATTTATCTTTCATCCTACCTTATGGTTTTAAAAAATGTTTTTACAAATTTTTGAGTTGATTTGGGTTCACCAGAATGAAACAAAGAAAAATAGATTTGGGGAAAAGAGGATTCCCCAAAATGGTAATGGATGGACCTATTCTCCTTTATTTCATTAGGAAATGATATCCACACAAATAATTGACTATCAAACTTTAGGTGAATCAAATCAAAGTGTGAATCTATAGATTTCCTTTCTGTGCAAGGGTCCTAGTCAAACAACACTTTGGGTAGAAAAAAATAAAATAGTAAATCAACACCAAAATTCAATCTAACTCTTGGAATAGCTAGATTAAAGTCAATATTTATAGAACAAGAAATTAGATCACATATCAAAGAAGGGTAGAATAATTTTTATCAGTCACAAAAAGTTAGCTTCTAAAGTTGATTTGGGATTCATTCACCTAGGGGTGAATGTGTCCCAAGTTAGGGTTTTTCTGCAACTTTTGGGAGCCTCTGCTATAGATCTAAATCCTTCAATTTTCCTAGGTTTCAGGTTCAAAAAGTTGGAAATAGATTCTATAGATGAGTTTTCATGAGAAGATGACAACTTTGACAGCTTTTTGTAACTTTGACAACTTCAATTTCGTTGTTCAAAGGAACTTGAGATTTCTTCCACCTAAATCTACAAATACAAATCATGAGGGAATTTTTTATTTTTGGTGAATGGGGGTTTGAATTGGTCAAACCTCATTTTGGTAATCAAACTTTGAAATGATTAAAAAAAATGAAACAGGGAATGAAGAATGAACAAATCTATGTTACCACTAACAAACCCTTAATAAACCTTAGAATACAGATCTACAACTTTCATGAAATGGCTTCAATGGATGTGGATCTTGAACATTGGATCTTTCTTGAAATATTGACTTTGAATGCTTGAATGGATCATGAAACCTACATCATCATATTAGCTCCAATAACATGCATGATGCAAGAAAAATTTGATATGACAATTGGATATTGATTGCTACAATAAATCTTCAATAAATCTACCTTTTAATGCCTTTGATCACAAACATTTCTATAGGAATTCTCTCTTCAAAATATTCTAGCAAAAAACTTAGGTGAAACATAGTGAAATAACCATATATTTATAGATATGTATCCTCAATTTCCCAAAATTCAAATATCACAAGCTGACATTGAAATACGGATTTGAAAACATTAAAATACCACCAAAACATAATTTAAATTTAGGTCCTAGGTCTAAGGGAGGACCCATTCGCCCAAGGGTGAATGGGTCCTATGTCCTTAACCTAGGACACACATTGATCAATTAGAAGTGTTATGTTATAGCATTAATGAATGTCGGGTTTCCCCTTCGAAAAATGTAATTAAATATTGGAAAAAAAATTAAAGGGCCAATTAAGGCAATATTAATCTGAATTAATTAAAGGAAACCTAAATAAGTGTGAAAGTGTAAATATGTACACTTTACAACACTAAAATAAGACACAATTAAGTCCAAATTAACATTATTTCCAAATTAAGTGTGAAAATGTAAAAGGGATACATTTTTCTACACTACATATAGAAATGCAATATATCAATGTAGTTAAAGATTTCTAACCATTTCTACTTCAAGATCCTTGTATTACTTGGTAGAAATTCGTATTCTTATACAAGAATTTGACCAATTATTTGAACCGGATCCAAAACAAGAACATACATCAATGGAAAGACAAAGACGATGAGATGAAATATCTTTGATCACTTTCTTTCATGATTTATATAAAATATATAGTGGGAGAAAAAAAATGCAATTATATTTATTTGTTACAATCTTTATCCTTTCCAAATGTGTTTGATGTTGGTAGTTAATGTTTTTTCCACTCCCCTCTTTATTCTTTGTTGGTGTAGACTTGGGAATGGTGAGTTGGCAGAAGAAGACAATGTTATTGTAGTAGTTATAAGCACTAAGTGTGCATGAAAGACAAAAATAGTCTACATCATCTTGAAATTACAAATCAAGTATTTGATTGTATTTATTATCACAAGCATCATACTCTTCTTTTGATAGTCATTTGAATGCCATAAATTCATCCATTTTATTTTCATATGAGCCATACCTCTTCACTACTTGATTTGCTTCTTTGTCAAAATCCTCTAAAAATTTCCTTGTAAACCATAACCTTTTCATGTTGGTCTACATTAGATCAATTTGAACTAAATTATCTTCACAAATGAGAAGAGCTTGAGTTGCAACAACATTATCCCTCTGGAACCTCCACTGTTCATATGGTTTGACTCCTTTGTTATTTTTTAAAAATGTCTAACAAAAGACCAAGATCACTGTCATCAAACTCTTGGAGTGATTTCCTTATTCTATTTTCCATGGGCTCCACCATTCTCTGGAAATCAGTTATTCCTTTCACCATTCAGTATGTTGGAATTATCTACCCTGACTTGCTTGGATCATGAGTGGATCCCTTGATCATGCCAACTACAACATTAATCCTTGAAACCCATAATTGCATTAATGGGACAACCTCTGTTCTATCCTTCTCAAACATTCCAATAGTTGTCATCATCAAATAATGATTGTTGTGTCCACTATTTAATCTTTTTATTGTTTTTTCCATTAAATGCTCTAATACATTGGTCATTATAAACACGTTATTTTCATGGTTATCTTCCTCATGAAGCTGTAATATTTCATCATAAGCTTTTAGCTATTTGATCAAATATTTTCTACTGATCCTTGATTTGGGTGGTGGAGTAGAAGTGCTTGGAACTAATGGCCTATTTTCATCATAAAAATCCATTTATGTAGAGTGAGGTGGCAAAGGTAGTGGTGAAGAAGGGGATGGAGCTATTGGTTGCACTTGATGCATTTAAGGCTATTGATTCAATAACATCTCAACCATTATTTCTAATTGTGCAATCTCTTACCTATCCTTATTATATTCAATAAGAAAATTGTTATATTTCTTGGTTTCTTGATCATATTTCTCCTGTAATGTTTATGTTGTTGCCTTGCTAAATTTGGAAATATTTATAGCCAATACATGGTTGTTTCAATCATTGAAGTGTATATAAATCTTTTTATTATTAGGCCCTCTCTTAAATAATTGGGAGGCTCTGCAACTGTGGGCTAATTTGTGTTTGGTGCAAGTGCCCAAATAACTAGAGTATCCCACTTAGGGCTAAAATCTGATTCGGATAGTGCATATAATGCCTCATCCTCAATAGAAAATACCTAAGAATCAAGTTTTATGATATTATCAAGGGATATAGCAGATGCTATATCTTGTTGGAATATGGCTTGTAAGTGTTGTCATTGATGGCAACCTAAGTCATGCATCCAGTCTACAGTATAGTTTTGGTGTACACTGACAAAACAGAGTAAAGAACATGGCATCCAGTTAAAGGCATAAATGTTAATCTGAATACCTCCCCAGACTATTATTTTGAGTTGTGGATCTCTGAGGAAGGTTTTTTGATGTTTGTATTACCTTATTCAAGAAGTATACTGATGCACATTCACTAGTATGCGATCTAGGAGATCCGGTACATTAATTTTTTGGTTATCTATGCTTGAAGGCCAACCTGGTGAATATAGTAATTGTGGATGTATAAGGAGTAATTAATTAAATGCTTTCATGCTTGATTATGTTTGTTTGGGTCCTCTCTATGTCTTAACCAACTTTGGAGGATGCGCATAAAGAATTAGTGGTGGATCTAGCCGACATTTGAAAAGAACTTCATGTTTTATGAAGCTGACATATGAATGTTGAAATCCCTAATGGCGGATATATATATATATATATATATATGAGATCGGTCTTATCATTTCGATATGGAGGTAGATAAGTGAGCGAACATAGAAATGTGGTGTGAAATTCAACAGAGGAATAATGCAAATTTATCCATGTGTGATGCGAAGAGCAGAAAAGTGCAAAGCAGAGCAAAGCGAAGTGTAGAGTCAGAAAAAGGATCCATAATCTAATCTATGAGCTTCATCGGAACTATAACATGGCATGAATAGATGCTACTATATCAGTTCATCCTTCATATGGTTTTAATCTAAACTTTTGTAAGGCAGTGAGCCTTCCCTTTTGAGTGGTGAGCTCTAGGCAGTGTGCCTGAAAGCAAGTGCATTCCCTTTTGTAATATTTTTATTTGAGTACTCAAATTATGGATTAACCTCCACCATGGTTTTTACCCTAATAGGGTTTCCATACAAAAATCCTTGTGTTATGATGTTATGAATTTTTCTTTTGTATGCTTTCATCTTTCCTTTAATGTAATGTCAGAATGGGCTAAGTTTCATATTAATAAAGTTAAGATTTGTTGAACACTAATTTACCTCCCCTCTCAGTGTTCCCTTGAGTCCAACATATCCCACTTAGGTAATAGGAGAATTTTATTATCCCTTACAAGTTTTCTACCTTGATCAGGCGTCATTTCCTTTTCCTTTGATTTCATTTGCATCACCAATCTTTCTAATATTTTCTCCCCTGGCTGGTCATGGAAATTGACTATTTCCTCATTCAATCTTTTTTGATAATAATTGCTCTTGGTCTTCCATACAAATTCTTTAAACACATTACTTTTAACAAAGGTGTCATCATCCATAAAATTCGTGCAAGCCTCATCCCTGACATCATTTGCATTATCAAGTCTTGTCAACACTGATATAGTGACTCTATTTTTTGGAGGTAGTAGATCATCATCCCTTTGAGGAGATGATATATTTTGCGTGGTGTTGTATGTGGTTACAAGCAAATCTTCATCTTCATAGTCAGATAAGTAATCAATAATTTTAGTTTTTCAGTCTTCCTCCTCATTGGATAGGACTCCCTTGGAGGCGAATTAATATCAACTATATTTTGGGGTGGAGATTGTGGTACCCAAGGCACACAATTTGATGCTTTTAAATCCTCAGATTGTGTCTCTTTCATCACACCCCCCTTGGGTCTTCTGGTGAAGAAATGATTTTTTGGGTGGTTGGTAAGTGGGCCTTTTTTCTATCATGGGAGATTTCCCCCTATTCTGTTCTTACTCTTTAATCTGTCAAACCATTTTATTAGAGTTTTGCAATACTATCTTAATTTTGAGAAGTGGATCATCAATGTCAGCATAAAGTCTCTTGAAATTGGGATCCCTTTTCTACTTAGCCTTCTTAAGTTTCTCAAAGGAAATCCACTTCATTATCCTATCCTAAATCTCTTTCAAGTTAAATCTGTTTCTTATCACATCCTCTACATAATCAACTTCATGCGAATAATTTTTCCTACTAATCCTTATTCTTAAAGTACTAATGAATCCTTCAGGGTCAAAATTTC
Organism: Sequoiadendron giganteum; assembly: GCA_007115665.2. NCBI lineage: Eukaryota > Viridiplantae > Streptophyta > Pinopsida > Cupressales > Cupressaceae > Sequoiadendron > Sequoiadendron giganteum. The sequence continues at coordinate 219,228,559 of CM021110.1, forward strand.
TAGCCCTACAAGGTTTCATGTGTACAATATTGAGTAAATAAGGGATTTGTCTCTATCCCTCTTTGCCCATAGAAAAATCTAAAAAAACTATGACTAAAGGGAAGATAGAACTATTCTTTTGGTTTTCCAAATGGAGTTACTCATTCCATCAGAGCTGCTACATCACCTCAAGAAAACCCAATATCAATGGTATAAATATTGGAAAAACATGTGGGGAGACATTGGTCCCATATACCCTTAAAATTGTGTAGCTTGTATGCATAACAAAATCACTCCACTTATGTTTGATTTCTGATGGCACCCACCACCTTGTAGGCACCTAATACCCACTTGAAAATGAGCAAACAGGTGGAAAAGGAGAGGTTGTGTTGTTGTAATCAACTCACACAACCTCTACAAAGGTCTACACATGTGTTTCAAGTCAAATAACAAGTTTAAGAGGCAATAACTAGATGACTGTCAAAAATAGACTATTACTACGGGTACTTGCAACACTGGCTATAGCTGACTGCCCAAAATTTCAACAATGTAAAATACTTTAAACTTGCACAAAAGAAACTATCCTTTTAGAATAAATCACCTCAAATATTACTCACAATCACATGAATAGAGATAACAACTATGAATAGGAAAATATTTTATTATTTTCGAAGATATTGTTTACACACTTTTGCATGCATTTACATAAATATTTATATAATAGAGTTCCCTCTGTCATTCCTCCTTGTCCTCTTATTGTTGGCTACAATCCTCTATGTCCATTGACAAAAAATCCCCTCTATTATTCTCTAATATTCCCTACTGACTTCTTCTATTATCCTCCGTTTCTTTTTTCTGACCCTCTTCTCCTCTATTATGTCCTTTTTTCTACTTTTATTTTCTTTTCCTACAAAACTACCAAAATTTGGAAGTTTCTCCCAAAAATATTGCCTAAAACTTAGCGTAGTGTTCAAAAATAGTCATTAAATGTTCAACTACCTCCTTTTGAATTCAAAAACTCCCACCCAATTTTCCCTTTATCATTTTTTAATGTTGTTGCACATTAGATGAGCATATGGTAGGTAGTTTGCTGCCCCAAGTCAAAACAAAATCAAATTTTAAATTTTAAAATCCTTACAACTCCATCACATGGAATTAGTTGGAGAAACTAAAAAATATATATATATATTTTTAAATAAAATGATGCCCTTGCATCAAATTACCAGGCTAGAAAGTTTTGTGAGCCCCTACTCACTATGTAAAACTTTGTATTGTTGCAAGCTAAAGGTCATATTTATATGGGTCAACAACTCTATCATCTTACGCTAACTAGAGTGGTTCGAGCTCTGTTGGGCTTAATTATATTGCATCCTCTACTGGTCTAATTTTCCATTTCACTAAATATTTATTGTACTCTTTTCCCCTTATCTTTCTTACAACTATAGAATCTAAAATATTTTCAATTTCCTCTCATGCTTTCTTGGGTAGCTTCTCCTTTCATTTTTTTGGTAATGCTTTCTATTTTTCTTGCTATTGGGATGTCTATCCCTCATGGTAAATATGTAAATAAAAATAAATAAATATTGGAGAGATTTCCAAACCTTTAGGCAGCTCCAACTCATAGGAATTTTATGAAAAATTCTTGACAATCTTGCACAGTCCAATCTTCTTCCACTTGAGTTTGTTATAGGCATGACTGGGAAATATTTCCTTTTGTATATGTGGCAATACTATATATCCAAATTTACAATTCTTTTCTCTCCTCTTCAAATCATCTATCTCTTTATATTGTTCACTACTCCAATTGAGTTTTTCTCTCACTCGCTAATGTAAATCTTGCATATATTTGGAAAACTCTTCCCCTTCAAAACTTCTCTTGTATCCTTCAATGTTTGTAAGCTCCCTTAGTTCTGAAAGACCTCTAGGAATATGCCCATAAATTTTTTGAAATGGAGTATTACCTGTAATTTTGTTTATTGGGTCATTGTATGCAAACTCAGTTTGAGACAATACTAGATCCCATTGCTTAGGCTTGTCACCAACTAAACATCTTATTAAAATTCCTAAGCTTAACAACTTCAGTCTGTCCATCCATATGAGGATGATATGCATAACTAAACTTTAAATCAATCCCTAATTTCTTCCAAAGAATCCTCCATAAATGTCCTACAAACTTAGTACCATGGTCTAAATTTATATTTCTTGGTAAACCATGTAATCTAACAACCTCTATGAAGAATTTTTTTGCTAAATGTGTTGCATCATCTATCTTTTTACATGCTATAAAGTGAGCCATTTTGGAAAATCTATCAACAACAAAAATAGAATCTTCACCCCGTTGCGTTCTTGGTAGTCCAAGCACAAAATATATTCTCACATCTTCTAATGGTTTATTTGGTATGGGTAATGGATGATATAGGCCTATATTTTGACTCCCTCCTTTGGCATATTGATAAACTTGACATCCTTGCACAAATTTTCTCATTTTTTCCCTTATCTTTGGCCAAAAATATCTTTCACTAAGATGTGCCATTGTCTTATCAGCTCCAAAATGTCTAGCTAAACCACCACAATATTTTTCTCTTATCAAATTCTACCTCATTGATCCTTGGGGTATGCAAATTTGTTGTCCTTTGAACAACAATACATCTTGTATAAAATAACCTATCTAAGGTGCCCAATCCACACTAGTAGGATCCATATATGTTGTCCATACATAAAGTACAAATCATCCTTATACAACTCTTACATAGCATCAAATCCAACTACTTCAGCTCTCATTCCAGTCAACAATGTTGCTCTTCTACTCAATGCATCTTCTACTTTATATAAATTCCCACTTCTATGCTTGAGAACAAAATTATATCCTTGTAAGAATTCTACCCACTTCATATGGCTTTGGTTCAACTTGGCTTGACTATTAATGAATTAAAAATCATGATGATCCATGTAGAGAATAAACTTTGTTGGAAGAAAATAATGATGCCACTTCTTTAAATATTGTACAATGCAATAAAATTCTTGGTCATAAATAGAATACCTCTTCTTGGCATCATTAAGCTTCTCACTAAAATATGCAATAGGTCTACCCTCTTAGCTTAAAATTGCTCCTATAGTTGTCCCACTTGCATCACAATCCACTTGAAACACCTGTATAAATTAGGAAATGCTAATACTGGTTCTTCAATGATTTTCTTCTTCAAAATCTCAAAAATTTCATCTATTGTTGTTTTCCACTTAAACTCTTTCTTAAATCCCCTTATAGTTTTAGTTATGGGTGCACATATCCCACTGAAATTTTGAATATCTTTGATAAAAAACTTGCTAAACCATGGAAACTCCTAACATCATGTACACTTCTAGGTGTTGTCCATTCAATGATAGCACTTACCTTTTCTGGATCTATTTGCAACCCTTTTTGAGAGATAACATACCCCAAGTAAACCAATTTCTCCTTCATAAAACTACACTTTTCCAAATTCACCAATAACCCTTCTTCCTTGAGCCTTTATAAGAATTTCCTAATATAATAAATGGTCTTCTATACTATAGCGGAAAATCAAAATATCATCAAGATAAACAATCACAAACTTCCCCAAAAATGGTTTTAATAATTCATTCATTAACCTCATAAACATGTTGGGCACATTTGCAAACTCAAAGGGTATTACTAACACTAGTAGAATTTGGCAAATAAATGACTAGTGACTACAAAATTTTAGTCACATGACTAAAACTTTTAGTCACGTGACTAACACTAGTAGTATTTTGAAAATAAATGACTAATTTGGTCATTAGGTAAAATAAAAACTAAATGACTAATATTAGACAAATAAAAATGACTAAAGAAATGATTAATATCAGACAAATAAAAATGACTAAATAAATGACTAATATTAGACAAATAAAAATGACTAAATAAATGATTACTCCTTTATTCTTTTTTATTTCAAATTTGATCATAATCCATAGAGTTTAAGCCCCCCTCATGGGACCCCTACCTAAGCTTGTTCCCATCCCAAGGGTAGGTTCTTACGTATTACTCACCCATTCGCCACTGGAAACACCACTTCCTGTTTGACTTGCATGTGTTAAGAATGCCACCAACGTTCATCTTGAGCCAGGATCAAACTCTCAATGAAATTCAGAGTTTCATTACTTATTACTTATAGCTCACTTCTTCGTGGACGAAGTTGATTCATGAATTATCTATCATTTATATAATATTAAGTCCTCTATTTAATAGATTAACTCATGTATATAATATTATAATATAAATTATATTATAATATTATAATATAATATTATATTATAATATTATAATATAATATAATATTATAATATTATAATATTATATAATACCATCAAATAGTACATTTTCCCCAAAATGAGTCAAATACAACTCTTCACACATCTTCTCATGTCTGCTAAACATCATTTTTTCTTCAAGAACATTGACCCACACCTTTAGTGCTTTTTTAAAAGCACAAGACTCTAATTTTCATTCAAAACAATAATAATTTGATTAAGTGATTCATAATACATCACTTAAACAAATTACCTTACATTTCAAAATAAAATGCAAAAAGAGGCCCCACCACTTCCTTAGATTACAACAATACTTGCATTAAATAAATAACATTAAAATAAAGTGATTTGCAAATCACTTAAATAATGTTTTACAAGATAGCTAATGCAAAATAAATGATATAATTGAATGCTTGTAAAAGAATTCAAGCCAAAATAATAACTCCTCCAAGGCATTGGATTTAGCTCACACATCATTTATGCATTTTCAAAGCCATAAGTGGCTTATGATTATCACCTGGTCAAAGCTCTAATTTTCAAAGACAAATAAAAGACCAATAATTCAGCCCACGTGAGGAAACAAGGTAGCTCCAAAAGTCTTGGAAGACTTTGCATTTTCAAATGGCAAGACACATGGTTTCTCAAATGAATAAAAGGCAATAAGGAAAAAAACATGCCTATCATAAACTTCACTTCAAAGCCCACATAACACATTAAAATGTGTTGCAATTTAAAAAAAAAACAAGGCAAAATTGACCTATCGGCCTCCATAGGGTTCTAAACCCTAAACAAAACACATGGGAAAAAGTGAAAAAAAAACATTCATTCATTTGCATCGAGCTTCTGGAGAGCTCCATTCTACCGCATGGGGTTTTGTTGAGTGCACAAAAAAATTGTGTCTTGGTTGATTCTTTGACTGGTTTTTATGGAGACCACTGGAGAAGTGAGGTAAATGCAATTCTTTAGCAAAAATTTGGCTTTTACTCCATTTTGAAAGCTATCTCATGATTAAAAGTTGTGGCTATGCAATATTTTTTGATTATTTTTTAACTCCATTTTTCTCTATAGGTTTCTTTTTTGTCTTTAGTTGCCATGGTTGAGGCTCTTTGAAGCTAAAATGGAGGTTTTTTCAGTAGTTAAATGCTTGCATATTTCATGAAAAGCAAGCCATTCGAGCTCAGGTAAGCTTTTTCCTAATGAATTCTTCAATTTCTTTCTGCAAATAAAGCTCATTTCGAGCCCCAACCATTGATAACAAGTGAAAGTTTAACATTTCCCTTATGTATTTGAAGTTTGATTCAAAAACCCCAAGTGTTTTTGTGTGATTTTGTGAAGAAAAACTTATTCTTTGGTTGCAGCCATGAAGAACTAACTAGGGTTTTATATACTTTTGTGCTTTTCGTGAAAAAAAAACTCCATGTTATTCATTTCAATATCTCTATATTTACAATTTCATTACAAAACCCCAAGTGGGTTCTTGATTTGGTGAAGAAAATCTGTTTTTTTACCAGGCCACGATCATGAATAAATAGCTGGGTTTTTGCATTTTCTGTATTACTCTTGGTCAGATCACATGATTTTGAGCTTCTTGCATAAGCATTGTTCACATTGTCACCTTTACCAAAATTTACTTATTTTGAAACAAACTCCATGTTGTTTTCCTTGGAACAAGCTATCTCCATCTTGTTGTGTTGTAAGCACCGCTTTTGGATCTTAGCACCTATGTAATGATAAGTTTTTGTTATATGCACTGTGCTTTCAATTGATTGACATGATAGGACCTTAAAAGAAGACTTTTTTAGTCTTATTTCATTCCATCATGGTCTGATTTTTCAATGGACTGTATTTATGCATTCAAAGGATTTCCATGCATTGAAACTGTTGTACACTTTAATGTAGATGCACAATCATATTTTTAGGTACAAAGTAGACTGAAATCACTCACCTTCACCTTGATATAACCTTCAAATGAGCATTGTTTGTTGTGTGTGTCTTGGCATCCTTTTATGAAACACATTTTCCCTAAATGGCTTTCTGTAATGTTCATGCTTGGGGCTTCTCCATTGGAATACACCATGTTGTCCATTAATAATCATCATGCTTAAAGTGATTTCTTTTATTCTCATGCTAAATGAAAAATAAGATAACAATGATAAACAAACATAGTAACGTATGTTTGCAACCAAGTATATATTTGTTACAAGTAAAGGTTATTAGTTAGCCTATGTATTTCTACAGATAAATGTCGGCTATATTTTTATTATAATACTTGCTTGCACTAAATCCTAGAAATATTGAAATATTAATGATGGTGATTCACCATTTTGTGTTAGAACCAGGAGAAACATTCACAAATCAAGTGCTCAAATAAAATCCATTTTAAAGCAATTAAATCTGCAAGTGGTTTCCAAAATTTCTAGAGATGTCCAAACCTGAACATGGACTTGTTGAATAACAATATGATGAGAAAAGTTTCTAGTTAGAGACATTGTACAATGTAGATTACCTATATTTAAAATATATGCAAACAAGTAATCACATTTTACAAAATTCAGTTGTAATGAAGTCAAGAATGAAAAGCTACTAGAGAACATGAATAGCTTCTCCAACAATCTCCAAGCAAAGAGTTGAAGTATTATTTTGTCAAGAACATGACCATCAATTCTATAAATCTCTTGACATCCCTAAAAAAGAAACACAATAATATATAGAGAAGGCATAGCTAGTAGGGATATCTTAGTCTCTAGTTGACCTCCACCCTCATGCTCTTGTTTCAATTCAATTTCTTCCCAAACTTCCAAATCATAGACTAATAAATGGTAAGCCTTGAAATCATGGAACAAAAAATTACAAGAGATGAAGCAATCATACAACATTAAAATTGTGACTTGCAACAGTAAAAGAAAAGAAGCAGTAGGTAGTTTGATATACAATCAAAAAAGGGCATTTTATGAGGCTGCCTTAAGGAAGCAAATTAAAAATTAAATAAAATCATGCTTCAAATTCCATTTAAATGTTCAGTTGTACAGTAGATCTCATCCTACTTTTTTTGAGAACTCTTACTGAATCCCCAAAAATAGGAGTTCCCAAATGACACCAATAGATATTATAAATAGAAAACAAACAACAATATTTTCATATAAAAACAACAAGAGCTGATTCATAGGCCCTATAAAAATCTCTAACTTTTTGGCTCCCCTTTGATACTTTTATGTATACTTACAAATTACATCTCCATGATTAATATGGACTAGAAGGGTTGAATGGGCACATGTTAGTCTTTTCCATTTATTGGGCAATAAAGAGTCTAAAGTGACTGAAAGAATCAAATGTAGCTCTTTACTCTAGATGCTTTATTTTCATTCGGTTATTAATATATCCAAATAAAAACCATGATGACTTAAATCATACCTAGAAGAAATCTCATGAAAACTACAAGAACAAATCCGTGATTAGATGAATCATGGAAATGAAACCAACTACATAAGCCAAAACAAATAGAGTATGCAATGCAAATTAGAATACAGACCTTCAAAGGAGTTGTCATGGATAAAGAATCATCCTCCCTTAGATCTCTTGTGAGAATTCCTAAAAGATCTTTAGTTATCCACAATATCCACATGCTGTGAGCTCTGATACAAAGATTGTGCATAGTTCTTCTTAGTTTATTCAATTTGGGGCTATTATTTTTATCTTGTGATTCGGGCTTCAAACCGACACCTCTCATTAGTATGTCTTCCAGAACTATTTAGAAGAGGGTAATCAAAATCAATATTGGGATATCTAAAAGTCGAAGATCCTTTCCTTGAAACGAGAGCTTTGTTCTTGACAAACCAAAGCTGAGACGAGCCAAGAACTAGTGGAAGGGAAGTTTAATGAAAAATGAGAGCAACTAAAATCCTTCCTAAGAAAAGCGCCCTTTCCACCATAACTATCGGTTCTAGTTTCTCCTTGTTCATTTTTTTTGGTATCTCCTCATTTTTCATTTCTTCATAGAGAGCTTCTGAAAGATGTGCAAGATGTTCTTCAATCTCAACAATCAATGTTGAGATAAAATGGAAGCATTGCTCTTGCAAATAAGGTGCTAAATCATTTATCCTTGAAGGAGATTTATGTGCATGAAGAAAACTTAGGAGGTGTTCCAAAATATTCTTGGACCCCTCATCTATGGTATCTTTTATTTGACTAACCTCAATTCCAGAATAAGTGTTAAGGTGACCAAACCAGTCTTCATCATTTGTCATCATAAATCTAAAAGTCAACCCAGGTAAATTAACACTTTTCAGGTCCCCTCTCTTGACAAGCCATCGCTCAGTAGTAGTTAATTTGCGCAAATGGGTTTCAACATCTTTGTAACTTGGTAGAGATGTAACTATGGCTTCAAGGCATTTACCAAACTTAACTCTCATGCAGATCTACAAATCCATCAGCTATTATTTGTTTCATCCTACTAACAAACACTATTATTTTTTTCATCCTACTAACAAACAGGCTTTCAAAAAGTTCATCCCACAAACTCTTTGAGTGCTTCAAAACAATCTCACACATGCATTTCCATGGAAACTCAACATTTGAACCAAAATCCATTTTTAGCCACTCCAAGCTCTCTTCAAATGCATCCATATTATCTAATGTTTCTTTGATCAATGTATCATTCTCTGCAAATTCCTTTCCACTTTTCACAATATCAAGCAAATACTTTCCCCCAAGAATATCTGCAAAGAGAATATCATCTGCACATGTCTTAAGCCACACTAAGCAAGACTCTGATATAAATTCGCTCGACAAAATCATCATGGAAGCTTGTAGCTTCTCTCTATGAGATTTACATAATTGAACTTCATTGTCTAGGTTTGGAATCCCACCAAACAACTGTGATCCAGTTGGCACTGCCAACACAGTCTTATGAGGCAAACCATTTAGAACGGGTGCAGGAGCACCTGATGGACTATATGCCTCCATGAGGTAATTTTGTAAATTTTGCTTGAGCCTTTTGTTTTGTTCATGTAATAAGGTCTAATAGACCATGTTTAACTTGTTTGAGTTTGTTTTAGGTCCTAGAAGGTCATTTTGAGGTCATATGTCAAATATTGTAAAAGTTGTCATATTGTTAAAAGTCGCAAAAAGTGGAAGATGAAGAGACAAGGTTGTAAAAAGGTAGTTGGAGAAGTTAGAGAGGTTGTAATAGGCATAAATATGCCTCCCATGATCCATTTTGTATGGTGAAGGTGGAAGGAGGAAGTGGTGAGGATGAATTCAAGTCAGAATAAAATATAACCTCATTTTCTCTATGTTTTTCTATGCCCTATCACATTTTCTTACACATTGTACAGGTTGTATGGACCCTTTCATGGTCTAAGACTGATTAGGCATGAAACTGCCTTGAGTTTACTATATTTTGCAATTTATTTCAAAATTCTTTGAGCTATGGTGAAATAGGGGTATTAACTTAAAATTTGTTTTCTAGTTCTAAATCATTTACAAGATAGATGTGGAGACACAGATCACTAATTTTTATTAGCACCAATAGAGAATAAATAAAATTTAAAGAATCAGATAGTTTTATAATCAAAATGGCAGAAATCTATATCAATTATATAACTCTGTGCGGATGTTAAACTTGAATTATTAGATTCACTTATTAATAATATAAGCTCAAGTGAAGGTTATCTCAATAAGCCAATTGAAATGTCTGAACAATTCACTGTAAATAGCAAGCATGTGATCCAAGGTCTTGGTGTGCTTGGGGGACAACATGTAATGCCCATATCTTGTTTCAAAAATCTCTCATTTTGGTGCCGATTACATTTTCTTGAAAGTTCCTAAGCTGCTCCAAATATTCCATTTTGTGCATATCCTGCAATCAATGAAGTCCTTGAGACCACAAACCCTTGAGGCATTTTGTCAAACAGTTCATGTGCCTAGTCTATGCTTTTTTGCATTTTGCTGATAAATGCTAGAATTCGTCTTTACACCTGCATATTTCATTTTCTTGAAAGTTTCTAAAGCCTTTTCAACAATTCCATTTTTTGATATCCCACAATCTTGGCATTCCATGAGATTGCATCTTTTTGAGGCATTTTGACAAAAAATTCATGTGCCTTGCATATACGCGCACATTATACCAAAGCTTCCTTTTTGGTGTAGGCAGTGAGGATGCTGGTAAAGGTTGCAGAAATTGGCTTTACAATTGCCGATTGCATTTTCTTGGAAATTTATAAAGCCTGTAAACAAATCCATTTTGTGCTTACCCTGCAATTTTGTCAGTTTAAATTTGTAGTTTGTCATTTTCCACCATTGTTCTATTAGTAGTGTTAAAGGATGTGTTGTCACTGTTAGTGTTTGTTGGTGTTGTGTAATGGGAGTTAGGCTCTGCAGTTTTGACCGTGAGTGCTAGGAACCATGATGAAGCCAGCATTGTCTATCACATGATGTTTAGTGAACCCATAGTATGACACATGTTGATCAAACTTAGATTCTCCTGGTTCAAAAAGGATTTTCAAATGTAAAATACATAATTGTAAAACCAACACCAGGTTGTGGAATTTGGCTTTACACCAACCAATTACATTTTCTTTAAAATTTCTAAAGCCTTTTCATCAAATCCTTTTTGTGCATATCCTACAATCATTCCATTCCATGAGATGAAATTTCTTTGAGGCATTCTGTCAAAAATTTCTTATGGATTGTCTATGCTTCCACATTTTGCATTCATGTCTACCAGACCATTTCCGACTATAATATTTGAAAAAAATCCCCCTTCCATTATGTTTTGATGGATTTCCATACCCTATTCCAAAACTCCCATTTTGACACAGGAAAGGAGGATGCTAGCAAAGGTTGTGGAATTTGGCTTTACACCAGCCAATTGCATTTTCTTTAAAATTTCTAAAGCCTTTTCAACAAATCCATTTTGTGCACATCCTGCAATCATTGCATTCCAAGAGATGACATCTCTTTGAGCCATTCCATCAAATAGTTCACGTGCCTTATCTATATTTCCACATTTTGCATACATGTCTACCAAAGCATTTCCAACTATAATATCTGACAAAAATCCCCCTTCTATTATGTACTTATGATGGATCTCCATACCCTGTTCCAAAGCTCCCATTTTGGTACATGCAAGGAGGATGCTGGCAAAGGTTGTCGAATTTGGATTTACACCTACTAATTGAATTTTCTTGAAAGTTTCTAAAGTCTTTTCAAAAAATCCATTTTACACATATCCTGCAATCATTGCATTCCATGAGATGACATCTCTTTGAGGCATTCTACCAAAAAGTTTGCATGACTTGTCAATGCTTCCACATTTTGCATACATGTCTACTAGAGCATTTCCAACTATGATATTTGACAAAAATCCCCCTTCCATTATGTTATGACGGATGTCCATACCCTGTTCAAAAGATCCCATTTTGGTACAGGCAGGGAGGATGCTGGAAAAGGTTGTCAAATTTGGCTTTACATCTACTCCAACCATTGTTGATGCATTTTTGTACATGCTAAAGGATTCGTATGGGCATAATCTAGTCTTGAACCTGCAACCTTCCATTCCCAGGTGTGAATCTTCTCTTCTTAAATCGTGGGTGATCATGACGTGAGGCTGTGTATCATCCATTGTGCATCCTACAGTAAGTGTGTGAGTCTGATGGAAGGTGTTTGGGCCTGATTGGAAGGAATGTGAGCTTCTCTTTTAATGACAATTAGAAACCTTAGATAGGGTAACACTACTTTTTAGGATAGATCCTTTCACCCACCCATGCCTATTGTTTTGTCAAGTAATGCTAAATTCACCCTTCAATGGATAACAATGCAATTTTTAGATGATATGGATGTTGGTATCATCATAAGATTATTCTATTGAATAATCCAAAAAATGTATAGAATGAAATGAATTATCCTTTTATCTCTTGGTTGATTATATCTGAAGTTTTCATTAATGTGATGTTCTAGATGGGCACAAAGCATGTGTTTGATGAATTTGGATTAAGAAAAACCTAAGGATAGTGCATGCTTTATTGGCTAACTTTTCATTATTCACTTTTCCAAAGGATCAATGGATATATTTATTTGATACAATGATAACTTGGTTGCTCTATAGCTTTGGATGAAGACCTAAAGTAGGAGGGAGACATTGCATGTGGATCCATAAATGATGGATATGCTAGATGGAAATAGAATCTTTTGTGTAGATAGATATGTAGGGTGGCGATCAAAACATACTTGAAGGTCTTAATAACTCTAATAGTTGTACCAGGGGTCATGTTTAACAAACCAAAGAAATTGCTAAATTTTCACTATGGTGGCAGATAAATGATTCTTTATACCCTGCTACCTTCGTTTGCCAAGACAATTTCTCCTACTTTTCATAGCTCTGCCATGTTTGTGGATGTGCTCTGTCTCCTACACAAAAAACATGTACCAGTTTACAGCCTTCAATCGAACTACATCCAGGTATCTTTTTACTTCCTCTATCTTTCATTAATCTCTTTACTATTTGAACCTCATACATATGTTTTAGAGAAGAACATAAGTTGCAACATTTTTAGGATCCAACTAAAAGAACAGTGTTGCTGGAAATACTCGGCCTATATTCATATATGATCCACATGTACTATAGATTTAACTAGCATCTTAGTAATAATGTTTAGGGTGTCCTCAATATAGCCAGCATGGGCACGAAGGTCAACCATGCACACCTAATGATCAACTATATATGTAAATTGTAATGCAATAAGAGTTACTGACATGTGAAGTATGTGCAACCCTCATCCACTAAACCTACATGACTACATGCACCTAGAACCCAAGCAAAGCTTACAATGTTAGGATGTGTTCGAGTGCTTCATTAATTAAAATATTTTGAGAGGTTCCTTGCAAAATCCATTTTGTGCACATTCCACAATCAATCATTTCATTCCATGAGATGACATCTCTTTGAGGAATTCTGTCAAACAATTCAGGTTTTTTGTCTACAATTCCACATCTTGCATATATGTCTACCTATCATAGCTGCAACACTTGAATATAATAGAGTGTGAAGGTTTAAATAAGCTCCCTAATTCCATTGGCAAGCTGTCATAGCTGCAACACTTGAGCATAGATGGGTGTAAAATTTTAAATAGCCTCCTTGATTCTATTGGAAACCTATTGCAGCTGCAAAACTTGATCATAGAAGACTGTAGAGGTTTTAATAACCTTCCTTATTCCACTGAAAACATGTCATGTCTATAGTACTTGAAAATAGTAAGTTGTAGAGGTTTAAATAACCTCCCTGATTCCATTGTCAACCTATCACAAATGTAGCACTTGAACATAATAGGAAGTTTCAAAGGTTTAAATAACCTCCTTGATTCTATTGAAAATCTATTGCAGCTGCAACATTCAAAACTAAAATATTCCTTGATTCCATTGGCAACCTATCACAACTACAACCTTGAACATAGAAGGGTGTGAATGTTTAAATAACCTTCCTGATTCCATTGACAACCTGTCACAACTGCAACACTTGAACATGGTAGGGTGTATAGATTTAAAAATCCCCCTCATTCCATTAGCAACCTATCACAGCTGTAGCACTTGAACATAGAAATTTGTAAAAGTTTAAATAACCCCCCTGATTCTATTGGAAACCTGTCACAACTGCAACACTTGAACATAGAAGACTGTACATGTTTAACTAACCTTCCTGATTCCATTGGCAACTTGTCACATCTGCAACAATTGAAAATAGAAAGTTGCAGACGTTTAAATAACCTTCCCAATTCCATTGTCAACCTCTCACAACTGCAACACTTGAATATAATAGGAAATTTAAAGGTTTAAATAACCTCCTTGTTTCTGTTGACAATCTATCACAATTGCAACACTTAAAAATAAAATATTGTCACAATTTAAATAGCCTCCTTGATTGCATTAGCAACTTGTCATAGATGCAACACAAAACTTGAACATAGAAGGGTGTGGAAATTTAAATAAGCTCCCTAATTAAATAACCTCCTTGATTCCATTAGCAACTTGTCACAACTGCAACACTTGAACATAGAAGGGTCTGGACATTTAAATAAGCTCCCTGGATTCGTTTGGCAACCTGCCACAACTGCAACACTTGAAAATAGAAGGGTGTGTATGTTTAAATAAGCTCCTTGATTCCATTGGCAACCTGTCACAACTACAACACTTGAATATGGTAGGGTGTATAGATTTAAATAGCCACCCTGATTTATTGGCAACCTGTCATAGCTACAACACTTGAACATAGAAGGGTGTAAAAGTTTAAATAACCTCCCTGATTCCATTGAAAATAGAATGTTAGGATTTGTTCCAGAGTGCTTCATTAATTCAAATATTTTGAGAGGTTCCTTGGAAAATCCATTTTGTGCACATTCCACAATCAATCATTTCATTCCATGAGATGACATCTCTTTGAGGAATTATGTCAAACAAGTCAAGTGTTTTGTCTACGATTCCACATCTTGCATTTATGTCTACTAGAGCATATCCAACTATAACATCTGAAAAAAATTCCCCTACCATTATGCTTTGGTGTATTTTCATAGCCCATCCCAAAGCTCCCATTTTTCGCACAAACAGGGAGGTCTCTGGTATTTTACTTGTGGAAATTTTATAAAAATTATATAATAATCAAATAAGAATTATGTTAGGAATGTTGTGACTTCATCAATAATTGTGTTTAATTGTATGGGTGGTTAGATGTTAATTGCAGCGAGTGTCACAAAAATGTATAGCTACATCCTACAGGTTGTTACACAATCATTCTATTTTGTTTGACCTATAGTGTTGAACAGTTAATTGATGGTTTGTATTATGTTGTAATCCTAAAAAAAAAAATTGTAATGACTTTATTCCATCAAAATCCTTTGCTTGTCAAATTCAAATCACTATAATTGCCCATCTACAGGATGATATATGTAGATTTATTAGAGTAAGGGGATCATTGCTAGTAAAAAGTGGAGTAGATGAGCAGAGGCAAACACAATTGAAGGAAAATGTATGAAGTAAAACATCCTTATGATAATTGGTAGTTCACAACGAAGTAATAATTTCTGATTTTATTCTTAAATTAATTTATTAATATTTGCAACTTGTAAATTATTTTCGTTTTTTGTAATAGTATTCTCTCTGTCATTTGAATCTTATGTTTTATTGATATTATTTTAGATATGTTTTTTTCTTTATCTCACTTGTTATGTAGGTCATTAGATATATTGAATCTCCTAGTCTTGAAGAGATTTTTGAAACATTTAACAACATGATTGGACAAATAAAACAAACAATTCATAGTAACGATCCTAACTTGAGATTGCATGAGGAGTATAATGGGCCCATTGTGATGGAATGGTGGAACACTAGGAACTAATATTATAATAGGTGTTAAGTTGTCATTTTTTCTTTGAATGTAACTATTGTATTTAGCTTACAATGTCTTGTGTATAGTGTAGATGAAGTAAATTGAAGTATTTTTACTATTAATTGCAGATTTTGTATTGTACATTGTAGTGAAGTGGATCTTGTAGTTTTCTAACACCCCTCTTCTAATTTACCAAGTCATTTGTGTTGTTGAAACTAAATCCTATTTTTTATGTGTTCTTGTATTGCTCAATCTGTGCATTTAACTAAATAGCATAAACATAATAGATGTCATAGATTTTATTTTAAGCTAATTTGTATTGCATACTAAATAAAAAACCTTTAGTTTTGTTCAATATGTATAAACTACTCAAAAGTCAATTTTTTTGACGGACCTATGAATCTAGTTTATAATGCACTTGATTTCATTTAAAATGATTCAGAATTGTAAAATTTATTGTAAACTCACTTCAGGCGGGTTGAAACCCTGTTCTAGGGTAATAGTGGGAGTTCAAAATTGTGTTTCTTCCAAACTAACTAGTAGAACAGTCTAAATCTTGGTGAGTAGGTTTATTTATTTATATTCTTTCATGTTCCAAAGATTCAGACCGAGTGATTATGATTAGCATGTGAAAAATTAATACCCTAGATCTGTATTTGCATGAAAAATCTGGAATTTGATAGAGAATAGTCAAAAAATTGTGTTTTGCTAATGTAACGGATGTTCTACTTGGATTACAGTGAGTTAGAAGGTTGTAGAGGTGTATATTGAAGTCTCTCTAAGAAGGTTTGGTAATTTATAAGCTTTGAATGCACTTTTGTATACTGTCCTCTAGATACAGTGTTATGACAGCCACATTTTGGAATCAATAATGAAGGGTTTGAATGGGTGTTTGAAGAGTTATCAAGAATAAAGGTTGGGGAATGATTTCATTATGTTGTATAGGAATTTTTAGACATGTACGAGACTTTGGTAATGAGTATTGGGCTTGGAGTTTGAAGTTGTCTTGTGTAGGTGGCCTAAATGGGCATAGTGGCTGATTAAGACAATCCACTTTTGATAGTTCTCATATTGGAGTTGTTTATGTTGGTGAAAGGGGTTTGGGTCATGTATTTTGATGTTGCTCCAGGGGTTTTGTGAATTCAATAAGAGGTGTGTGTGCCTTAATCTCATTTTGAGTACTTTGAAACAAGGTTTTGTGAAGAATGTGGAGTCCTAGTTGCAAGGATAGTCAAGAATTGGTTGTGTTTTTGAAAATTTGAGTTTGGTGAAGAGTTGTGTGCTCCTACATTGCATCAGTATCCTTCTTTAATAGATTATTCAGGTTTTTGAGAGTGAGAATCCCAATGCAAAAGAAATAGCCCTTTCAAACATGGCAACAACTTTTGACCAAATTTTATTACAGTTTGAGGTTTGCTGCTTTAAATCCTCTCTATGCAATTTTTTATGCTTTAGTTCCTAAATTATGTAAATAAAAAACAATTAACACATTACACTATATTTACTCATTTGAACAAATGCATAATTTCTTCTATTTCTTCCTTTATTTCAGAATCCTTTCACATTTTCTAATTATCACAAAGCAATACAGGAGCCTTTTGATCACTACATGTTTGGACAAAATTACATTCAGCCATTGATTGATTTCAGGTATTGTTGTTGTGATTCTCAAGAAGATTTTAGTTTTTGTTTTATAATCTGATAGGATTGGTTGTATCTCATGGGAGGGTTTATGATTGTAGATTTAAGTAGTATTTGATCACCCCTAATAATATAGAGGTAGATTAATTTTCCTCATGCTTTTTCTATTGAATTTTTTTCTATTGACAATGTAGTTTTGAAAAATGAATGATAAGGTTATTTTGATTTCTGAGACTAAAAATGACATCCTTGAGTAAATTTTTGAATGTAAGGGAGGCTGTCTATATGTTAGGATTGCTAGGGGAATTGGATTGCTCAATAAGAAAATATTTCTATATGAATTTAGCTCTAACTCTATGGGAAAGATGATAGTTCAATTCTACCTATATGGGAGTGATGACAACTTAATGGAACATCTAAAGAGGTTCTAGATATGCTAGAGGAAGCTATGAGGAAATTAAATTGATGATGTTTGAAGTTTCTTTTTCTTTCTTAGATGTTGAGTCTAATTAAAAAGTTTAATGTTGTGTTGCAACTTGCAGTTGAGTATGTTGATATGATAAAGGCTAGCATTGTTGATCCTCTAAAATTTATTAGAATTATATTAGTTGATTCAAAAAGGTAAAACTATTTATCTTTATTATAATTATTGAAACTTGCAACTACAATATCTGATTAAAATCTACTTCCAAATATGCTTTTGATGTGCAAATTCTGAAACCTTATTTTCAGGCTGCAACTCCAAATTGAAGAAGTAAAAGGTGAATACTAGTGAGGAATAATTTGGGGGAGCCGAAACCAATAGCGGTGGAAAGCTATAAATTTGCAAGGGGATTAAATGGGTTGAGCCCTATAGGAGGTCGTTGCCCTTCCAAAAGGACTATAGTTAAGGAAGGGGGAAAAAGTATAAGTATATGAAAATAGGAGTATTATGTTTATATAGTGTCTGTAAGTTGTACAGTGTCACCAAGACATTGAATGTAACCAATGAGATTTTGATTTTCCAATGAGGCTTAATAGAGTAAATTTTCAGAGTGGTTTTTTCTCCACTCATAAATACTGTGTTGTGGCTCCTTTTGATTTGTAATCTATTTGTGTTTGTGTCTGATCAATCGTATTTGTTCAAGCATTTTAGTCTTCATTTCATGGTGCTTCTTCAAAATTTGAATATCTATGATACCTGAAGTTTATATGCATTAATTTGTGAGGATTACTTAAGTTAGATTTGATTTGTAATGACTAAATATATGACTAAATAAATGACTACCATGACTAAATAAATGACTAGTTAACAACAATCAATGGCTAAATTAATGTCTAAATTAGTGACTAAATATATGACTAAATAAATCACTACCATGACTAAATTAATCACTACCATGACTAAAAAAATGACTAAATTAAGGACTAAATCAATGACTAAATCAATGATCAAATAAATGACCAAATCAATGACTAAAATAGTTTAGTCATAAATTTGGTGGTGTTATAAATGACTACAAATAAGCCACTAAAATAGTCACGTGACAAAAATAGTCATGTGACTAAAATTAATGAGTAAATATATGATAAAAAAAAGACTAAATAAATGACTAAATAAATGACTAAATCAATGACCAAATTAATGAATAAATCAATGTCTAAATAAGTGACTAAAATAGTTTAGTCATAAATTTGGTAGTGTTATAAATGGCTACAAATAAACCACTAATAGTTATATGACTAAACTTAGTCATTTATATACAAATTTTAGTAGTTTATTTAGTCATATATTACTATTTGTGTACTAGTGTAACCACTCATACAACCCCTCTTTGGTCAGAAAATTCGTCTTCCACTCATCATCCTCTCTTATCCTAATTTGATGATATCCACTCTTTAAATCATTTTTTGTAAAATATCTAGTCTTTCCCAACCAATCCATGAGATCACCTATTCTTGGTAAAGGAAAATGACACCTTATTGTTATTTTGTTGATGGCTCTTGAGTCTATTCACATTCTCCATTCACCATCCTTCTTTGGTGCCAACACAATTGGTACCACATAGGAGCTAAGGATTTCTCTAATCAGTTCTCTTTCCATAGTTGTTGCACTTGTTTGTTCACCTCTTCATTTTTTGTAGGTATCAACCTATAGGCAGTCTTGTTGGGTAAACTTTCCCATGGAATCAAATCAATATGATGGATAATGCTTCTCATAGGTGGTATTCCTTCTAGTAAATCCTTGGACACAATTTCATCAAACTCTTCAAGCAACTCCTTTACTTCAAAAGGCATGTTGTTTTTGTCCTTTGTTGCATCTACTTGTAGCTCCTTGGGAATATTGCAAAACATAATTTTTCCCTTTTAATCTCTTTCAAGAATTGTCTCCTTATTACTAGTAGTGTTCTTGGACCACTTTCCACCTCTTCTTCTTTAGTTACCAATGGTGTAAGAGTGTTTTTCCTTCCATTTTTCTTCAATGTGTAAGTGGTTGCTCTTTCATTATGAATTTCCTTTCTATCAAACTACCATGGCCTCCCTAAGAGTAACTAACATACATGCATGGGCATGATATCACACCACACCTCATCTTCATAAGTTTCTATTCAAAAATTCACAAGGTGTAGTTGATCAACCTTGTAAGGGGTAGGATGAGCTATCCTTTTTAACCCCAACTTGTCCACCATTTCAATTGGAACTAAGTTATCAATGTTGTCACTATCTATTATGACTTTGCAACATTTTCCACTTGATTTACATATTGTTATAAATAAAATTTTCCTTTGCACAAGTTCATCCTCTTTTTTATATGGATTCAATAATTTCCTCTTCATCATAAGTGCTTCTCCTTTCCTAGGTTCACCCGGTTGATTAGTAGACCCTGAACACTCAGTATCTCCCTTTTCTATGTGTGCATTTTTTGTCTACATTGTAGGCATTCATAAAATCTATGGCTTGAATGACCATAAGTGAAGCATGTACCTTGGAAGCCTCTACCTTGGCCTCTTCCATATCCACCTCTACCTCTCATGGGGTATGGTCTTGACCTTGTTTCATCTTTCTCCTTTTGAATCTATGAAGGACTAGTCTCCTTGCCATGACTGTAATTTTTCTGTTGCTGCACTTTCCCTTTGTTGAATCCACCTTTGATTTTGTTTGTTCCATATTTTCTTTCCAATTTCTCTTCAGCCCTTAGCATATTGATATGATTCTTCCACATTTCATAGCCTTATCATGCTCAGTTCATCTTGAATGTTCAACCTCAATCCATTAGCATATCTTGCTACTTTTTTATGGTCTAATTCATTACGACTAGATCTGATGGAAATTTTATAAAATTGCTCTGTATAGACCTTTACACTTAACTCCCTTTATTTTAAATTCTAATTTTTTTGAATAAGTTCAAGTTAATAATCACCAGGTAGAAACTTAGCCTTCACCTCTTGTTGGAATCAAGCAACACTGAGAGGGGGGGGGGTGTGAATCAGTGTTATGCAATTTTTAACTTTATTAATCTGACCCTTCAAGCATTTATAACATTCAATCAAAAGAAATATGCATGAACATAAAAAAAAAAACCATAACACCATAAAAAAAGGATTTTTACATGGAAACCCTGTTAGGGGAAAAACCATGGTGGATGGCCAATCCACATTATAATTTGAGTATACTCAAAATAAAGTTTACAATATGGGAATGCACTTGCATTTAGGCACACTACCCCTAGAGCTCACTGCTCAAAGGAAGACTCGCTGTCTTACAAAGATAATCAGATTAAATCCATCTGAGAAATTGAACTGAGAGATTAGCATCTAAATATGTTTGAATATAGTTTTGGTTAGGCTCAACAATTGATCTTCTATCCTTTTGAGTGATTTTTTGCTTCTTCTCTACTCTACTCAAACTCGCATCACAAAATCCTTAATGCACAAGTGAAAATATGCATAATCATTCTGCAACCCTTCTGATACTCACAACACACATCAAAACACCTTGTTCGCATATTAAAATGATATTATCGATCTCTTATATATATCCACGACTAAGAATTTAATCGCAACATGTCGGCTTCAATAGAACAAAAAAATACTTACAACTGTTAGCTCAAAACATGAGTAATGTTTAATGTGTGTCCACAAGGGTCGGCCACAAGTTGGTTAGGACCCAAATAAAAAATGATCGAACACAAAAACACTTGAATAATTACTCTTTGAATATCCACAACATGTTATGTCATCGAGTTGGCCTTCATGCACTAATGAATAGAGAATTAACCAACCAAATCTTCTAACTTGCACAAGGATCGATACGAGCCACTAAGATTCAATAGCAACAAAGATCATATACCAAAAAAAATTCCTTGAGATACACAAAACAAAATAATAACAAAAAATCTTCATGTGAATCGACGAACACAAAAATGTTGGATGCTCTATTCTTCCTTGACTGTTGGTATGATCAAATGATGACATCTGGATCCAATCACCGACTAGGGTTGCCATCAATGAAAACACCAAATGATATTTGCAGTGTCTCTTTCCAACAATATCCCCCTTTGGCATTGATGGCAACACTTAGTGAAAAATGACTAAGTGTCAGATCAGTACCAACATCAATACACTACCACTCTTCAAAATTTTAAAAACACAACTCTCCCCTTGAGATGATTAAGACATTTTTCACTGTCTCATTCTCCCCCTTTGACATCAATGGAAAAGGTGGGAATGCGCACATCAAAAATCAAACAAAACTATTATGAACAAATTACTTATGTACAAACATGCTTCTTCAACTTACATAAATTTGAAAAAATCTGCAAAATCTCTCTTCAACAGGATCAAATTTGTGTCCCAAACCCTTTTGAGACTCTCCAAAATTGTTATGTGACCACAAACTAAGTAAGATTGTGTCTCTACAGACTCAAGGTTCACTAATCACCAATTGCCTTAGCATCTTCAACTTCCTTTAATGCACTCGATATTATTTCTATCTTCAGACCAATTAGGCCTCTAAGATCACATGCTCTTTCCACAATTTTGTCATTTTCATGCTTCAAGCTCCTTATTTTGTCAAGTAGAGATATCATTTGACCTTCTTGCTTTCCAACACCACAACTAAAGGATCAAAAGATTCAGAAATAGTAGCTAATTGTTTTTCAAGATCCTTAACCTTCTTCTCATTGACTTCAATAGATTTAGATGAAGACAAACATGACTTATAGATCTTTCCACCTTCAGATAGATCACTTTGAATATTCATCACACAGGTGGCTAATAGATTTTTATCATTAGTTATCATTCCTTTCAATCTATTTAACCTTTTGGCATCAAACTCCTTCTGAACTTTAACCATGGCTGACTTTTGAAGGGACTCAAAATGAGTACTTACAGAGTTAATGAGCTTCTTCAGTTCATTAGAGGAGGAACCAGATGGATCCTTGACATGAGTAGGAATTATTTTCTCTAGAACTCCAGATGCAAGATTTAAGAGTTCACTATCCTCAGTGTGAGTCTTCAACAATTCTTCTCTAGCTTTTGCCTGGGAAAATGATGCAACTTTCATTTTCTAAATTGGGGACAAAGTGGATAGGTCGATAGGACCTTCAACCAATCAGGGTCAAATTATTCCTATTTCTCTACCAAACATTTCTACACTACCTTTGTAGTGTGCAATGTCTCTTGCTTCCACTGGAACTTCCTTTACATCAACTTTCTTTTCCTCAACCACCATTTCCTCAGCTACAGATTATTGCTTACCTTCAGGAATCTCAACTTTCTCAACCCATACAATTTCAAGAGCTTCAGTCTCCATAGGTACTTTTGTATTATCCACATCAAGAGGAATATGAGTATCTTCAACTATATCTTCTTTTCCTTCTTCTTCTTCTAGACTAGATGAAACATCTTTATCATGTGTTCCTTTAGAGACAACATTAGTTTTGTTACTTAACAAAACTTTTCTCAAAATTTGTTCAGTTTCTTTTGCAACTTCTTTAGTTTGAACAATCATAATCTTGTTCACCCTTGTCTTGCTCTTGAATTCATTTTTAGCTTTATTCAGGATTAATTTCATTTCTTCCATAGACATCAATGGATATAACTGTGCAAGAATTCTCTCTCTCATTTTCTCTTCTTTTGTTCTAGCATTTACTTTTCTCATTTCCAAAATATCATACAAGCTTTTAGGTAAATCGGGAATTATTTCAATAAGAACCTTATTGAAAATATTTAAATGCTTTATTGTAGCCTCCTCAAGAGTTCTTTGGCCATATTTATCAAAGGTTTCATACCATTTGCAAAGAGGCTTAAGATCTCCATCTTTGACCAAAACTTTCTCAACCTCTTCTACTGACATACCAGGTTTGTCAATTTTACCTTCTTCTTTTCTTTGTCTTCTTCACCGGAGGGCTTGCTTTTAGTAATCTTTGTTGCCTCGGTGCCCATATGCTTTATTTCTCTCACATCTTCATCAGACTCAGTCTTTTCATCTTTTGATACAACTTAATAGACTCTTGTGCTCTTATTCTTCTTCCTCTTACTAGATGCCTTGGTTTGAGTTTGCACATGAATTGGCTTCGCTGTAGGGACATATAGGGATGTAGATCTCCTTGTTGACCTAGTTCAGGTAGAGGATGCTACCAGACTAGCAGATTTAGTTCTTGCTAGCTCTTTTTTTGCTTCAACTTGTTCTCTCCTTTTTCTATCTTCTCTTACTGCTTCTATAGATATACCCATGCTCTATGAAAATATTTCCACTTCTTTTCTTACTCTTCTAGCTATCACAGGTTTTCTTAGTTCATTGTGCACCTGTATATCCTTTTCTGCATAAGTTCCAAACCTCTCTTCTACCGGATCCAGAGGCTTATTCAGTAAATTTTGTGCATACATTTCTAGAATGTGCTCTTCAACTTCATAACCCATTGGCATTATCCACACTGTTCTAGGATCAAAAAATTCCATCATGCATTGATCAATGTCTACCATAAAAAAAACTGTGTCCTTATACTTCTCCATAATAGAAGGAATTGTTTCTCTTGCTTGCATTGAACTTTGAAAATTCTTGAAGTATCCCCAGATTGTAGTTTTTCTGGCTTGACTATTTCTAATTCCATACAACATTTCTCTAATCTGAACAACTACAATTTGACCACCTTGCCAATGTACTTTCCCAACACCCAAAACTTCACTCATGAAATAAAAGAATAAATACAACAACAAATTTCCATACTCAAAGGAATTTTTCTTGTCTTTCTTGATCTTACCAAGATTTTCCATCAGCTGACTCCTGAGTAGCTCACACAAGTCATAATATGCATTCTCCTTCACCATTTGATACATTGCATAAATAGATGTATCAGATACTAAATTATCCTAACTTGAGTGGTAAATCATGTAACTATTGACCATCGCGGCAAATTTCACATCGAATTCTATGATATCTTCGATTGTCATGGCTCTTCTATCATACTTTGAACTTGTTGCATCAATAATTGTTTGATTCTTTATGGAATTCAAAATTGGCAACCCACTGGAGGAATTTAAACTTCTAACAACTCTTATGACCTCCTTTGTAATCTTAAAGGGTATATTCAACCACATAAATTCATCATGAACTCGACTCAAGATATACTAGACCCATTCGCTCTCTTCAAACATAGGAAATTTAACAATCTGTGTAAATTTCTTCTCCTCTAGGGTTTTGAATTTTGGTTTGATACAAAATTCTTCTCTTATAATGTGATTGTTGTACAAATTCAATAGCTGCAAGCTTCCTAACTCTTCAATGTTTTCATGAATATATGCCCTAATATCTTCAGTATGCAAGACGTTGTACATAATAGATGGAAATTCACCTAACAGGCCTGTCTTGACATATTTGAAAGGATGCCACTTGAATTTCAGATGGGGTCTATCCTTGATATCAACTACCAATGGAGTAGCCATTTTCACCAATTCATAAATTCACAGATTTTTTCGATAAATACTTTTTCGTTGGATTGAAGTTGATTGCTGAAGGCTCCTTCGCACTTGAATTTTGCCTCAATTCACCAAAGTTTGCTTCAGGCCTCTCCAAAATTCTTCTTCTCAAAATGAAAAGTGAGAAATGAAAGATAAAATGGCCTTTTATCACTCGCACACCTAACCCTTTTTGTCGCAATAAATTCTTTTTACCCTAACTCATCTGGTTGCCTTGTTTCCATGCGTTGTGAAAGATAATTCTTCTATGGACCTCCAATACTAAATAATACTTTCTCTAATAGATTCAACAAAATTTGTAGAGAATCTATGCGCTTACTGCACTTATCCACATCTCGGCGTCAGTTATCGACTGGGGGTTAAGAGATTTTCTTGACAACTCCCCCTAGGCCAAAGGCCTAAAACTAATTCCTAGAGGAATTACCAGAAGCAGGTTCTAGTGCTAGTGCATTTCCTTCAATAGAGGGACCTTTCTTCACCCATTTCTTTTGCATTTTCTTCCTGATCACATCTGTAGTAACTTTTCCTTTTCCTTTTTTATCCTTTTGCATGGTTCTCCTTTGATTTACCAAAAATTTTCTGTTCCAACAAAATCTAGCAATGTGACCAAATTTATTGCAGTTATAGCACACAACATTTGTCTATCTAGACCAGTTGTTCCAGTGATTTTCTCTTGATCTGCACTGGTTAGCAATATGGCCAAATCTATTGCATGTATAACATCTGACATCTCTATGAAAGTTTTTCATCACATTTTTGCATTCATTTGACTTATGACCAAACTTATTACAATTAAAGCACTGACTTGAGAATGATGGATCACTTGGATTCATCCTACTTCTACAATGAGAAGCCATATGAACAAACTTATTGCAAGTAAAGAAGTAACCATTGAATCTTTGAGCATTAGGTTGTCTTATCGGATTCCTTCCAACTCTATTTAGCTGATTTCCTTGCCTAAATCTCTTTTGTCCGGATCTAGAACTTTCTCCTTCTTGATAACCAAGACCTCACTTATCACCATTAGTCCTCTGAATTTTGATCAGTTTACCAGGCTTGGTTGAGCTAACTTTGAACTTCTCTTTGTACTCATTTGCAGTAGCAAGTTCATCTCTGAGATCATCAATCTATTTTTCAAGTACTTCCTCATTTTTTTTAGATTGTTCCAATTCGTTGTCCAAATGGCTGCATTCTTCAAATTTTTCTTTCAAGGACTATGCAAGATTTTCTTCATTCTTCTTTCTATCTTCAATATCCTTGGTAATCCTCATCATGATTGATTCCATCTCATGCTTTAGGACTGTATTATCTTTGGTAATATTTTCACATTATTCTATCTTTTCCTTCAAATCTTGACTCAGTTGCTCCTCTTCAATGCTTTTACTTTCATTCTGCTTAATCTGATCACATAGTTCCTTTCTTTTCTCCATGGACTTATTGATTTTATCTTTCAATGATTCAATGAATTTCTTACATCCATGAGGTTTGCTTGTGATTTTTGAACTTTAGATTTTGACTAATCAAGATCATCTAGGACCACCAAAAGTTGTTGTTGAAGACTGCTTGAATCCATTGAAACACTTTCCAAGATCTCCCCAAGTTTTTAGACTTCTTCCAAGGAACTAGCTCTGATACCAATTGTTGAAATCAAGCAACACTGAGAGGGGGGGATGAATCAGTGTTATGCAATTTTTAACTTTATTAATCTGACCCTTCAAGCATTATAACATTCGATAAAAAGAAATATGCATGAACATAAAACAAAAAACTATAACACCATAACACAAGGATTTTTTATATGGAAACCTTGTTAAGAGAAAAACCACGGTGGATGGCCAATCCACAATATGATCTAAGTATACTCAAAATGAAGTTTACAATATGGGAATGCACTTGCATTTAGGCACACTACCTAGAGATCACTGCTCAAAGGAAAACTCATTGTCTTACAAAGATAATCAGATTAAATCCATATGAGAAATTGAATTGAGAGATTAGAATCTACATATGCTTGATTATAGTTCCGGTTAGGCTCAACAATCGATCTTCTATCCTTCTGGCTGATTTTGCGCTTTTGCTCTGCTTTGCTCAAACTCGCATCACAAAATCCTTAATGCACAAGTGAAACTATGCATAATCACTCTATAACCCTTCTAGTATTCACAACACACATCAAAACACCTTGTTCTCATATTAAAATGATATGATCGATCTCTTATATATATATCTGTGACTAAGAATTTAATTGCAACATGTCGGCTTCAATAGAACACAAAAATACTTACAACTGTCGGATCAAAATATGAGTAGTGTTTAATGCGCATCCACAAGGGTCGGCCACAAATTGGTTAGGACCCAAATAAAAAATTCTCAAACACAAAAACACTTGAATAATTACTCTTTGAATATTCGCAACATGTTATGTCAATCGAGTCGGCCTTCATGCACTGATGAATAGAGAATTAACCAACCAAATATTCTAACTCGCACAAGGATCGATACGAGCCACTAAGATTCAATAGCAACAAAGATCATATACCAAACAACATTCCTTGAGATATGCAACACAAAATAATAGCAAAAAATCTTCATGTGAATCAATGAACACAAAATTGCCAGATGCTCTGTTCTTCCTTGACTGTCTTCAATTTGATTGCGGTATGATCAAATGATGACATGCGGATCTAATCACCAACTAGGGTTTCTATCAATGACAAAACCAAATGATATTTTCAGTGTCTCTTACCAACACCTCTTTCCACCAGAGTGCTACATGAATTTTCAACCTCATTTGAACAACCTTCACTCTTTTGGGATCCTCTACTTCATCATACTCAAAATATTCCTCCATCTTTGTTATTCAATCAATTATTTCATCTAGTTCTAAACTTCTTGAGAAGCTTGGTAGTTCTACCCTTGTTACCTTTCCCAATATTATAAATAGCTCTTATAAGTCTTCTCTCACCTGCATCCATATCTCCATCTGCATTGTCACGTTCTTGTCCAACCATCTCTTCTCCTCCTTCATCATCTTCACTATCACTATCTGCATGTGCTCTACCTCTTCTCATTCCACCTTCTATTGTATTCATTATTTCTCTCAAAGTTTCTAACACCTCATCTATTCTTCTTGCTACTTCTGCAACTACAACCTCTTCCATCCTTCTCCTTGGTGGAATATTTCTGCTCTAACTCACCTTCTTTTCATATTATCTCTTATTGCAGCCTCTTATATGTAATATCCCTTGCTGTAGGGATACACCCCCAGTCACACTCATAGGTCTCCTTCAAACCCAAACTTCAATTCACTAACTCTCTTCCTAGAGTTGTAGCTATGCTCTGATATCACATTGATGGATCCCACCCCCTTGTAGGCACCTAAAACCCACTTAAAATGAGCAAACAGGTGGAAAAGGAGAGGTTGTGTTGCTGTAAGCAACTCACACAACCTCTATAGAGGTCTACACATGTGTTGTAAGTCAAATGACAAGTTTAAGAGGCATAAAATAAGTTGCAAAGGAAATAAATAGATGGCTATCAAAATAGACTGTTGCTACAAGTACTTGCAATACTAGTTGTAGGTGATTTCCCAGAATTTTAGTAATGTAAAATACTTTAAACTTGCACAGAACAAACTATACTTTCAAAACAACAACTTACCTCAAATATTATTCAAAATCACATGCATAAAGATAAAAACTATGAAGAGGAAAATATTATATTAATTTCAAAGATATTGTTTACACACTTTTACATGCATTTACATAAATATTTGTAGAACAAAGTTCCCTTTGTCATTCCTTTTTTTCCTCTTTCTATTGGCTACAATCCTATATGTTCACTGACAAAACATCCCTTCTCTCGTTCTCTGATATTCTTTGTGGACTTCTTCTATTCTCCTTTGTTTTTGTTTTTTTGACCCTCTTCTCCTCTATTTTTCCTACAAAACTACCAAAATTTGGAAGCTTCCCCCAAAAATCTTGCCTGAAACTTAGGGAAATGTTCAAAATTAGTCATTAAATTTTCAACTACCTCCTTTTGAATTCAAAAACTTTCGTCCACCTTTCCCTTTATCTTTTTTTAATGTTGCCACACATTAAATAAGCATATGGTGTGTAGTTTGCTACCCCCAAGTCAAAACACAATCAAACTTTAAATTTTAAAACCCTTACAGCTCCATCACGTGGCATTAGTTGGAGAAAATTAAAAGAATTTTTTTTTTAAAACGAAATGATGCACCTTCATCAATTTCTAAGTGAGGCCTTCTTTTCAATGGCCTTTGAAAACCATGTAACTCCTTAGGAATCCTTAACACTTCTCCTATCAGATAATGCTTTAACTTTGTAGAAAATAAATTATTGCAAGTCACAAAACTAGATTGGGAGCAGTGCCTATCTAACAAATGTGTCCACATTTGGATAGGGAGGTCAATGCCTTTTTCATCCTTCATTGTTATTTGCAATCTTGGATCCAAATTCTTCCATCCCCTAGCCAAAAAAAATTGGCATAGAAGTGAGTACCACTGGAACATGATGCCATTTTCTCCATTCCTAATTGCCATTAAGTCTTTGTGAATGACATTTGATAGGTATGTGACAAATTCATATTCTTCATTTGCCATCATATTTTGAATGTTGACTACCATGAACATAAAATCCATTGGAATCTTTTGCAAAGGAATAGACCTAGAGAACTTGGCAGAGTGTATAATAAGTTTTAGCAAAGTACCCCTAAAAACCATCAACTCAGAAAGGTTCTTGGTCTGCACGAGAGATTTTGACCATTTTCCTATTTTTATCTTTCACCCAGAACCTTGGTAGCAACATAACCCTATACATGCTTTTATTTTTCTCATATTCTCTTTTTAAATCTTCAAGGTTTATGGGATTATTAACATTAGGGTTTAACTTAATGACATCAATGATTAAATTTTTATCCAATTTTACCATCTCAACACCCAGGTGTGTCCTTACAAGTCTGCCATTCTCATCATAATTGGCCGCAATTGCTTTGAGCATGTCAATATCAAGGTATACATTTGGGATGGCCAATTTTCCTAAATCCATATTCCAACAATTGTAGCTTGGGACTAGGGTATTCCTCTTGTCGTACTAGTACTTGAAAATCTCCCAACTAAAAACTTTCATTTCGACATCTTTAACCCCATAATAACTATCAACTAAGGCCTTGTAAGCTCACAAGTCCTACAATTTTAGTCTATTGTTGACCCTATCATTTGTTGAACTAGGAAATTGGGCAAGACTGTTGTCATGAATGGCTCTTTTTTGGGTGGACGTAGAGGATTGTGCCTTGGGGGTGACATTTTAGCGGTGATTGGGTGGGATTAGGGCCTCTTAAGTGATTTCTAGGGTTTAGATGCAACTACAGATGAAACTAGGGAAAATTACAAATATTGTGAATGCAAACAATATAATTGAAACTTACGATAATCCTAGAATGCTATTTTGATTTAATACTAGCAATTGCATGTGAATTTTTATAAAATTGGGCAAGGAAAAAGTAAATTGCAACTTACACATGCGTGAATGGTGAAAATATTAGATTTTTTAAGCAGATAGGTCGAAGCTTGTTGAATTTGATATCCTTTCGCTTTTGAATACTTTGGTAATTTTACAACAATATGTTAAAGCAAGATTTTATAAAAAAAACATTAAATTTTGGCCCTAAGACGTCTTGCCCATCATTACTATTCACTAACGTGAAGCAAAACAACTTAATCTATCTATTTCTTTAATTTTTAATTTTGGCCATTCATCGTTGGTTGATCTGTTTGATTGCACGACCCTGATGAAGTAAAACAAGTTTGAAAAAAAATTACTCGCTTTGAAAATGACATCAATCAATAGTCACCCTGGGCCCATCACCTTTGTAAGCATGAAAAATTTGACGTGTCATCTTTGCACATCCCCACACTCATGAACTGGGTAGAAAATCATGTCATACAAAATGGCAGGGAAAGCCTCCAGACCTTGCCATGTGTCCAAAATGTGCACTCGTTAATCTCCCTGTGTGTTGCCTATACTTAGGCATTTTTTCATCATGTTCATATCTTTCTACAACTAGGATGGTTTAGATTAAAATGTCTTTATCAAGCTTTGGCGGAATGCTATTATGTGTCTCAAGTTACACGCCTTGTATTTTCTCGTTGTGTGCCTTCATACTTAGTGAATTTCTTTGGCATACTTTAATCCTTGATCGGACTACCAAGATCTTGCTACTTGGCATTTTATCGCACCACCACAGTCAACCAAGGTCTTCATGGATGAACCCTCATAAAATGATACGGAATGGTTAAGATGGTGCCACATGGCACCCTTAAAGCCTTTAGATTATGAGCTTGCTACAAACATTGTATAAACTTGTACGAAGATCACTGCACTGGCTGAATACATGGTGCCCTCCTGCAACACCACACCTTTTTTAGTGAATATTTTAATCAATGCGGGTTGGTGGGGAGCAATGAGGACCAAACATATGGTAATGTGGGACCCAGGAAGTAGTAACTTAAGGAATTTTTAGAGCACGTGCTTCAGGTTAATTCTTAAGATGGGACCCTTTACTAGGTCGACAAATGATTCAAGATAAATTTTAAACTTAGACCTAAGGGTCAAAACATTAGAGTTATGACAAAATATTTTGTCTTGCGAGAATGTTTAACACATAAATATTTTAAAAGGGGAGGTAACTAACAAGACTAGGATTCTGGGACCGGTATCCATATGATTTTAATGGCTTAAGTTATAACTTAAATAATTGGTAACCACCTAGCACAGGTCAACGAGTAAATAGAAAAATATGCTAAGGCATTGAAGTATTAGGGTTTAAAGAGAATTTAATCCCTTTGGTGAGCCCTAAATGTAGATAAGATAATCCTTGGTTTGCAAATGACCATTAGAACGTTCAAATTTTTGAAATGAATGACCAAGACCACAAAAATATCGTAAGTCCTATCAAACTCTACCATTCTCATTGAAAATATTAGGATGAATTCTTAGGTCACTCATTAAAATTTTGAAGCAATTCTTTACTTTTTGGGGTGCACTATTCCTTTGTATTTTTCTCAATTCTTGTGAGCACCATGAGTTTTCTTCAATATTTTACCCATCAAGTGTTCCTACATGTTAGAGATATCATGCATGTTCTCATCCTTTTTGTATTATGTATAATGGTGAAACAATTCATTCTACACTTTCATCTGCCCTAACAATTCTTTCTTACTGATTCTTGGTCTACAAGGTGGGGGAGAAAATATGCTTGGTCGCAACATCTCCACCTATAATTGCAATTGTGCAATGTGTTGTTGGTATTTCTAAACACAATTAAGAAATCATTGTATTTGTTAAGAGCTTGATTAAACTCTTGATGTAGGGACTCAACAATTGCTTTGCTAAATTTGGAAACATTAAGATCCAATGTAGTTACTTCCACTGCAAAGGTATTTGATAATATTTTTATTACCAATCCAACCCTTAAGTCACAAATAGGCTCAACAATTGTTGGAATATTGTATTTGGCGCAAGATCCAAGATACCTAATGTGTCGTATTTAGGACTAAATGCAGACCAGAAGAATCCAGACAACGTTTAATCTTCAATGGAAATACCTGAGTGTTATGTTTCCTCACAATTTTTAGGGCTTTAGCTATTGATATATCCCATTTAGGTAGTAGGAGAATACCATTTTGTCTCACTAGTTTTCTTCCCTCATTAGGTGCTAGTTTATTTTGTTCAACTTTCATCCCTTGATTGATCACATAATTTCTTCATTTCTCCACTAGGCATTTCACTTTGGATAAAGGTGTCGTCATTGATGAGATTTTTGTATCTTTCATTTGTGATGTCATTAGCATTATCAATCCCTAGTAAAACTACTTTAGTCCTTACATCCCTAATATTCTCATCATAATTAATTGCAATTGCTTTGACCATGTCAACATTAAGGTACAAATTTGGAACAAGTAATTTCCCCAATCTAAATTATGTATGTTGTAGGTTGGGACTGAGCATTCCATTTCCCATATTAGTATTTAAAAATCTCTCAACTAGAATTTTTCAGTTTTGCATCCTTAAGCCCCTAGTATTTATCTACGAGACCCTTATCAACTCCCAAGCCAGGTAATTGGGCAAGAAGGTCTTGGTGTAGGGCTCAGTTTGAGGTTGAACTAGAGGATTGTGATTTTGGGCATGACATTTTGCTAGTGATTTGGTGAACTAGGGTTTACAAATTTTAAGGTCTTGACACAACCAAGAAAGAAGCTAAGGAAATTTCCTAAATTTGATCACTTTATGGTTCTAAATGATTTGGTAACTCGGAAGAATGTGTTAAAGAAAGATTTTATGGAAAAACCATTGAATTTAGGCCTTATGTCATCTTTCCCACCATTAGTTCTCAGTTGGCGTGAGTGAATGTGCTTGAAACTACCCATTTTAACATCTTTGAATTTTGATCGTTGATTTGGTGATGATCTATATCATTACATGACTCAGATGGAGTCAATCAAGTTTGGAAAATTGGAAAGGATCGTTACATGTCACCATGGGACCTATCACCTTTGGAAGAGTTGGAAAAGTTGACGTGTTATCTCCTTGCACCATCGGGGTCATGTGTTGGGGTGATAGATCGAGGCTTGCAGAATGGTGGGGAAGCTTCAAAATCATGCCGCACATTGCAATATGTGCACTAGTTAACTCTTTTATGAATCATCTATACTTAGCCGAGATTAATCCTTCTCAATTCTTATCAACTTGCTTTATCAGAAACTTGGCACGTGTTACGAAATACATGCCATTTATCATCTTCTTTATACCTTCATACTTAGTGAAATCATCGACAGTCTTTATATTCTTCATTGAGTGGCTTAAAAATTGTCACTTAATAGTATCTCAAATTTCTGTGGTGAACTAAGGTCTTGAAAAATTCTCCCCCGCAGAATGGTGGGGAATGGTGAGGATTGTGCAACATAGCACTATTGTAATCTATGTTTTAAGTAGCACGGGTTGACGGAACTATGAGGATTGAACAATTAGCATTGTGGGACCCAAGTGACAACAAATTAAGACTATTTAAAGCATGTGGTTCAATTTACATCTTAAAATGGGGCCATTCACTAGATTGATGAATATGAAAGCATAAATTTAAACCTAGACCTAGGAGCTAAGACTTTAGACCAATGATGAAAATTTTTCATGACGTGCGGGGAAGATTTAGAAAATATTTAGTTTACATCTTAAATTACTCGACCACTGGATGAACATTTGATGGATGGGCTATTTTTGTATTCCTGAATGAAATCCATAGAGGGCTAGGCTTGTGATCTTGAAGCTCCATAATCACTCTATAACCGTGAGATTTACACATATCAATGGTTGATTTTAGATTTCATGCTATCTATCACTGGTAGTATGATTCATGTGACATAATTAAATCAAAGATTGAGGCTAATAAGAATGCTGCAAGTAGAATTCAACATCAAAATAAAAAATTTCTTGAAAATTTTAGAAACAAGGATTATTGACATGAGGTCAAAATAGCAATGGAGAAAATTGGTATTGAGCAAATTTTTCTTTTGAGCAATTACATCAGAGGAAATTATGGAATTGGACCAGTAGGGAGAAGCAAGAAAGCAAATGAGGAGGTATGAATTTTTTTATGAAAAAGTGGTCTACTATCTAGTAGAGTAAAATTACCAATTTTTTTAGATATGGATTGTAGAGGAAAAAATTGGTCATAATAAAAATTTACTAGATTTTGGTCT
The DNA here is from genome assembly GCA_007115665.2 of Sequoiadendron giganteum. Taxonomy (NCBI): domain Eukaryota; kingdom Viridiplantae; phylum Streptophyta; class Pinopsida; order Cupressales; family Cupressaceae; genus Sequoiadendron; species Sequoiadendron giganteum. The sequence goes on from CM021110.1 coordinate 219,263,594, forward strand.
ACGAGGAAGAATCTAGGTGAACCAAAAACTAGTGTAGAGTTTGAAGAGATTGAAGAAGATTACGAGTTTAGCAATTTATGGAATATAGAGCATCCTTAAGAATGTGAAGAAGCTGATGATGAATTTAATGATGATAGGGAAGAAAAAAGTGCTCAATATGCAAGCAAAGTCAAATATGGTTTAAGTGAGATTACAAAACATACACTTTAGGAGCACTCATAATCAAAAAATGGGTCATGAACTTGGTGTTTTGGGGTCCAAAGGACAAGGCATGTTGATGCCAATATATGTAAGTCCTATATAACCTATTGATAAGCAAGGGCTTGGAGCTAATAAAATGGACCCAGGGCATCCCAGAACAGTTGAAAGAGTTCATTTTCTTGCAGCTTCAACATCAATTCCTAATGCTTATGAACATATACAATCACAACTAGGACATGTGGATGGTAGAGAATCTAGTGAAATTGGCAAAAGTAATAGCAGTGATGGTATAGGGATTAGTACTAGTAGTGGTCAAAATATGCTACAACAATAAATTATGCACAAGGGGACAACAATACAAGATAATGCACAAATAGCCAGTAATGAAAGCATTTTGAGGAACCAAAGAACCATGACAAATTCGAGTTCAGCTACAAGTAGCAGTATAACTACTTTAACTTTCAATTCCACCCAAAGGAGTTATTTCCAATAATTCCTCCAGTTAGTGTGGGCGCAACAACAATGGATACTCCTTCACCATTTAAGCATTGCATTATTTCTGCATCCCCAAGTTTTGATTACAAAGATGATTTAAAAAATAAAAAATGTATAAAAAGAAAGGAAGCAATTGATAGAGAGTTCATCTACTGTGATTTCAGAGCTTGCAACAACTAGGGTATTACCCACATTTGAATCAAATAAAGAAATCATGGAGTATATGTTTGTTGTTCCTACAATTGAAAGTAAACTAGAGAATCAAATGGATCAATTTGAATTTCAGGTCAACAATTTCCAATTGTTTTTTTTTGGATTATAAAATTCTGACAAAATTAATGTATCAAAAAAGAACAATGAAATGGTATACACATCATTGCTAAATCAAGAGAGAGAAAAAGGATGCAGATTCAAATAGAAAATTTGGAAGAAGATCTAGCAAATGAGAAAGCAAAGAGAAAAGCAACGAATAACAAGAGCAATGAATTAGAAAAAAAGAATTAAAAAATATGTGTCTATGTCTACAACCAAATAGGTTTAAGAAATAGAGGTGGAATTAATTGAACTGAAGTAAAGGTTAGAAGAGAGAAAAAAAAATATGATGATGAAAAATCCACTTTAGAAAAGTTAAAACAAGACATGGCGAAAGAAAAGAATTGAGAACAAAAATCAAAGGAAGAGAGAAAAAATAGTGAAAGATTGTTGGTTGAGCTAAGGGATGAAAAAATGAGATAAAATATTGTCGAAATAAGTTAACTACATTTTGTAGAGAGACAATAAGACATATAAACAAAAGATGTGGGAGAAAATAATGCAGATGATTGATCACTCGTGTGAATTATTTCAGTTCATTGAGAGTCTAATAGTATATAATAGGAAGCTCGGGAAATATGTAATGGACAACAAAGATGTGATTGTAAGAGAAACAAATACAAATAAAATTTTACAAATAGTGTACAAAGGCAGTGACAATGAATTGAAAGCAAAAGGAATTAATGTTAGGATCAATGCCTCGATGAAGCTGTTATGTATCATTGAAATGTGTTTGAGAATATGTGAAACAAAGAAATTTCTGGATCAGGGTGCAAAAAAGATGAAGAAGTTGGATAAAAATGCAAGGAACTTGACAAAACTTGGTTTTTCAAAGTGATGCAGGAGCATCTAGGGGTACAAATCAATCCAGCACAACCAAAAATATTTTAAATTTTAATGTTTGTGTTTTATTTTGATTTTTGGCTGCAAGTGTAAATTGTTGAAATTTTCAACTCCTCCGGTGTAGCAGAATTTGGTGATGGATTGTGGAAAAATTAATTAATTAATTGATTCAATTTTTATTGTTTTAAAATATTTGAGAAGTGTTAATTTTCTAAAAGGGGAAAACTTTTATGTCCAAGCTTGTGAGTGGACAATTATTGTAAATTATAACTCCATTCAATTTTTTTTTAAATTGCATCTTGTTGGACTAGAATGATGGGTATTGATGGAATGGAGAGAGTGGGTGTAAGGTGGGAAGAAAAATTTGAATTTCACATTGAATGCACATGCAAAGAAGAGGAAATCCATGCCAAGAAGGAGTAATAAGCATTCTAGAGGTTTGACATGCATAATATTATTTTTGGAAAAAAAGAAAAGATTGTTTGGGTCGTAACTATAAGACCTAGTGTTAGTACAATGGCCATAACATTCTCATATGGTTACAAAATTAAGAATTTAAAAATGATCTGGAAAGCTAGAAACGAGGTGTACTAAACCCATAAACCGTTTTAGAAAATACCGACGAATGATAAAGTATTGATAGGTAGAAAATGATGAGTTTTCTTGGTGGTTTTAGTGGAGGTTGATTTGAGAAAACAATAGTGGTTTCTTCTCACAAGATTTTATATATTGATGCCTTGTCATTGTGAGAAGTTGGATTTAGAGGAGTTGCAGGTTTACATAACCAGATGTTGTTGGATTGAGCATAGGATTAAAGACTCCAATGTTGCAAATTTATATTTGCATAGAATCCCATGTTGTAAGGGAGCTTATGAGCTTCCACATATTGTAACCCCAATTCATATTTGCTGCAATAAAATATAGTATTTTCCTTGTTGCATATATTATGCTATTTTTAGTTGTGTTATGAGTTTTCAGATTTGTAAAGTGCTTTTATTTCATTAGTGGTATTAGAGCAAGAGTTCTTGACTGTGCAGGTAGAGCGCTAAACGTGAGACAGTTTGCATTAGGATTCGGGGGTGGAATGTGTGTAAACCAATCGCTAAATGCGAGGTAGTCTATACCCGAGAGGTTCGATATTGAGAGTGTGTGACAAGTGTTTGACGAAATGTCAAAGAAGAAAGGCAACAAGTTTGTCATAGTTGTGTATGCAAGTGAGCAGGATGGAGAAAATATTGCAGTAGTATGTTTTGAGAATAGTGTGAAGAAAGATGGTGAGATTGTAGTAAAGGATGAGAAGCAAAGAGAAAGTACAACAATCAAAGAGGAAAATTATGTTGCAGAAAAGTTAAGTCCTTTGGAGGACACAAAGAGAGTGATGGCAATGATTAGCGAAGGTGAAAGTATTGCAGCTGAAAGTGAAAGAGTAAAAATTGCAACTGTTGAGGATGTTGTAGTTAAAACAAAGTATGTAGTGATGTATGAGGATCCAATGTTTGATGAGGAACCTAATGAAGACCAAGAGTATTTTGAGGAAGAGATCGTAGAGTTAGAGAAGTTATCCAATGTAACAATAGAGATAGTAGTATTCAATAGTGAGGAAGAAGATGTTGTGACAAAAAAATTCATCGAGGTAAAATCTGATTTTGATGAGTTTTAAAATGTTGAATTTGTAAAGGATTTACATTGTGAGATGAGAAAATGGTTAGAAAAAAATATTGTGAGGATTCAAAGTGGTATATAGATGTATACTTGCAAGTAGAGGCTATGGAGAAAGCTACAAGAGAGATTTGGTAGAGGTGGTTAGTTTGTGGTGGGTCAAAATCTACAAAAGAAGAGAGGAGTAGAGATATTATTTGGAGGAGGATAGTACATGGTGGATGCAAGTCCATGAGAGAAGAGAGGAATGGTAAAAAAATTTGTTGGAGGAGAGAAAAGCTAGTACCAACAAGATTTTGGAAGAAGAGGAAGAAGAAAAGACTTCATGTGCACTTTGGACAGTGATGGAGTTCGATTTAGATTGATTATAATCTAAAAGAATAGTTCTACCATTCAACTCCACTTTTGTGAGCCTATGCTCGCAAAATTTCTACCTTGAGTGTTTGATGCAGGAGCATCCAGGGGTACCAAGAAATCTTGCACAACCAAAAATATTTTAAATTTTTATGCTTGTGTTTTATTTTGATTTTTGGCTGCAAGTGTAAATTGTCAAAATTTTCAACTCCTCCAACATAGCAGAATTTGGTGATGGATTGTGGGAAAAATCAATTAATTAATTGAATCAATTTTTTATTGTTTTAAAATATTTGAGAAGTGTTAATTTTCTAAAAGGGGAAAACTTCTATGTCAGAGCTTGTGAATGGACAATTATTGTAAATTGTAACTCCATTAAAAAAAAATTGAGATTGCATCTTGTTGGAGGACTAGAATGATGGGTATTGATGGAATGGAGAGAGTGGGTGTAAGGTGGGAAGAAAATTTTGAATTTTACATTGAATGCATATGCCAAGGGGAGGAAATCCATGCCACAAAGGAGTAATGAGCATTCTAAAGGTTTACTGACATATTATTATTATTGGAAAAAAGAAAAAATTGTCTGGGTTGTAACTGTAAGACCCAGTCTCATAAAAATGACCATAACTTTCTCATACGGTAACAAAATTAAGAATTTCAAAATTAACCAGGAAGCTGGAAACAAGGCGCACCAAACCCATAACCCGTTTTAGAAAATTCTGATGAATGAAAAAGCATTAATAGGCAAAAAGTGATGGGTTTTCATGGTGGTTTTAGTGGAGCTGATTTGAGAAACCAATAGTGGTTTCTTCTCACAAAATTTTATATATTGATGCCTTGTCATTGTAGAAGTTGGCTTTGGAGGAGTTGCAGGTTTACATAACCAGATGCTTCTGGATTGAGCATAGGATTAAAGACTTCAATGTTGCAAATTTATATTTGCATAGAAGCCCATGTTGTAAGGGAAATTACGAGCTTCCACATATTGTAATCCCAATTCATATTTGATGCAATAAAATATAGTGTTTTCCTTCTTGCATATTTTGTGCTATTTTGAGTTGTTTTATGAGTTTGCAGATTTGTAAAGTGTTTTTATTTCATCACAAAGGCTTTGGACACAAGTGGGTGATTCATTGGAAATGATGATTTTAAAAAGAAGATGGAGGATAGAAGGAAGATTGATTTGGAACTATTTCTTGAAACCTAGATAAGACGAACTATTTGGATTTCATTAAATCATTGATTTGCTTAAATACTAGTTTAAGTGAAACCTTTAAATCAAGATCTAATTTTAATCATGAATTTTTAACAAATTTTCAAGTCAGAGGCTACCAGTTAAAAAAATTGGCACTTCCATCAGATGAATAGTGGAGCAAACTCGAAAAGTTGATAGAATGATTTCATAGTACGAGTTTCTAACTTAGCTTTGTCCAAGGTTATCTTTAAGAAATATTTTAGAATGTTTCTATGTATTCCTTGATTTCAAAATCAATACAAAATAATTGTGTTTGAACAAGATTTTATATTGATTCTATGTATTTCTTCATTTGAAAATTAATACAAAATTAAAATTCATTAATATGTTGGATTATCTATATTATTATTATGGTTGAATTGAAGACAAACTCTAGTTTATACTACTAGAAACAGATCAAATGATTGCTAATGTTGATTATTGTATATGCTACTTTGTGGTACTTTTAAAATTTGATGGCTATCTACATTTCTTTAGTCTTTTGGGATTTTGAAGTTTGTCAATTGTGTGAAGTAGAGTGTGAAAATTGATCATAGAAAGTTTCTAAGATCTGTGTCTTTTCTTTAACCCTTTAACCCTTCTTAAATCCTTGTGTTCTCATTATTTTTTTCTATTGATTGTTTATCTAGATTGCATTTTAATTAAATTGTGTCATTAATTCAAGGCATCATGTGTTTGCCAGCTTGGAATACTGTATTACTTGATAGTTATTTTGGTTGTGTAATTTTGTTTTATAATTCCTTTTGCATCCCTTTCCCTAGGTGTTGGCAGTGAAAAGTGAATTTTGCGCATGTGGAATTATAGTCATCTAAGCTAGTCATATAAAAATGATGCGTACCTATTTCCATGCTTTCGTGTTAGGACTTCAAACAAAGAGAAAAAGGCTTGTAGATTCGCACAATATGGACGCGTCTCACAAGCATAGACTAATTCTAGGGTGTTGGTGTCATCCACCTCCCAGGAGCACCATCTACAAAAATAACCTTCACGAGAAATGAGGGAAGCCAAAAGCTATTTCACCAAAACAAGAGTGAATAAAAATGAGATGATTTACATACTGTACAAAGTGTCGTATAAAGACATAAAATTAGGTGACAGGTGTAAAAATATCCACATGGGAAAATACCACCCAAAATGGTTAAATGCAAACTATTCTAAATGCAATGTCCTTAAGTAAGCTTAAGTGGGTAAATGGTAAAAACCATTTACTCCAATACAATGCATCAAAGGACTTCCAAAGAGTGTTGTGTATGGGCTACATGAAATGTTGGCATGTGTTGGAAGTTAATTAATATCACTATTTATGATATATGATTAACAACATTAATTTGTAACATTTTATAATGTAGATTTATTATCAATAATAAATAATATCCAAAGCTTTTTTATTTGGGAAAAAGCAAGTTGGTCCTTTTTGCCACATGTTTGCATGACACAAGATTTTGAGAATAATGGTTTTGATAGGTTTTTTGCATTGTTCCATTAGTGAGAAAATGATTGATTGGAATAATATTAAAACTTGACAATAATAATACGATAATATATATTATTATATGCTTTTCTAAAAGTATTTTAATGTTTTTGATTAAGGGGGAAAACAGGTTATGATGGGACCCAAAACCCATTACATAACGGTTTTGAAGGGACCCATAACCCTGTCCAAGAAAATCATGTTGCATCATAGATAAACCATATACCATCAACAACCAAGCAATAGCAACATTATAAATATAGCAAGACAACACAGGTTGCACAAAGGAAATACAGGGGCCTAGAGCTCTTAACCAGATACAACTAGGTTTTACATGGGACCTTAAACCCTTAACCTAGTTTTTCAGGGACCATGAATCCAAAAAAGAGCCATCATATTCAACTAGGAAACCGGTAGCCAATAAAATCTAGTCAATAGCAAAACAACCACTCTGCAAGAGAAACACTGAGCCAAAATAGCTTGAGGTGAAGGAGCAACAAATCCACCATTCGAACCAGGAAGAAAACTCCATCTCTACCTCAAAAGGAGGGAGCTACCCTCCATTAGAGAAAATCTCATGACCAACAAGTCCACTACTGCTTGAGAACTCCAACACCCTCAACCTCCACCTGCATAGGAGAAGCATCCACCTCAAAAGGATCAACAACTGAGAAATCCAGAGACAATCACCTCCCAACTCCACCTCCATAGGAGCTAAATCCACCTTCATAGGATCTGAGAAGAATGCCAACACAAAAAAAAACAAGTAGCCATACCACCCTTTGGAAAAACCTAGTAAGAGATCAACACCCACAAATAGTAGGCCACAAACTAAAAGGCACAAAGGCACAAAACAATCTATAGAAAGGAGCAATGATGCATAAATCCAAAACAAAACAACCCCCACAAAATAAAGAGCTTAAATAACCAGAAGAGGCATGAAAAGACCATTAGCACCCTCAAAAAGGAGGACTCAACAACTCTCATCTTGATTGAACAGAGCAAAAGGGAAGCACACAACCAATAACAAAACCATAAAAGTTGGGATGTTAGATCAGAGAATGAAAGGAACCCACCCACAAGGAAACTAGATCATTGGTGATCATAATGTCACCCTTGAGCTGCCCAAAAGAACAACAACCAGAGGCAAAAAAAACACAACAACATACCCCAAACAAAACAAAGACCACAAGAGAGAACAAGGGCCATCCACCGAACAATGAACATTATACATAAGAACAGAGCAACCGACCAAGAACATGCTCCACAGTAGAGGAGAAAAAGCCAAGAAATTGGGCAAGACACAAAGTAAAAAACCCAGACGCCCAAGCCAGAAAAGCTGAAAGGCAAGCAAAGCCCACCAAACTACAAACAAACCACCGAGCAAAAGAAACACCAAACCTGCACCCAAAAGAGGTTGCACACAGAAGAGTGACAAACCCAAACAAAGCAGAACCTCCCACCACAACCCAAAAGGAAACAAAGCCACCAAAGGTAGATCCCCTCCACCAAACACACGCAACACAAAGCTAACAAACAACCACCACACCCCAGATCTAGGCACGAGAAAAGAAGCTACCCCAAGAAGCCAACAACCACAAACTTTGTGAAGCAAACCCATGCAAGGATCTAAGAAAATGAAGGCATCCATTGAATCAGACCAAGCCTCAATGAATTCTAGGAAGTTGAAAACCCACTCTCCATCACCGTTGTCGGCATTAGGATCTCCATCCTTCGTGCCTCGTGTAAAGTTTGAAAAACCTCTTTTGCCGCTACTGCTCTCTCTCTCCATCAATTAAGGCTATCCCATATGTTTGTTAACTGCATGAATGGTTGTTAACTATAAAATTATTTTAATGTTATATTAGATATAGTATAATTATACTTGTACTATATTATTAAATATAGATAATTAATATAAACAATATAAATTCATTTATGTTTGACTATAACATTGCCATTATGAAGTACATTACACTAGAGGGGAGATTCAAAGTTTTTTATTTTTACCATTTTCCCTTGCTGAACCATCTTAGACATAAAATCCTCATAAGCTTTCCCTTCTTCCTACTTCTGTCTCTGAAAAGTTATGTTAGGGAAACCTTAGACTTGGCTGCCAAAAACCATAACAAATTGTCACCTTTTCCCCTCCACCAGGGTCTAATTATTTTCCTGTAACACTTTCATTTGGCTCTTTGTTCCCCTAAACCTATTTAAGCTATTAAAATCAAGGAACAAGAAGCCTCCAAACATTCCCCTGATAAACCTTCTCCACCCACCTCGATTGGACCCAAAAGAAAGAATCCCCTTATGCCTAGTGAAACCCTCGACGACCCTAAACCTAAAACATTGGCTAAGAAGAGAAAAAGGGGGTGTGGGTCTAGCTCAATCTAAGGTGACTGTTGGACTTTGTGAATTGAAGAACACTCCAACTAAAAAGGATTGTAAACCATTGGTCAAGAATAAACTTGAACCAAAAAAGGGCAAAAAGGGCACCTCATGCCATGTGGTGGAGCTGGACACGGACACTGATGAGGGGGAATCTAGTGACAGAGATTCCCATGGGGACACTATTGTTGCTACTAGTGTGTACTTAGGGTCGGAGCAGACTAGCATCAGATGTTCTAACAGATTGGCCAAGAAAAAAGGAGGCTGATGTTGATGAGATTTCCAATGGTTCTGAGCAGAAGTGGGGCAAGGAGGAGAGAAAACATGATAAAATTGAAGAAATTGAGGATTATGTGGAAGGTCTGATCCATTTTCTAAAGATAAATAAAATGATCAATGAAGATTCCACTTTGGAATCTTTTGGACACCTGGTTGGGGATGAGGGAGTGAATAAGGTGGAAACTGTGAAGAGAGAGGATCTTGACAATATATTATCTCGTGTTGAAAAATTGGAAAGAAAATTCACTGGGCTAACACGCTTCACTATTCGTGTCATCTACAGGTCTATAAATTTGTCTTATGTGTTGCATTAGGAGGTTGAAAAAAAGAATGCAGAAGGACCTAGCAAAGTAATGGACTGGGTGTGTGTTGTTGGTGGGTGGGTTTTCCTTTTGCCGACTGTTTTTTGTTGCTGCAAGTTTTTGGTGTCTATCTATTATTTTTACTACTAGACTATATGATGTTAGTTTTTATTTTTTATCCTCTTTGACCCTCTGGGCTCCTAGTGTAAAGTGTACTACACCCTATAAATGTAGCTTATCAAAAACATAGATTGTAATAATATCTATATTTAATATTATAATACTATATTAATATATGATATGAATAAATATTATTATTTTATATTAATATATTAATCTATATAGGTTTGTATATTATAATATTTATTATATATACATTAAAGTATTAAATGTCAATACCAATATCTATTTATAATATTGATAATAATAACAATATTAAAAGTAGTTGTAATATAGGGTAAATTTTAGGTTAAGGTAAAATAGCATTAAAACTAAATCTATAAGCCCTAAACCAACAATAGAGCACAATCCAACATAAGAAACATAAACACAAAGTAAATATCACCTATGCCATGGTTTCTTGACCTCCATTTCTCTTCTCCATTTTTCTCGAATGTACTTGATGCTCTTAGATTTGAGTATGCAATAGTAGCCTATGATAATGACTAGCAAAATATTGAAGATAGTTGTCTCACACTAACATGTACTTGCACATGAACTAGATGATGAAAATGACAAGGATAGGGTTTGTTATAGAATACAAATTTGAATGAAGGGCTAAGATTCAATGTCAACAAGATATGTCAATCAATGGCCAAAAGTGAAATTTGTAGTATGAAATAGGGTTATGGAAAAATTAGGGCAAAGATAAGAATGAATGGGTGAGATTGAATTATAAAATAATTCAATCAAGGGCTGAAATTGAATGAGACAAGAGGATATAAGATTGACACGGATAATGAGGTTGGCACAAAAAAAGAGGTTGTAGGAGAAATTCAAATAAATATAAGGTTATTTAATTTGAGAGGGAAATGAATAGTTAAATAATAGAAACATTATTTAATTATAGACATGTGACAGGTTGACTTTTTTATTAAATAACAATTTAATTCAAAAGTGGGACATGGATAATTAAATAATGAAGATATTATTTAATTATAGAAAACATGTGACAAGCTAATTTTTGAATTCAATAATAATTTAATTCAAAATGGGAAGAAGATGACAAATTAGTAAGTAATTAAAATTTATTTAATTTAATGACATAAAAGGCTAGTGACTAATTAAATTTATAGTTGAAATTGATAAATAATTAAATAGATAAGATTTATTTAATTATAGAGGAGGACATTAGTGACATAATTAAATAAATAAAATCTATTTAATTTATCAAAAGAGAAATAAAGATAACAATGAATTAATTAAATAATTATAAAAAAAAATTAATTAATAGAAGACTTATGCCAATAACTAAATAATTAAAATTATTTAAATATGAGTGAAGGGGAGACCTATGAAGAAAACAAAGTTCGCTGGCCTAGGAAATTTTTTAGTGTCTACATTTCCCCCCTCTTTGATACAATGTAGTTTATCACATTATGTCAAAGAACAATAGTCAAAACATGCCCTGATGAAAGTAGGGTGGACCTATGCCCTCTTGGATTTTTTTTGCAAATTTTTGAAAGAATTCAAAAAATTGGTAATTGTTTCGATAAATCAATTTGATAGCCAAGAATTCAATGGTGGCGACTGAAATCATTTTTGAGGTTCTTTGGGTGGTGAAATTTAGGTTTGAAGTTGCCAGAAAGTGCGTCCAGTATACACCTCTAGTACAAACCCTAAAAAACCCTAACTTGATTACCTATAAATAGAGATTTGATTGGGAAATTTGGTCATTTGTGCACTTTGAAGTTTGAAATTAGAGAGCTCTGAGGAGAAAGAGTATGTGAAGATGTCACTAGTTTCTCACATCGCACATCGTGGATATCACATTTTCACCTTTTGAATTTTTGAGGGGACAGGGGACCTAGTAAGTACTTTGTACCTGCTTTGTAATTTTTTCATTTTTCATGCATTTTTAGGGCTTAAGAATTTAGTAGGCAATTTCGGCGAACAACATTTGTCGCAATTGCATTTGCAAGTGACATATGTGACAGTGGTTCATCACAATTGTCATGTTGCGACGCAATTTCTAGGGAAAAATGGGGGGGTTGAATGCAGTGTGACACAACTATAAAATGTGCCACATTTCCTTCTTGTACCACACTCGTAGACGAGACCGACACATTTGACAAATTGAACCACATATGTCTGGGGGAATGACGCATGTGAAGGGAAATGATACAACTAACTAGAGGTTGACCATAATCAACCTTGGCTATGCATATGCTAAGGCATGTACACACTAACAGTTATGTGATGCAGGTTCAAAAACTATGACGTGGTTGATTTTTGTGACACATTGCCAAGCAGAACGTTGCAATTGACTGATTAAAAATCTTCCCCGGTTTAGGATGAAATGTCATACAATTTAGGTTTATTAGGTCTAATTAGGGTTTTGGATTGACACAATGTCATTTTCTTGTGACCACAGGTTGTTCTTTCCCCTATTTATACTTGAGAGACGTGACCATAGACTTTTCGGCTTCAAGATCAATTATCTGTCATTGAAAGTGCAGACTGATGGAGTTGGGATTGTACCATGTGACTTATATGCCCATCATTAGGGAGAACCAAGGGTTGTTGACTAAACTTTCTAAGAGGTGGCATTCTGAGACACTCATTCCATTTTTCGATTGGGGAGGTGACTATGACCTTGGAGGATGTATACAAGATACTTCAACCGCTGATATGAGGAGAGCGGGTGAGATATGATACCGTGCAACGATTGCAATCCATTTATGACTATTATGACTGAGAGGATGTGGTAGAACTCAGTATGCATAGTTATGAAATCCAACGAGAGACTCTGGTAGAATGGTATGAGAGATTTGACTACATTCTATGTATGTTGATCAGTGGGGTGATTATTTTAGATCACAGAGGACATAGTTTTCTAGTGGGATGGGGAGAGATGCTAGCAGGGATGATGTAGCACGAGACCATTTACAGGTGGGGACCCTATCTATTAGTAATGATCTACTTTCATCTACATTACATAGCCTATCAGGTTGGTCAGAGTATGATCTGTGGGGTGACATTGTTGATGGTGTGGGCATGGGAGCACATCATAGTGTTTCATCTGACAATAGGGGAAAAACTAGGGGATGTGATGTTGTATGATTATCTATATGGAGGTTTTGTCACTAAGAATCATGTGGGAGATACAAGATATTGGAGACATAGGATAGATGTATTGGTGAGCTTCATCTAGAGGCCCTACAGGGATTGCCAATAGTGGGTGGATGAGGATCACCTACTATGGTGTCGACATGCCAAATATTTGATTGGTCAAATAGTAATCACAACATATCATTGAGAAGTACCTGCTAGAGTGCGTTAGGAAATAGTTTGGAGAGGCACAAGATATGCCTTGAGGGTCAATAGAGTTTTCACTATCCTTGCATGAGGTACACCCTTGGGGAGAAGTTATTCCAATGGTGACAGTTGAGCATGATATAGATGCACTATAACTAGTGCAATGGGAATGGAGGGGTAGTGTAGTGGATCTAAGGACCATGAAAAATTATGACGCATGGTGGGCCACCCATAGACCAGTTCCCTACATAGACTCAGATTAGTCAAAGCCAGTAGAGCATTGAGGCAAGGGCCCACAAGGTCGAAGAGGGGACAAAGGACATAGAGGAGGACAATGAGATGGAGGGAGGGGAGATAGAGGGAGGTGATGATGGAGGATATGGCCGAGGAGGGAGAGGAGGAGGTCAAGATAGGAGGAGGAGGATGGGGAGACAATGAGGAGACCCCTATCACCAATTTGAGAGGAGAGTGAGGGTGAGAGAGATGAGGAGGAGAGAGTGACAAAGGGGGAGCGACTGAGGAGGTGCCACTTCTCGAGGTGGGACATCATGAGGTGGATATGGAGGAGGTCAAGGAAAAGAGACAAGAGGAGGAGATGATTATCATGGGTGTTGATGTAGAGGAGGAACTGGAGGAGGTGGATTTGGGAGGAGGGGATGGACTAGTTGATCAATGGATAGCTAATTTATAGACACAACTAGAGCAGGCTACAACCAAGATCTAGGCATTTGAGGCTAAGGTGGGGACCCTATAAGAAAAAAGAGAGATAGGCTAAGGATAGAGTATAATGGTTTGTAGAGAGAGGAACACAATAGTGATCTAGAGCCATTAGCTAGAGTTATCAACAAAGTATGCACCTGAAGCTAAGATATCAACTCAACTACCTTTTGATACATAGGAACATTCCTAGGCTTGTAAGTTGCCTAAAACTTGGAATGAACCTCTAGAGAAGGTTGGTTCCTCTTGCTTGATCACCTAGAGCTTGATCAACCCTACTTATTTTGGGTAAAAAGGGTAAGAAAGAGACTAAACATAAATTAAAATGCCTGAAAATGATTAACTACAACTAACTAGGCAATGCACCAAATTGTATTCTCAAACCTATAACTTGTTGTTTTGGACTTACAATGGCTTAAAAACAAGATTTAGTACACAACATGTCTTTTAGCATACCACCCATCAATATTTCATAAAAATGGCACCAATTAGTGATGCTTTGGAAGGAAAATGAGAGATTTCACAACTAAATCAACCCAATAAGTTTTTCCATAGTTTACAACCTGTTTGAATATGCTTGAATTTGTTTACAAATGTTTGTTTTGATCATATTTTGAGGTTTTGAGATAAAACAAAGAAAAATGAACCAATAAAACACATATAACCAACCACATAAAAGGAAAAAATTGAACTAAAATTGATGCCAAAGAAGTGTTATAGGAGTGTGATCCAAAATAGATTATCTGCATTGCTTGAAAATTAAAATTACATGAAAGAAATTTAGTCATATGCTTGACTGGTTTTGAGTTACAATACAATGAATTTTGCTGAGAAGAACTAAAAAAATCACAACCTACAACATAACAAAATATAAGAACTAAATGAAAAGAAAGTCTGAAAGATGAGCCTTATAGCTATGCAAAAACTTGCTAGAAGATAGGAACATGTGTTGAGGATAAAAGGTTGTCTTTACTCCATTTTGTTGAGTCAATCTCCTTTGGTCATCCTAAACAATAATCCCTTCTTTTCAGCCCTTTAAATTGGTCCAAAAAGGTGTTAGAGTGCTGAAGAAACTTTCCTTTAACCTCTTCTATCATTAAAACTCTTAAATCTGATCCTACATGTTCTCAATTGCCCATAAACTGAGTTGAACAGCTCCCTAGATATTTGAAACCACCCCTATATTCTCTCAACTTCTATCCAAGTCACCCCAATTTCCTTCAATGCTTTCAACTATTGCTTTCAAAAGCTCCAATTGTTGTCCCTTAACTACTAAACCTCTTCATAAATTCTTTTAAGACCTTTATCCACATGTGCTTGATAACCCCCTTTAACAACTTCATAGGATACATACAAAGCTATTAATAATAACTAAGTATCATACTTATCATTCACTTAGATCCCACTTACTTCTAGAGCATCACTGAAAGATGCACCAAAATTCAAGAACAAAGTTTTGGAGCATGAAACCAATTGAATGAGCAAGTTCCAGAGCATCACTGAAAGATGTGTCAGAATTTGTTTTTGATAACGATCATTAGTTTAGTGTGAAGATTGAGCTATCTGATGAGGATTGTCACTATTGACTGGGAAGATCACCAAGGCTTTCATGTATGCTCATCACCAACTTGAAGGCTTGCCTTGAAAGAAACTGTCATCTTTTATTGGGAATTGTACTCTTATGAACTGTCATGAATATATTAGTACTTTTCCTCATACTTGGACAACACTATCATGAATTCCTTAGACTTCACTCACCATGCTACTCTTAATGGACTATGCATGCTTGAAAAGACTACCACAGTATAACCTGTCACACTTTCACTCTTGACTATGCAGGGTTTTCTCTAAAATAGTTCAACTCTCATTACAACTGCCATAGTAGTCTTCTTCTACTCTACCTTTACTATAATTTAGTCATATGTTTATCTTTATCACTAAGCTTTTAGGATCTTCCCCCTTGACTTTGTTCTAGAAAATATACTTAGACATTGGATTGTATTTTCATTGTGATATATCCGTACTGATCTTATGAACTATCCTCTATGTGTCTCATCTTCATGAAATTTACTATCCACTTACCATGGAATTGTCTTTTCAAGACTCAAAAGTCATTTATCATTGTCACTTTAACCTATCCATTCATGAATACATGCCATCAAACACCATGTTTGTATTAACCATTTGATAGGATGAGAGTTAAGAGTAAATGCATGTGTTTCTGCCACCTTATTATTCTTAGCATCAAAGTAATGTCAACTCATTCATTGCAATTATCAAGACACTGCCATCAAGATGTTGTCCAACATGAAAGCTCATTGTCCTTATTGTATTTAGGGTCTTTTTGGTGTAGGAGCACCCTACATGTTCAAACTTTGAGTTTTGTATTATTTTATGTTGTTTCATGTGAATAAGGTTATTTTGGACCATGTATTATCATTTGGAGTCATTTTGGAAAGTTTGGAGTCAAGTGGTTAAAAGATGTAAAAGTTGTTATTTGTTGTTAATGTTATCAATGACAACTTTTCTATGTAAAAGTGAAAATTTGTTTCAAAGTTAGTTGGGGTTGGTTGGTAGTTGTAATGATGGTTTTAATAGCATAAATATTCCTTGTAAACATTGATCCCAAGGTTGGGAAGGTTTGGAAAGGAATGGAATGAAGAAAATACAAAGTTTGCATGTCCAAAATAATGCATTTTCTAGAAAATCTGACTGTTATTTGGATTTGTATGGACTTTAATTTGCATTTAATGATCTCAAATTTATTGGATATGATAGAGGATTGAATCGCCTTCCAAATTAAATTTTTTTGGTATATTTTCATTCATGTTTGAATAAGTTACAAGCATTTTTGTAAAAAATTGTGTGAAAGTTGTCCTAAGGTTTGCAGTCACATATAAAACGTCATAACTTTCATTTTATCCATTGGAACAAGCTGAAATTGGTAGGAAATTCTGTTTTGGTGCCTTCTACCATGTTACAAGATTTGGTCTCATTATTTTCATGTGGGAAAAATATCTCTCCACCACTCCGCTTTCACAATCCCTGTGACAGTCCAAAAAAACCTCTTAGAAGTGACTATTGGACAAAGTTTTCATTGCAACTCATGGAAAATGATTTGGATTTGCATTTTTACATGTCTCCAAGGTTTGTTTAATTCAGGTTCATATTGGGGGGCCAATTTCATTCATGGTTTGTCACTTGCATTTTAGGGGCGTGCCATATTGCTATGCTTGTTTGAGTAAGGGTTCAACTGTGGTTGCATTCATTCATGGGAAAGTGGGCCTAGGTTGTGAGATGTGTTGAGAAAAAGTTTTTTGAGGCCAAATGGGATGTGTTTGAAGTATTGGAACATGAGTAGAGACCCCCTGAATCCAATAACTCAGTTGTGCCAAGCCTAATTTCCCCATTAGCCCTAATTAGAAGGAGGATAGTCAAATTTTGAGCCCCTCCGTACAAAACAACCCCACTTTATTTTTACATATGTGGAAGTATGACCAAAAGGGTATTCTAAATGGGTATCCTTTTCTTTAGATCAGGCCTATACCGAAAATTGTGTTCAAAAAGGCCTTTTTGAAAGGCTATTAGAAGCAATGGTGGTTTGTGAAGGAAAGCACATTGTTTGATGATTAAGGGTTCTCAAGAGTGATTGTTTGAGTGTGTTGGAACACTGTACACCCTTTCTCTACATCAATTTTCTTTGGAAAAGGTTTATGTTTTTTTCATACTTAATATTAGCCAAATCAATGTTAATGTGTTATGTGTTGAACCCTTTCCCATCCATAACACCTAACTTGCTCATGATTTTATGATCTTTATCAATCCTTGCTACAATTTTAGTATCATGCCAATTTTAGTATCTTTCTATAACATGCTTGAGACATTAAATTCTTAGCACTTGTGTCTTTGCATTTAGAAACCCTTGTCTTTTACCTATTGCCACTGTCATACCATACATGATTTTGATATAGTCCCTAAGACTAACTGCTTTTCCTCACATACCACTGTCATGGTAGTTTTAATTCCTTTAAGAAGCACCATAACTATGCTCTACTTGAATCATATACCACCCAACTATTCTACAATTGTTCATTTGACTTAAAACCCTGCCACTGTCTTCTATTAAGATATATAAGCTAGCTTTCTTTCATAGGACTATTAGGCCTTTTAAGATATGTCCTTTTTCATGTTGAGCTTAGGAATTGATGCTCATAGATTAAACTTATTACTATGCTCTTCCCTTACAAAACAAATCACTGCTACTCATTTTCATGATCTATGCCTTGGATCTAATCATAGAAGGGTTATGCTTCACATGAAAGTTATATTGTCATACATAATGTTGACTATCCTCCTTTTTCTATTCAGAGATCTTTTCATCTCATTATGGGACTTCCCTTAAACAATCATCGATTCTTCTAATTTACCTCTATCTTGGGTTGTCTTCTTGATGAATGCCATCATGACACTCTTCTAATGGCACTATCCTCTCTTTTGCATTCTTTGAAGTCTAAGTCTTCATGGTGACTACATTTTAAAGTCACTTCATAGTCCACTTGGATGTCTTCATTATGGTGATTGTCCTCTTACTTGTGAGGTTGGTATTGTTCTTTCACAACACTACCCTCATATTCATTTCATATCCTAGGACTGCCCCCTTATAGTGATTACATAGTTTTCTCATTATAACTTTGAGATATTACTGGCATTAAGCTTGCATATTGCTACCTTTCCCTCATGGCTATATGATCATTGTCTTGATCCACCATCTAAGGTATCCTCATTTGCTGTTTATGTAGTAGCACTATCACTTTTCTACATGAATACCTTCAAAAAGAACGTTCATTATATCACCATGACATTTAAGGCTTAAAGACCTTAGTCACCTATAATTGATAGCCCTTTTGAACCTATCATACAATTCTTAGATACCAAATGATTGAGTGAGGACAATGATGCATATTTCCCTTTTTTCAGATAAATTTCTTCTCTTCTTTCAATAACTATCCTCTCACTCGCTTGGATGATTGAAAATAAACACGATTGTGTACCTTTTGTATTTCATGACCACTGTGATGGACTTCCTATTACTTTTTGAAGAATATCATGTTTTTCAAGGAATGCATTTGGTTCTAACCCATTATTGACTATACCTAATCATTTGGTATTGAGTTCCATGCCTTAAATTTTATTATGATTTATGATACTTTTGTTATTAAATCTTTGCCCTTAAGTTCTTCTTTTGTCACGACAACTCTATGGGTATTTATTTGTACTTCTCTCTTCTATACTGGCCTAACATTATCCATGTGCCTTTTTCCATCTCACTATCACATGAAACTGTCATATTCATAGTGTTTTTGATATTATCATTTCATGAGAAACCCTTCTTTGAGCATTTTTTTCTTTTCTCATTAGCCAATTTCTTCAAAATGTTTTTTCGTGCACTATGAACTGTCACCTACACTAAAGGCATGAACTATTTTATGGTTTTCAATCCAACTATGTCTAGGTATCTCTTATATTCCTTATCTTTATAAAGCTTTTTCTCAGCAAATTTTAGTTTATTTGACATAATTGTCTTCCCTTTAGTCTTAGATTCAAATTGAAAATCCTGAACAAGAGAAAACCCCTTAATCACACCAATTTCACTTGTTTCCATTCCCATTTCCTTGAGGATTCCCAACTGATGTATTCCTTCTAAGAACAGGTTTTGACACTTAGTGACTTCTTTCCACAATTGCATTACCACTTTTATTATCATACTTTCCTACCATCCTCAAAAACCCTCTGTCTACGGTTTATGATCTATTTGAACTTGACTTATTCCATTTCTTGCCTTGCATATTTTAAATCTCTTTGACTATCTATTTGTAACTACAATGCCCTCTTTAATGTAGTGATTTCCCCTTTTGGTGAATGATGGCTACCTCATATGATTGAAGATGTGCATGTTGTCTTTATTACAAAGTGTGATTCTCCCTTTTGCATTATGAAGTCACTGTCAATTAACTTCTTGCATGAAGTGTCATTCACTTGAAAACTAAGACCATCTTAGTATGAGGTGATTATGACTCATCTTGTGTCAAGGTGTTTGTGTATTTTTTTCTTTCATTGTGAATTTGATTGCTCATTGTTAAACCTTAATTCTTAAAGATTATCTTATCTTATGGCCACTGTAGATTCTAGGAATAATTGTCTTCATCAAATAGAAACTTTCCACGATATTTTTATGTGCATACCACTATCTACCCTATCATGTACTTTGAATTCATGCATGACTATTTTTTGGTGTTGTGATATATGCTCATGACCAGCCATCGCAATCCCAAGTTCAACAAGGAGTGAAAGACCTTGAATAGCAACAATGAGTGTAACCTTTCTTTGCATATTTCTTGAATAGTGATGGTTGACCTTTTAAATCTAATCTTTCCAAGATCCACATGCTCTCTTCCATAGAAACTCTTGCAATTATATATGTAAAAACAACACCTTAAAACTTCAAACCCTATAGTTGTGTCTATTAAAATTAACTCCTAACTTTCATCTCCTAGAATCCCTTAACAATAAGTCTCCAAATTTAATGAACATCACAAGACAAAGGTAACCTTAAACAAAAATTCCCAAGCTTTTGTGTAGTGGGAATTAACTCACTTGTTCTCCACAATCTGCTCATTAGGTTCTTGAACAAAATACACTAGCATATATTATGAACTTCTGCCTGTGTTCATGCCCTTGTGATTGTCATTAATACTCATCTCTTATCATCTTTCTATAAACCATACTAAAATATGTCCATCCAAATATAGTTTCAAAATGCACAAGAATTCTTAACCAAAGACAACCATAGTCGACTCTTTCTGCATACTATCATAATGACTATATGAACAGATATACCTCATAAAGGATAGAATGCATACCCAGTAATAACTGGATGGTATGGAATATGGAAATGTGTGGATAAAGTGTGAAGCTCCCAAAAATTATTTGACCTACCTTTATCTTCAAATACAACCTCCCAAAACTTTGAATGCTATTCATGTTCCTTAGACCCTTTCAATGCCACCATGTGGATGCAACATGCCCTATTTATTCTACTCCTTCCTACAACGTAGATGTGATCTGGAACAACTAACTACTGATTCTATGCCATGGCAAGAGCTTCTAGACTCCAAAAAACTAAATGAAAAAAAACCGTAGTTTTTTGCAACGTGGGCCTTCATGAAGTCAAACAAAAATCTCCTTTTCGAGACTTTGGAACCTAAGACTTGGTGAAACTTCTCATACTTTCATTTTTATTAAAAATTTCATAAATAAGTTCTTTGTGATTCACCCTTTGTTTTGAGAAGCCTGATTAGATTTTGACATGGCTTTAATAAATGACCCTCTTTAAACAATTTTTTTTTACAAACGTTAGACTCAAAACATATTCAATTTCAAGAAAGTGTTATTAAAGGTTGTTTAAGCCATAGGTGAAAATAGGCTAACATTTTTGGTGACCTATAAGGGGGTTTTGCTTGCTAAAAGTTAGTTACCAGTTGCCTTAGACAATCCATTGGGCATGGAGTCAACAAGAGACTTGAAACAACTCAAAACCAGACTTGAACCACTGCTGCAAGATACACAAAAACTAGGAAAGCAAACTAAAACCACTACTCTAAACTGACTCAAACTGGAAACAAATGTGCAACCTACACTTGGAGGAAAATAAAACCCAACAAAACATGTGCACCAACACTTATTAGAATAAAAAACACCTACTCTAATATGTACAAAAGGTTTAAATAACCTTAGAAACAATGCTTGAGATGAATCCCATTAACTGGGATTGGTTCCATTTCTCCATCCAACTTGGACCGATGATTCTGATTAAGTTCTTATTAGTGGACTCATCTAGTCCATTACCTTGAGGATAGTAATTTGAAGACATACTCAAAAATATGTTATTTCAGGCATCCCACTCACTTATCCTTGTACCCATAAATGCCAAGGAATTATCTAAAATGATCAAATCAGGTGTACCAATTCTTGTTACCAAGTCCTCATAGAAGTTAAAGATAGGAGTTTTATTTTATTCCTTAAGAGGCACATCTTCTACCCACCTTGTGAAATAATCAGTGGTTGTAAGAACCCACTTATGACCGACACTTGAGGGTGGATTGATGACTCCAATGAAGTCTAAACCCCACTTCATAAATGGTTGTTCAACTTGAATTGGATGTAATGGGAGAGGTACTAACTTCTCTTTACCTACAAAGAAGACACATTCTTTGCACTTCCTTACCCAAAAGTGTGAATCCTTGAATAAAGTAGGGAAAAACTAGCCCGCTCTCATTATCTTAAGGGCTATAGCTCTTGGTGAAAATTGTCCACCAACTGTCCCTTCATGGGACTCATGCAAAATCTTGTTAATTTTATCAACTTTTATATATCTCAATAAGACTCCATGAAAATATTTCTTAAAGAGTATAACATATAAAAGAACATAGGGAATAGATTGCAACCTAAAACACCTTTGTTTGTCTCTATCCATCCCATGAGTATACTCACTAGTTTGTAAAAAATGGACCATTTCTTGCATCCAACTTGTTGGAAAAGTTGGTGTAGTTATTTTTTCTTCATGTAGGAGAGCTAGGACAACCTCCTCATAATTTTCTTCCACTTCACCTAAATGACCAACAAGCTGATCACACAAGGCTTTACCATGAACCAACTTGGTTACCTTGATTTCTATGTCATATTCCGTGACTTTAGTAATCCAACCAGCTCTTTTCTCTCCCAAGTATTTACTCAAAAAAAATCCTTTGACACTAGGATGAGCAACCATCAACTTCACTTTATTGTTAGAGAGCATATTTCTAAACTTTTTCAAACTTATAACAATGGTGAGTACATGTTTTTCGACAAAGGTGTACCTCAGCCCATAATCCTTTAGCCCTTGACTGAAAAAGGCTATAGGCTGCTCCAAACCTTAGCCATTCTACTATACCAATATAGGTGAGATACTATCAATGATACCATATGCATACAAGACAAAATACTTTAGAAAAATCAGGATTTAAGAGAGTAGGAGCTGAGGATAATTCTTCTTTTATTGCTTCAAAACTCCTTTTACCCTCCCTTGTCCAGCTAAAAGATACATTCTTTTTTAACATAGTTGTTAGAGGCTTTAATAAATCAACACAATCAAGTATAAATATTCTAACGAAGTTGGTTCTACCAAGGAAACTTTGAAACCCCTTCTTATGTGTTGGTAAAGAAAGAGCCAAAATAACACTTACCGTCTTAGGATCAACATTAATACCATGTTTTGAGACAATATAGCCCAAAAAATTCCCTTCATGAATAAAACACACACATTTTTTAGGATTAAGGGTAGTACCAAACTCTCTACACCTCTCAAAAATCTGCCTTAAGTGATTTAGATGATCCTTTGCTTCCTTGGAGTAAACTGTGAGATCATCTAAATATACCAGCACTATCTTGCACATTAAGCTCTGAAATGTCATATCCTTTGCTCTCTGAAAATTTGCACCAACATTGGAAAAACCAAAGGGCATCTTCTTATAGGCCATGGTACCTCATTTTGTTGTGAAGGCTATTTTAAATTGATCTTCTTCTTTGACTAAAATCTGGTTATAACCAAAAAAATAATCAAGCAAGGAAAACCACTATGATCCTAAAACTACTTGCAATATTTGTTCCATTGAAGGTAAGGGGTATTGGTCTTTGAGTGAGGCTCAGTTAAGATCCCTAAAGTCCACACATGTCCTAATCTCACCATTATTTTTCCTTACAAGAACTAAGTTTGACACCCATGAAGTATGCTTGATAGGAAATATTTTAGCACTATCAATTAGCTTGTTTAACTCCTTTCTCATGAGTGGCTCTAGCTTAGGATTCAAGGGTCTTTGCTTTTTCCTTACTAGTTTGGAGTTTGGATCAAGTTCTATAGTATGTTGTGCAAGATTGGGGTCAAATCCTTTCAAATAAGAATACTCCAATGCAAAAAATCATTAAATTCTTCGTAAAGTAATATAAAAGATTCCTTTTCTTCTTTGGTACAAATCTTACCAAGTTTTAGGAGCTTACCTTTAAAGATTTCAACCTCTTCATAATGTTCTTGGTTGATCTGTATGCTGGATTTTTTTTTCCTTAGTTGTTCATATGAATTAAAAATAGTCTCCAAAGTGACTAATCCCTTGGGTAACTTGTTAGTTTTTAGCTGTATGATATGATCCTCATATTGTTGTTGGAATCTTTCCTGATTTTTGGCTAAAAACTCAGCCTCTTCTCTTAAGAAATTAATAATTTGCTGGTCACTTTCAAAAACTTACCAAAAAACATGATTATCAAGAATAGAAGGCCTAATAACAACCTTCACATACTATTGTTTACTACTATCATTCATGTTATTTGGGATATCATACTATGCACCTATGGCTGCAAGCCTATTAGCATGTTTATTCTTACTTCTAGGAATAAAAAACAGATTGAATGCATCAAATTATTCTATTAAATCCAAAACTCTATGCTTGTAACATTTTAATGCATCATTTTTGGTGGTATGGAGGCCTCTTACTTGTTGACAATGAGTTCACTATCACCAAAGACTTGGAGACAACTGATTTTCCTCTTCCTTGCCCACAATACACCATGAATCAAAGATTCATACTCTGCTTTGTTGTTAGAACAACTGAAAGAAAAATTCAAAGATGAATAGTACTTCTCACCTTCAAGAGTCACAAGAATACAACCTCCACCAACACCATTTTTTTCTCCTTGAGCCATAAAAAAAAACTTCCAAACACCATTAACTTGTTGCTTTGGTTGTTGTTCATCACCCTTTACTAAGTTAGGAAACAAAGAGTCAAATTCATGCATCATATAAACACCAAAACCAACCTCTTCGAGCTATTTTTTGTGGTCATTTTGACTATTCTTTTATGCCCACTCATCCAAAACTATGTTAGGAATACCCTCTACTTGAGTATCCAAATCCTTAATCACAGGATGATCATCATCATTAAAAATAAGATAATTAGCATTTATGGCAATAGGTACATAAGGTTCAATATGGTCTTTTGCAATAGGCTCTAATTTGATAGTGACTTTTGTACCATATCTAGTCCTAAAAAGCATGTAAAAATATGGAGGTAACTCAATAATGTAGATATCTTGAGGAATGGAGAAGTTTGGGCATGCATGCACTGTTAAGCTCAATTTTTTTTATGACTCCAACTAGGTTAAAAAAAATACCATCCAATTGTGCTACCCCTTTTCAAGCGGCTAATATTCTATTCCTAGCTTGTCAACAATTTGTTTAGGAATGACGAAACTACTAGCTATTGAGTCTATCATGCAGTTATGAGCTAGGTGGTTTCCAATGATCAAAGATACATAGAAAGGGGGTGGTCTAACCTCTTTTTCTTGTTGTTCAGTACCATTCTTGGAATCATTCATAAACACAGCCTTAGATGGTTCACTAGTAGGCTCACTAGAAACACTAAGCTTTGACAAAGCTGATTGGAGAATATCTTTTTGCCAAAGAATGGCTAATGAATCCCACATTGAAATAGTTACATTAGCTTTCTTCATATGATCAAGAATACCGAAAGTGGGAGAACTTACTTTGTTTTGGGCTTTAGGAACAACAAATTCCCCTTGAATAGATGTTGGTTGCGTTACATCTCTTAGCTATTATTTACTTGCTATAGCCTGGTTGCTTGCCAAAATGTGTATATTTTGTCTATTAGACAGACCAACAACTGATTGGCTTACATTCGACACTTGCTTGGCTTGATAAGAGCCAATATGAGCTTGTTTTCCACCATCAATAGCCCTCTTTTTTGACCTTGTGTTGGTTGCAATAGAGTCATAGGAATAATTTGGTGCTTGGGAGGTGTTTATCTCACAAAACTCTTCTCTCTGAAATTTCATGAGAGAGGCATCTCTATGAATATCTCCATGCATAGGTGGTTTTTTTTAGCTGCATCAACCAATTAATTTAATTGAGCAGTAGTGGCACTTTGAACCATGAGGGCTTGATTGATGACACCATTGGTGCACGTAGCCTGATTGTGAGGCTCTCTGCATGGGAAACACCATTCGGGATCCTAAGCCAAGTTGTTTTGTACCGATACCAACTCTCTAGAAGTACTTGCAGCATTAGGATTATAAGGTTGTTATGGCCTAGCATTCAAATCTTTCCTTTGACCTTGAGGATGTGCTTGGTATTAAGGTCTACTAGGCTAATTAGCCTGATTAGCCTAATAAGTATCCTGACATGGGGCTTGATAAGGTTTGTAACTTTGATTTCACTGCCTTCTCAAGCTCACCAATTTATTACCAAAGCTTTGTAGGAGGCCTTTAATCTCTTTAAAATAAAAAGATGGATTAGGAGTGGCCTTTTCTTGGGTAGAAGTCTGATTATTTGATGTTGGTAATGTAGGGACAACAAGTATAGGAGCCAAAAGTGGCATTTGTAAAGGCATGGAAGGCTAATTTTTTGGGAATATGGATATAGGTGGTCTAGGTGCTATCTTACCCGCTTGGATATAATTTTTTCAACCCTCTTTGCAATATCAAATGTAGTTGGTAGAGAAGTACCTCCCATGGATTGTATCATAACAAAAATGTCACTATTAAGAGCCTTCAAATAATAAAGAAAAGCATTCTCTACAGAAGGTCTTACCATGGCAGGAATTATGTTCCATGCCTTCTAAAATGGAAGTTGAAGTTCATCATTTTCTCCTAAAGGGCTCTCTTGATTGTAGTCATTTCTTCAACTAGTGACAAGTGATCAAACTTTTCTTCAAACTATTTGCTCAGTGCATCTCCCAATTGATCCCATATTATAATAGAGCCAACTACCAATCCTCTAAACACTGAAGATATTTCCCTTTTAGTGAAGTAGCTAGCTCAACCTAACCGTAATGTTTTCTTTGGTGATGTGATGGACTCCACATAGTGAGGCCACATCCCTCATGTGCTCAATGGGAGTAGTTTGATATTCTCCTATAAAAGAAGGAAAAAATTTTAGGGATGCAAGTGGGATGTCATCATGTTGAGTGAGGTTTAATGTGTTTCCCCCATTAAATGGCACAAATGCAAACTATCTTGCCATTGGATTGGCCTGAATTGGATTGACAGGCACAAAAATTGAAGGTATTGATGCACTTGTTACTATTGGTATGAAACTAGGAGTTGTTGATTGAACTCTTTTTGATGAAACAAGAGTTTGTTTTGTTGTTCTTCTACTTCTCCTTGGTGGTGACAACTACAAATATTCAAAAGAAATGACACTTCCTCTTTTATGTATCCTTTTCATAAGCTATTCAACATTGATTTTCACTAAACCAGAGCTTCAGAGTTGGTAGGTATGTATTTGAAACACATCAAAAGGTAGAAATAAACTGTTGTACACACCAAAAAACAATGAATTCATGAATACAAATAATTAAAAATTAGTTTGGAGTCCCATAGGGCGTGCCAAAAATTGTTATCAACAAAGTATGCACCTGAAGCTAAGCTATCAACTCAGCTACCTATTGATACATGGGAACATTCCTAGGCCTGTGAGTCTCCTAAAACTTGGAATGAAGCTCCAGAGAAGGTTGGTTCCTCTTGCTTGATCACCTAGAGCTTGATCAATACTACTTATTTTGGGGGGAAATGGTAAGAAAGAGAATGAAAGTAACTTAAAATGCCTGAAAATGATTAACTACAACTAACTAGGTGATGCACAAAATTATTTTCTCAGAACTATAACTTGTTGTTTTAGACTTACAATGGATTAAAAAGAAGTTCTATTGTACAACCTATGTCTTTTATCATACCACCCATCAATATTTCATAAAAAAGGCACCAATTGGTGATGTTCTAGAAGGAAAATGAGAGATTTCACAACTAGAACAACTCAATAAGTTTTTCCACAGTTTACAACCTATTTGAATATGCTTGAATCTATTTTAAAATGATATTTTTATCATATTTTGAGGTTTTGAGATAAAACACAGAAAAATGAACCAATAAAATACATATAACCAGCCACATAAAAGGCAAAAATTGAACTAAAATTTATGCCAAAGAAGTGTTACACAAGTGTTGATCCAAAATAGATTGTCTTCATTGCTTGAAAATTAAAATTACATGAAACAAATTCAATCATATGCTTGACTGGTTTTGAGTTACAATACAATGAATTTTGCTGAGAAGAACTTAGAAAATTATAACCTACAACAAAACAAAATGCAAGAACTAACTGAAAAGAAAAAGCCTAAAAGATGAGCCTTATAGTTGTGTAATAGCTTGCTAGAAGATAAGAACATGTGTTGAGGAGAAAAGGATAAGTCGTTACTCCATTATGCTAAGTCAATCTCCTTTGGTCATCCAAAACAATAATCCCTTCTTTTCAGCCCTTTAAACTACTCCAAAAAGGTGTAGAGTGTTGAAGAATCTTTCCTTTTACCTCTTCTATCATTAAAACTCTTAAATCTGCTCCTATATGTTCTCAACTTCCCATAAATTGAGTTGAACAACTCCTTATATATTTACTACCCCTATATTTTCTCAACTTCTATCCAAGTCACCCCAATTTCCTTTAATGCTTGCAGCTACTGCTTTCAAAAGATCTAACTGTTATCCCTTAACTGCTCAACCTCTTCATAAATGCTTTTAAGACCTTTATCCACATGTGCTTGATAACCCCCTTTAACAAATTCATAGGATATGTACAAATATACTAATAGTAACTAAGTATCATACTTATCATTCACTTAGATCCCACTTAGTTCCAGAGCATCGCTGAAAGATGCACCAAAATTTAGGAACAAAGTTTCAGAACATGAAACCAATTGAATGAACAAGTTCCAGAGCATCACTAAAAGATGCACTGATTTTTTTTTTGATAACCATTATTAGTTTAGTGTGAATATTGAGCTATCTTATGAAGATTTTCACTATTGACTATGAAGATCACCAATGATTTCATGTACGCTCATCACAAACTTGAAGGCTTACCTTGAAAGAAATTGCCACCTTTTACTGGGAACTACACTCTTATGCATTGTCATGACTATATCAGTACTTTTCCTCATGCTTGGACAACACTATCATGATTTCCTTAGACTTCACTCACCATGCTACTCTTAAGGGACTATGCATGCTTGACATGACTACAATAGTATATCATGTCACACTTTTACTGTAATTTAGTCATATCTTTTTCTTTCTCACTAAGCTTTGAGGATCTCCCCCCTTGACTTTGTTTTAGCAAATCTACTTAGAAATTGGATTATCTATTCACTGTGATATATCCCTGTTGATCTTATTAATTGTCCTCTATGTGTCTCATCTTCATGACATTGACTATCCACTTACCATGGCATTGTCTTTTCAAGACTCAAAAGTCATTTATCATTGTCACGTTAACCTATCCATTCATCAATCCATGTCATCAAACACCATGTTTGTCTTAACCATGTGATACGATGAGAGTTAAGAGTACATGCATGTGTTGCTTCCACCTTATTTCTCTTAGCATCAAAATACTATCAACTCATTCATCGCAATTTTCAAGCCACTACCATCAAGATGTTGTCCAACATGAAAGCTCACTATCCTTATTATATTTAGGGTCTTTGCTTTGGAATAGGTTTGTATTCTTTTCATACTTCATATTAGCCAAATCAATATTAATTTGTTCCGTGTTGAACCCTTTCCCATCCAAAAAACTTGACTTGCTCATGATTTTCTGATCTTTATCAATCCTTACTTCCCTTTTAGTATCATGCCAATGCCACTATCTTTTTATAACATGCTTAAGACATGAACTTCTTAGCACTTGTGTCTTTTCATTTAGAAAACCTTGTCTTTTACCTACTGCCACTGTCATAGCATACATGATTTTGATATAGTCCCTAAGACTGATTTCTTTTCATCACATACCACTATAATAGTAGTTTTAATTCCTTCAAGAAGCACCATCATTATGCTCTAATTGCATCATATACCACCCAACTATTCTACAATTTCTCATTTGACTTAAAACCCTGCCAATGTCTTCTATTAAGATATAGAAGCTAGCTTTCTTTCATAGGATTGTCAAGCCTTTTAAGTTATGTCCTTTGTCATGTTGAGCTTAGGAATTGATGCTCATAGATAAAACTTATTACTATGCTATTCCCTTACAAAACAAATCATTTCTTCTCCTTTTCATGATCTCTACCTTGGATCTAATCATAGAAGTGTTATGCTTCGCATGATAGTTATACTGTCCTACATAATGTTTACTATCCTCCTTTTTCTATTCGGAGCTCTTTGCATCTTATTATGGGACTTCCCTTAAACAATCATCGAGTCTTCTACTTTACCTATATATTTGGTTATCTTCTTGATGACTTCCATCACGACACTCTTCTAATGGAATTGTCCTTTCTCATTTGCATTCTTTGAAGTCTGAATCTTCATGGTGACTACATTTTTAATTCACTTCATAGTCCACTTGAATGTCTTCATTATGGTGACTGTCCTCTTACTTGTGAGGTTGCTATTGTGCTTTCACAACATTGCCCTCATATTCATTTCCTGTCCTAGAACTATCCCCTTATAGTGATTACACAATTTTCTCATTATGACTTTGAGATATTGCTAGCATTAAGCTTGCATATTGCTACCTTTCCCTCATGGTTACATGTTCACTATATTGATCCACCATCTGAGGTATCCTCATATTTTGATTATGTAGTGGCACTATCACTTTGCTACGTGAATACCTTCAAAAAGACCTTGTTCATTATATCACCATGACATTTAAGGCTTAAATACCTTAGTCACCTACAATTGATAGCCCTTTTGAACCCGCCATACAATTCTCAGATATCAAATGATTGAGTGAGGACAATGATGCATACTACCCTTTTGTCACATGAAGTTATTCTCTTCTTCCAATGGTTATCCTCTCACTCGCTTGGATGACTGAAAATAAGCCTGAATGTGTCCTTTTGTATTTCATGACCATTGTGATGGACTTCCTGTTACTTTTTGAAGAATATCACGTTTTCAAGAAATCCATTTAATTCTAACCAATTGTTGACTATGCCTAATTATTTGGTACTAAGTTTCATGCCTTAAATTTTATTATGATTCATGATATTGTCGTTATTAAATCTCTACCCTTAATTTCTTTACTCATGACAACTCTATAGGTATTTATTTGTATTGCTCTCTTCTATACTTCCCTAGCATTGTCCATGTGCCTTTTTCCATCTCACTGTCACATGAAATTGTCATATTCATAGTGTTTTTGATATTATCATTTCATGAGAAACCCTTCTTTGAGTATTTTTTTTCTTTGCTCATTAGCTAATTTATTCAAAAGGTTACTCTATGCACTGTGAACTATCACCTATACTTAAGGTATGAACTATTTTATGGTTTTAAATTCAACTATGCCTAGGTATCTCTTATATTCCTTATCTTTATAAAGCTTCTGCTCAACAACTTTCAACTTATTTGACATAAATGTCTTCCCTTTAGTCTTAGATTCAAATTGAAACTCCTAAACAAGAGAAAACCCCTTAATCACACCAATTTCACTTGTTTCCATTCCCATTTCCTTGAGGATTACCAACTAATGTATGCCTTCTAAGAACAGGTTTTGACACTTAGTGACTTCTTTCCACAATTACATTACCACCTTTATTATCATATGTTCCTACCATCCTAAAAAACCCTCTGCCTACGATCTATGCTCTGTTGAAATTGACTTGTTTTATTTCTCACCTTGCATCTTGTAGTGCCCCTCCATTCTCACTATGGATGTGTAGGCAGTTTGATTTTGGAACTTGGAGATGAAGGTAAAATAACAAGGATATTAAAGATGAGACATGATTTTTTGTTAGTGCTTTAGTGAATATGAGGTATATTGTTATGTTATTATTATTATGCAGTAGTATGTTGTTAGGATAGGTGGAAAGGGCGACATCGTACCATTGGACGTATGGGGGACATACGAGAATGAGATACGATCGCTAGAGTTCCTTTCCTAGTGCACCGACTATTACACACATGTGCTCTAACTTGTATGTTTGAGTGAATAGGCACTAGGCATTGACTCCACTTGAATTGGTAGGTCTGAGCATGCTTTGATGACCAGAGATAGCACTGGGTCCTCTACCCTAGCCATCATCCTTGAAGAGGATGAGTACCCGGTTTGTTATCTTGTAATTTTTGTTAGTTTGATCAGTCTATGATGTTTGAGGTTATGTATGCTGACCCTGGACAATGGTCAGGTAATGGTTTTGGAATTTTGTTTAATTTTTTTGATATTATGCCTTTGGTTATTAAAATAAATTGAGGTACACTTAGATAAATAAATATATAATTATAGTTGATAGTAAAATAAAGTTATAATGTAATGATATAACTAATGAATAAAAATAATATGATAAATAAGTAAGTAAATTTGAGTAAATGATTTTATTGGCTTGGGTAAAAATCAAATATCTATGATATTTCATTGTTATGATTTTTTTAAAATAAAATGGTTTTGATTATTTCATTCGTGGGATGAGGATAAGTGCTTTAATTTAATAATTAAGAAATTTATTTTATGAGAGGATTTTATTTCCTTGTTTTATTTCTGAAAAGGAGTCTTTTGGGGAAAAAGAAAGAAAGTTACTTTTAAAAAAAAAAAAAAATTAGTTAGTTTACAGTAACATTTGGAGGTTTATTTATTGTGTACTGACATTTTTTAGTAGTTTTTAGTCATTATTTTCTAGCAAAGGAAGGGGATAAAATTTTCATTTATTGTTGATCGTGTGGGAGAATTGAGGGGTTTTGGGAATGTTGATTGTGAAATTGGAGAAGTTGAAATAATTGTGAAAGTTGTGCTTGGCATCAAAATTTGTCCTGCCAAGCGTTGGATCCAGGTTGGATTCCAATCTTTTGCTTATTTGCTTCTCTGAATATGCAATCAATGGATTGATTTACTTCTCTTTGTTTCAAAAAATAAATAATTTGATTGTTCTTTTTTTCCTAAAATTGAAACATTTATCTATTTATTCTCATTATAAAATAATTAATAAATGTATTTGCAAATCCTGCAATCATTGCATTCCATGCCATGACATCCTTTTTCACCAGCCGATTTCATTCTTGAAAGTTCATCAAATCCATTTTGTGTGTATCTTGCAACCATTGCACTCTACGAATTGACATCTCCTTGAGGCATTTGGATAAATAGATCACAACCTTAACTTTTCACATGCATTATTTATATTTTCCATCTTTTGTATACAATTTTCTTTCATACTTGCCACTATAATATCTGCCATTTTAACTGCTATCCAAACCCTCCTCCAATGATTCATTTAGCTCAAATGGTGGCAAAGGTTAAGGAATTTGGCATTATTTCTGTCAGGTTTTGTTTGTTTGTAAGTTCCTTAACATTTTCAATAAATCCATCTTTTGAATATCTGCAATCATTGCAATCCAATAAATCACATTTCTTGAGACTCTTTGTCATACGGTTTGCATGTATTGTCTATTATTTCAAGCTTTGTAGGTGTGCCTTCTAAGGTAGTTTGACTACCATCTGCTAAAACTTTCTTACTGTTATGTTTTGAAGGGTATTCATACCTTGTTCAAAGCTCCCATTATGGCATGGGTAGGTAGGGTGTTGGCATAGGCTATGAAACTAGCTTTATATCTATCATTACTTTTTCTTGAAAGTTTTTAAATACTTTTTTTCATTCTCTTGTGCAGGATCAAGAATCATTGTATTCCAGAAGATTATAACTCTTTGAGGCACTCTATCAAACAGTGTGTGTTCCTTTTCTTTGCTCCCACGGTTTGCATACCTATCTATCAACGCACTTGCAACTTTGATATCTGTCATAATGTCATTCCAAAGCTCAAACTCTAGCTTTCCTTGACTAATGCCATGTAGTAGTATCCAACGGTGCCTTAACCACCTTCACTATGATAAGATCACGCAAGATTATAGTATGAATGTAATTTTAAGAGAGGGAGGTAGATTGAAATAAGAGCTATCTCAGTCAATTTTTCCCCAAGAAAATGCTACCCGAAGGTCTCTTAAGCCTTTCAAAAAATGAAAACTTGTGCCCTCCTACTACCGTTCATTCCTAGAGTGGAGATCTTCTTGAGGTCGTCTGCCAAACAGTTCAATGCCTTCTCTTTGCTTCCAATTTTTCCTTATGTGTCTACCAAGATAACTTTAACTGCAAAGCCAATTATGTTTGCTTGAAAATTTCTAAAGCCTTTTTAGCATATCCAATTTGTATGCACTCTGCCATCATTTTTTCCATCAGATAGAGCTTTGTAAGGGATTTTGTGAAAGCGTCTGCGTGCCTCCTTAGTTTTGCGTCGTTGTTACCTGTTGTGCAACATATCTTGGGTATTTCATTGTTTTTATAGTATGTTATAATTGTAATTCGTTAAGGTTTGGGTATGTATTTCACTCAAGTATATTTTACTCAATTTTTTGTGTTTTCACACTCTATTAGGGTTTCTTTTAGGGTTTTCATGTTCTCCTTCTTAAGGATTGATCCATTGTATATTTCATAATTCCTTTTTGTTCTGATAAGATAATTTCTCCATTTTTCAGAGCTTCAAACCCTTGTTTGTTTTTTCCATCCATTCTCTTCCTTGTGATAGGTATCCATTTGCATGCAGGTGTTCTTGGAGTCTGAAGCTGGTTTTGACAACTTCTACATGGTATCAAAGCTTTCCTATTGCATGCCTGTTCTTGTTTGTTTACTCCATCCATTATCTTCCTTATGACAGGTATCCATTTGCATGCAGGTGTTCTTGGAGTCTGAAGTTGGTTTTGACAAATTCTACATGGTATCGGAGCTTTCCTGCTGCATGCCTGTTCTTGTTTGAAGAATTTGGAGCTATTTGGAGCTACAAGGTTGGAACGAGCATTCACAATTTTGGGGTTTACATTTTTTGATCTAGGGAATCACCTGCAATTTCAAATCATTTTGAGTCCAAACGGACCTCTCCATTGCGTCCGCAGCGGTCCAAAACCCCTAAATTGACTGTTCATTCGTCCATTTTGGACAAAGTTGATTTGAGGGGAAAAAAAAATTTACCCGTACAACCGTCTGTCTGCATCCTAGTAAAAAAAATTATTTTTTTCGGATTTTTTTTGTCCGCATTTTTAAAAAAAATTATTTATTTTTTTTTATTTTTTAAAATCAAAAATCAAAATAAAGAAAAGAGGAGCCTTTTTAAGGCCTGCATTGGGTACCCTGCGCAAGCAGGGACGGTACCCAAGGGTATTTCCGCCTGCCATTATGGCAAGCGGTGGCCCCTTGGACGCCGCCCCCTGCAGCGGTTGGTACCGCATGGGTACTGCCCTACCACCTTGGCAGGCGGCAGCCCCATGCGGGCCCCCTGTGTTTTTTTATTAATTTTTTTTAAAAAAAAATTAACACCTTTTTTTTATTGTTTTTTTAATATAAAAAACATTTTTTTATGTAATGAGCTTAGTTGTGAAAATGAGGTGATGGTCATTTGGCCATCAAATTTAAGCTCGTCTTTTTGTTGCGATGGTCGTATGACCGTCAAATTTAATCCTGCACTGGCTTTTTTCCCCTTTGGAGCTATTGTTTTCTGGAGGTCATAACTTGGGCATACGATATCATTTTTTGACAAACGAGATATTGTCAGAAAGCTGGTTCTATCAACTTTCTAGTGGTCTAGGTTTTATTGCTTCATTTTTTTGTTGGTACATTCTACAGCCAGTTGAAGTCAAAGGATCTTCTTTCAGTCCTGAGCTCATAACTTTTGATCTGTTTCTCCATTTTTTGCAATCTCAGTGGCGTTGGAATTATATTTCAGAGCTCTTCAGTTCCATCCATGCAACTTTTCAAAATTTCACTCCAGGTATATTTTATTTATTTTTTTGTGTTTTCACACTTTGGTGAATTACCTAGACATATTTGCTCTTGGAAACTTTTCATTTGCATGGGATGCTTTGTTTTTTGGCTATTCTTCATGTATTTCCAGATTTTTGTCCTTTGTGGGCATTTTGAGCATCATTTGTAAGCAATATTTTATGTAAATGCACTGAGATAAAGTGCCACACTATTGTACATGTATTTTTGGGGATTTTGCACATAAGGTTGTGCCATATTTTGTACTCGAACTGTTATTATAAAGTGCCATGGGGGGTTGTGTAGTGCCTTTGTTTTGCCATCACACCTTTGTCTAGTGAGTGTCCTTCCACGATGACAGTGGATCCATATGATTCCAGCCTCATGCATGTGTGTTTTGTTTTGCACACCACTTTTTCAGTTGCAGGTGCTTTCTTGTGCACTTTCAGATGTTGTATCTTCTGCTTCATGCACTACAAGGTGTTACACACCATTCAGTGGGTCTATCATGCTCTCCCAGTTCAGCATTATGGGGGGGTATTATACTGTTCGTGCTAATGCTTCCTTGGTTTCGCCTTGGAAGGAATCTTCCATTCTCAGTTGATCAGTGTTTGACAGACTATTGGTACTTGTGCCATCTGTATCTTCATTCCAGGTGTTTGCCTTTGTTTGCCATCTGATTTGAGTAGTGTCATTTGGGGCACTCATGCAGATTGTTTTCTTCTTGATCCTGATCATCTTATCTTTAGAGGAGGTTATTCAGCACCATAGCAGTCATCTTTTGATAGTTTTTTGCAGCTTCTTCTGCTTCAGTGATGTTCTTCATGGCTTTCTGCATCTCTTTTTGGAGTAGAATTTTTCCCATGAGGTTTTCTCTATTTCTCCACTTTATAGAGATTTGGTTATATTTGGGTACCTGATCTGGCCTAGTTGTCGGGACGCATGTTTTCCTTCTTGCATTGTAGTTACCTTTGCTTTCTTGCACATGTTTGTAGCTGCACTCTTGCTCATCTTAAGGGGGGGTGTTAGAGTAAAGGTTTTAACTTAATTATGTTGATTAAGTTACCTTTATTCCCTTCTTAAGATTTCACTTTAGTTTGCATAAAGTGACATTTAATAATTATATTAATTATTAAATGTTTTCCTATTAGGGTTTCTATTAGGGTTTTCATGATCTTCTTCTTAAGGATTGATCCATTATATATTTCATAATTCCTTTTTGTTCTGATAAGATAATTTCTCCATTTTTCAAAGCTTCAAACCCTTTTTTTTTCTCCATCCATTCTCTTCCTTGTGATAGGTATCCATTTGCATGCAGGTGTTCTTGGAGTCTAAAGTTGGTTTTGACAACTTCTACATGGTATTAGAGCTTTCCTGCTGCATGCCTGTTCTCGTTTGTTTTGTCCATCCATTCTCTTCCTTGTGATAGGTATCCATTTGCATGCAGGTGTTCTTGGAGTCTGAAGTTGGTTTTGACAACTTCTACATTATATACAACTTTTTCTATATCACGAGTGAGATGAATTTTAAATTTGATATGTTATATTCGATAATATATTTATATGTATATATATTATATATACTAGGATGAATAATAGGGAATGTTTTGCAATTCATAATGATAGTATTATATTATATTTTGATAATTATATATTATGGTTGGTATTTAGATTATATCTATATTATATTATATTTTGATGTATTATATTATAAACCTCTGTTACAATATATATTATGATTGTAGAAAAAGAATGTTTCTGAATATGTTATCGGTTATATGCTAAGTGAAGAATACAAGTGTTAGGTAATAAAAGATTTTATTGGATAATTTTTAGTAAATGAGTATTTTAATTGAAGTGAATTGAATTATCTATGTATGTCTGAGAATAGGGTTAAATATTAATAGAATGTTTCGAAGGAATAAAGAATTATTATTTAATAAAACAATTTAACCAAATAGCCTTATTAAAATG
The DNA here is from genome assembly GCA_007115665.2 of Sequoiadendron giganteum. Lineage (NCBI taxonomy): Eukaryota > Viridiplantae > Streptophyta > Pinopsida > Cupressales > Cupressaceae > Sequoiadendron > Sequoiadendron giganteum. Next base: position 219,301,225 of record CM021110.1, read on the forward strand.
AAAATATTTTAAAAAATTGTGTACTAAGTGAATTGACTTACTCCATAGATAGATAGGTTATTTAATGATGTGATTAGAGTAATTGTTAAATAATGTGGATTACTCCCTATTGATTAAATAGTAAGATAATATTGATTGTTTTATTATAAGTTGCTTGTAACCTAATTAATTAGAGCATAGCTTGTTGGATGTTGTGGTTGTGTTGCTGATATGTGGTTGTCATTGATGTCAACACTATTAGCATTGATGATTCTGAAGGCTGTATATGTCAAGGATATTGAGAAAATTAGAATAAATATGTTGCAAGCAGTCTGTGAAGCTGTGAAAATCAGAATGGTGGAAATTTGAGTACGTTTATAATCAAAGGTCACCCATTAAAGGGTTTCTTGCTAAGCCTATCTAGTATGTTTTTCAGAAGTTTTAGTGGTACACATCAAGATTGGAGTGAGTTATGAGTTTCTGAGTTCCTACAATTATTTTGTTACTATATCAGGTGTTTTTGGAAGAAGAGAATGAAATTCTAGTAAATTGAGTTATTGCCTATGCTACTATGATGTTTAGTGATGTTTCTAGATCGTGCTCTGTCATTTGGTATGTCCATGTTGATCGGTGTGCTCGTGATCAAATATTTTCCTTTGTGTGCTCGAGGTTTTTATGTTCTTGGCCAACATGATGGTGGTAACGTGTTGTGGATCCTTATGGATTAATATTTTATTCTTTGGCATGTTCGAGGATGTTGATTTAGGTCTTCATTACTATGTGACTGACTTAGGTTGGTGCACATTGAGATTTTTTCATGAATTGGGCCAATAGTTGTAATTGATTCTTTATTTATGGCTGATAGAGTTGTTGATGTAAATTCATGTAAGTGGATATATAAGAGCGATTATTTCTTCATTTTGAAGTGTGTGTGTGGTGTATGCTCAATGAATGCATGCGAAATGTGTGAATAAAGATCAAATCATTTGATCTCAGAGCAGAGTGTGAAGAAGATTGAGCGAAGTGTGAAGAAGTGTTTCTATGCCTAATCGGAACTGTCATCGGGCTTTTGTAGAAGCTAATTTCTTAGTTCAACCTCATCAGATGGATTTAATCTGATTGTTCTATGTAAGGTAGTGAGCCTTCCCTTGGAGCAGTGAGCTCTAGGTAGTGTGCCTGAATGCATGTGCATTCCTTATTCATTTTTTATTATACTTCTAACAGGGTATAATACTGTGGACTAACATCCATTGTGGTTTTTCCCCTAACATGGTTTCCACATATAAAAATCTTGGTGTTCATGTGTTCCTGATGTGTTTTTGATTTATTCTTTCATTGTTAATTATCAGATCTGAGATTAAAGGTTGATTAAGGTTGAATAAGTTTAAATTCTGTAACAAATGATTCACCCCCCCCTCCGCCACCCCCCCCCCTCCCCCCTCTCAGTTGTCTATCCTTGTTTTTTCAACATGGATATAGTCATTTTCAATATAATTATTTGGGGTAAATAATCTTTTAATTAATTTTAAGGGTCAAGTAGAGATGAGTGATTAAAATACTGTCGTATTATTGGGAATTTCGTTTAGTTATAATAGTATGTTTAATGGATTATGTTCAATGATGAGTCTTGATTGTTTGATTGAGAGTTTTGTATTTGTTTAAGTGGGTTTCCTTGCATCAAGTTGTTTATGGTTGGTTTCCAGAGGCCTAGGAGGGAGCTTATTTGTATGTAAAGTCCTTATGATTGTTAGCTTGAAAGTGGTTGGCTTTGTTTTGGTCATGTGTAATTGTGTGGACACGATCCCTAAAGGGTGTTGCCTCTTGTTATGTTTGGATACTTGATATGTGGTAACGATATTATACTGAAGGGTTTCTAGTTGCAAGTAGGGGAAATGGCTCTCGATGGGGGTTTGAGGTCTAGTGAGAGACTACTAGGACAACCCATGCTTGGACCATGTTATGAAACTCCTCCCTATTCTAGACTAGCACTCCCTAGATGTGCTTCCTCTTTCTATTGTGGGTATTCCTTTGGAAGTGATGTTGGTGTTATCAACAGTGTTGCGTTGGAGTCATGTATATCCCCTAATTGTATTAGCCTGTCGTTTTCCTAACTGTTTGTTGGTTTTGGGACCTTGTGTTATCTCTTAGCATGGGGGGTGGACCTCAGTGTTCCACATGGTCAGTTGGTTGGTGCTTTTTCTCCATTGGGTATTCTATCTACATGATCGTGTGCGTGGAGACTAATCATTGCACTATGTACTCCATTTTTCATTTGAATTATGAAGGCATCCTATCAAGTATTTGTGTATTGGAATTGTATGTTCATTTGTATCTCTAAATGTAATATGATGTAATCCTTCCTCATGTACTAGGAGAAAATAATGTTGTAAGTATTGTTTTAGCATAACGATTATTAATGATTTCATGTTGTAAAAGGTATTGTTAAGTAATGTATCTTCATATGATAGTTAGTTAAGAAATGATCTATAATGTTGATTATCATTTGTCATGTGATGGAAGTAAAGTAATGAAAAATCTTGTAATGCAGAGCCTTAAAATGAACCTTTCATGTTAGATTAATCATGTAGATGATGATTTAATTTTAGTAATCTTGATTGTTAGTTTGTGAGTAGCGCAGTTAGGGAACCTTAGAGGACCTAGGTTAGATTACTATGTAATGTTATTTTGTTTAAAAAAAAATTATTTCGATAATTTGGCATTGTTGTGTTGTCCTCTGGGATTCCTTGGCGGGGGCATTACACCTAGTATTAGAGCCCAAAGTTCTAACATTGGGCACTCTGGTTTCATGTAAGCCGATATGTTGTCCTAGTTGATTTTTCTTGTGTGGCCTTGTTTCATTTCCATGATTTCTAGTTCTTTATAAGTGAATTTTAATTTGTTAAGTGGAGTTGTTAAGTGATCACAATGATCATGATATTGACATTCAACATCATGTGATATATGGAAAAAAGTAGAGTGAAAGAAAAAATGATAAAGGGTTGTGGAAAAGATGTAATGATATGAATCACATTGGTTATGGAAATAAATGTACTTTTGGAATATGATATTTTGAAGAGTAATGGAATTGTGTATATAATCGTACCTCCCTATAAATGTGAGAAACCAGTAACCGTGCATTGGTTGAGTGTTGTGAATACCCCGTACTTGCTTTGTGTTCCCATGGGATGGTGATACTATGTACCCATCCATGGGGAATATGTTGTATTTTTTGGTGTGGGATTAACCATACTATTATGTGTGCTTATATGTTTGTTACATGATTGAGGGCCAACCCATGTGTGGTTGAAATATATATATATATATGAGTAGCCAAAAGATAGTTTCACAAATTCTTTTCTTTTCGTTCTCTAGTCCCTATATCCATGAAGGGGTAGTAGCAGCCACAAAGTTCCTTGGGCGAAGTGTGCAACATACACATATTGTGGCGCAAAGCGGTCTTAGCTCAACCGATCTCAAGGAAATGTACTCACTACTTCCTCTTATGATGGATCAGGGTACTTGATCCATATGTGCTAGCCTAATCCCCATAGTTTCGAGTATAGTAACATTGGTATTTCTTGGATGATCATCTACCTTGTCTTCATGAAATGTATGATATCCCACATTAGTTGTCAGTTGGGGGACAAGGTCTCAAGTGAGAGGGACCTACATGGACAACCCAACTAGAACTATGTGCTGACATGTGTCTCCACTTGGGGGATGGGATCTTGGGTGAGAGGGGACTACATGGAAAACCCAAGTGATATTGTGTGCCCCATGTATATGTATACTTTGAGGTCCAACATGTGGAGGGAGGTTTGTTACCCATGTTGAGATAGATTATGTATCTGCACATGTTTCGACATGATGCAATAGGTACGATGCCACATCACACTGATGTTTCGACACAGTGTTGGTGATGATGTTGTGTTGTTGACGGTAGTGATCTGGGCTCAAGGACACGATGCCATGTCTATAGACACATGAAGGTTCACTTTGAGAATTTGTTATGATAGCTTACTGGTGTGATGAGAGTAATGGGGCCTCGCACACTTGTAGAGGGATACTCATATTTTCTTTCCACAGTGTTTGGGTCGGTTAGCATATGGGTATTTCCTAGCCATGTATACCTTTGGCTATGATGAGTACTTGTGTTTTCCTTTTCCATGAGGTATCACTATGTGGGGTGTGTTTTATGCATGCCTACTTCCACGAAGCCATAAACACACTACCATGCGACATATCACTAGTACATGCCTTCTTCGATTGGCGTATGGCCATTTCGCACTGAGATGTGATGCAGGACGGGGGCCAAGGTGCACATCCCATGCAGGCAACCAAGGAGTGCATGGGCCACTTGGCTAGTCCATGCTGCATGATGATGCGATGTAGGGTGTAGCCAAGGAGTATACTCTGATCCATGTGGATGGTGTGCTCACTGCACCACATGAGGGCAACTGCTATAGCTTGACATTGTTCCCTCCTTCCTTGTTTGGTGGCTAGTATCTAGTCACACAGTGCTATACATTGCAATTTCAAAGATTGTGTATTTTCTTTATGGTTATTGATGATTTTCTATTGATTGTAAAGGTCAAAACTTTGTTTACATTTAATTGTGATAGTTTAGCCACACCTTGTGATTTTATTTGCATGTAGCCCTCATGGTTACATTTGATTTAGTATTGAAATTGCACGTATTTCTTGCTTGATTTCTAAAATTGAATCTTAATTTGATATTTGTTTATGAATTTGGTGGCTAAACTAGTTTATCCTTCTTTTTTTTTATGTTGGCCATGTGTTGTATTGTGGTTCCTCTCCAAGGACGTATGAGGTGGACTTGGTGATTGTATATGAGGAAGCAAACATAGAGAACCTTGAGGATGGGGGTATGTGAGGTTGTTACACAGTTAGGACTCACTACCCACCTATGTGTGATGATTGTCTCTTGAAGGCTAACCAACTTTTACAACAAGAGATAGGTCATTGTGGTCTTGTTTGGATGGTCTCACCATGTGTGTGTGGCCTAACACCATCAAACCACTGAGTGTGAGGTATGAATTATGTGAGATGGATGTTGGCTCTTGGCTCATGGATTATGTATCATGGATTATTATTTTTCCTTTTGGTGTCCAAATGGACCCTTGTGTAGCCTTGTGATGTGATTCCCAGTAATGTGCATTGGTGTATGTGAGGAATGTATGTTAAATCATGAAAATAGTACTTATGAAATGATTAATTGTGTTTACATGCTTCTTAAAAGGTGTAAAATCATGATATTTTGTTGAATATGTTATGAGATTTAGTGTTGTAAAATAAATGAAGTGGAATGTCTTGCTTGTAAATGATGGTTAATTAATGAAAAATGTGTTCTTTATGTGTATAATTATGTTATGTTTTATGGAAATGTAGCATTTTGTTGTATCAATTGCTTAATAGTGTATTGGAAGAGGAATTGTAATTTAAGGGTAAAGAAAATGAAATGGTAATAAATTTGAAATTGAATACTTTTATATATTTCTATTATGAGAAAATATTTCTAGTTAGGATTAAAAGTGTGCAATGTCTTCTCGTCCTGAAAGAAATTGATGGGTGCTAATGCTAATATGTATAGAATTTTGAGTGTTTTATGTACTATGGAATCATTCGAAATGAAAGCTCTGATTGTGTTACTATTGTGGCTTTGAAAATTAGAAGGGTAGGTTATGTATGAAATGGAGTGTATAAGTATATATTCTTGTGAGCTAATATTTTTTGATAGGAAAAACTAGTGTATATTGTTTGATGTAGAAAATCATCCTTGATGTTGGTTAACAAAAATTTGCAGTACTAACATGTTATGTTTCCACCCTAATTTTGTGACTTCAAGGAGTAAGTCACGTTTTAGGGGGGGAGGATGTAGTGCCCCTCCATTCTCACTGTGGATGTGTAGGTAGTTTGATTTTGGAACTTGGAGATGAAGGTAAAATAGTAGGGATATTAAAGATGAGACATGAGTTTTTGTTAGTGCTTTAGTGAATATGAGGTATATTGTTATGTTATTATTATTATTATTATGCAGTAGTATGTTGTTAGGATAGGTAGAAATGGAAGCACCATCCCATTGGACGTATGGGGGACATACAGGAATAAGATACAATCGTTAGAGTTCCTTTCCTAGTGCACTGACTATTACACATATGTGCTCTAACTTGTATGTTTGAGTGAACAGGTAATTGGCATCGACTCCACCTGAATTGGCAGGTCTAAGCATGATTTGAAGCCAATGGAATTATTTGAATAGAGATAAAACTAGATACCCTTTCCTAGCCATCATCCTCGAAGAGGATGAGTACCCGATTTGTTATCTTGTCAGTTTTGTCAGTTTGGTCAGGTTGTGATGTTTGAGGTTATGTATGTTGACCCTAGACAGTGGTCAGGTAATAGTTTTTGCATTTGGTTTAATTTGTCTGATATTTTGCCTTTATTAAAATAAATTGAGGCACACTTTGATAAATAAATAAATAAATATATATATATATATAATTATAGTTGATAATAAAATAAAGTTATAATGTAATGATAATGATAAATAACTAAGTAAATTTGGGTAAATAAATTTACCGACTTGGGTAAAAATCGAATATCTATCATATTTCATTGTTACGATTTTTTTATAAAAATAAAATGCTTTTAATTATTTATTAGTGGGATGAGGATAAGCACTTTAATTTAATATTTTAATATTTTATTCTATGAGAGGATTTTATTTCCTTATTTTATTTCAGAAAAGACAGTCTTTTGAGGAAAAAAAAAATAAAGTTACTTTCTTTTTTGTTTTTCATTTTTTTTGAAATTTAGTTAGTTTACAGTTGCATTTGGAGGTTTATTTATTGTGTACTAGCATTTTTTAGTCATTGTTTTCTAGCAAAGGAAGGGGAGAAAATTTTCCTATTAAAATTTTCATTTATTGTTGACCATGTGGGAGAATTTGGGGATTTTGGGAATATTGATTGCAAAATCGAAGAAGTTGAAATCGCTGTGAAAGTTGGGCTCGAAATCAAACTTTGTCCTGCCAAGTGTTGGATCTAGGTTGGATTCGAATCTTCTGATTATTTGCTTCTTTGAATATGAAATCAATGGATTGATTTACTTCTCTCTTTTTCGAAAAAATAGATGTTTTGATTGTTCTATTCTGCCTAAAATTGAAACATTTATCTATTTATTCCTATTATAAAACAATTAATAAATGTATTTGCAAGTCCTACAATCATTGCATTCCATGCCACGAAATCCTTTTGCACCAGCCGATTTCATTCTTGAAAGTTCATCAAATCTATTTTGTGTGTATCTTGCAACCATTGCACTCTGTGAATTGACATCTCCTTGAGGCGTTCAGATAAATAGATTGCAGCCTTAAATTTTCACACACATTACTTATGTTTTCCATCTTCTATATAGAATTTTCTTTCATACTTGCCACTATAATATCAGTCATTTTAACAACCGTCCAAACCCTCCTCCAATGCTTCATTTAGCGCAAATGGTGGCATAGGTTAAGGAATTTGGAATTATTTCTAATTCTTTCAGATTTCATTTGTTTGTAAGTTCCTTAGCATTCTCAATAAATCCATCTTGTGAATATCTCCAATCATTGCAATCCAATAAATCACAATTCTTGAGACTCTCTGTCAAACAGTTTGCATGTATTGTCTATGCTTTCAAGCTTTGTAGGTGTACCTTCCAAGGCAGTTTGACTACCATCTACTAAAACTTTCTTACTATTATGTTTTGAATAGTATTCATACCCTGTTCAAAGCTCCCATTATGGCACAAGTAGGTAGGATGTTGGCATAGCCGTGAAACTAGATTTACATTTGCCATTAATTTTTCTTGAAAGTTTTTAAATACTTTATTTTCATTCTCTTATGCATGACCAAGAATCATTGTACTCCAAAAGATTACAACTCTTTGAGGAACTCTGTCAAACAATGTGTTCCTTCTCTTTGCTCCCACAGTTTGCATACCTATCTATCAACGAACTTGCAACTTTAATAAATGTCATAATATCATTCCTTTATGTTATGATGGATGTCCATACCCTATTCCAAAGCTCAGACTCTGGCTTTCCTTGACTAATTCCATGTAGTACCGGCCAACAATGCCTTAACCACCTTTGCTATGATAAGATCACACAAGATTATAATATGAATGAGATTTCAAGAGAGGAAGGTCGATTGAAACAAGAGCTATCTTTGTCAACTATTCCCCAAGAAAATGCTACCTGAAGGTGTCATGACCCCTATTTTTATGGTTCGCATTTTAAAATGTCTTATTAAATTAATTTATAATGAAGTAAAACTTCAAAGGAATAAATAAATTAATAATTTTTTAATTAGAAAATGCATTTCTCAATTTATTGATAATGAGTAAATAATTTAATTAAATGAAAATACTTTGTTATTTAGGAAAAATTATCTATTGTGCAAGTAAGTAATATTTTGTTATTGTTTATTTGAATAAATATTTAATTGCAAATTATAATGGCTTATTTAATTATTGTTGAGGAAAAATGTTCATTCATAATTAAAATAGGAATTACTTTTTAACATTTAATTGGGGGATAAATATTTAGCATGAAATAATATTTTATTTTATTTTCTATTTTCAAGATTAGGTCTCAGGAATTGAAAGGAAATATTTAAAAGCAGGAAATGATTAACGAGAACACACAACTGCTTTTACATTCTTCTTATTTTGCTCTCCAAAAATAATTAAAATAATTGTTGTGGAGAAGAGGGTTTCAGAGGTACAGTGAATCTAGCACGGTGGAAAGAGGAGGAAAAGCAAGAAAGAAAGAAAAACAAGGAGAGGGAGCGCAACAGGAAGTGAATTCCAAGTTTCTAATTCCTTTTCCATTGCAATTTAATTCAAATGTGTGAACAAATTTTTTGTGCTTGGGAAAAGTGGAATTCTTCTATTAAAATTGATTGAGTTATTTCAGAAATTTTGGGCAAATAATGTGCTTATCTCAATCTTCACGACTCCATATGATAAATACCTATAAATATTTGTGCATTTACTATATTATTTCTTGCTACAAATTGGAATTTATTGCTAGGAAACTAATTTATTATGAGGAGATTGAAGAAATTATGTCTACCAGAGAAGCAAATCAATTTATCTTGCTTTTATTTATTCAAATATATATATATATATTAAAAAAATGTTTAGTATATACGTAAACATATATACATATATATTAATATCTTGTGCATACATTTATGAGTTTTTGGATGCGATATTGTTTTTTCCCTGAGTCGAATTGGGAAACCGAAGTGTCTAAGGAAGTGTTTTTGTTTTATTCAATGGAGAACTTGTGTGGGGACTGGCTACCACAGCTGAGCCTCCCCATATGGGAAGGCGACTATTGTGGAGTTAGCTCCCTCCACAGGCTATGACCTGTGGAGGGAGCACTGCCCCCATAGAGAGTGCACCCAATGGGGGTTGCTGGTTGCGTACAACCCAGCCATAGCACATACAATGCCTTATAAAATAATTAGAGATGTTATAGATCCATCCTTAGTATCAAGTATATCCTAGAGATACCTTACTATGTTCTTTCCTGATTAAATGCCCAAATTCCTTACTATAAGGTTATTGTAAATCCTTGATCTAATGAAGAAATTATCTTGATAGGTCTAAACACTTAAACTAGGTATTGGAAATATCTCCATACTTGATTCTATTGTATATCAATAACATGATTTAATCCTTTTAATGAAGCGTCACAAATAATTTAGGATGATGTATTTATAATACATGAATGCCTTGTTGCTATGCTCTAATTTCTTAGTAGCTCAAGTAGAATGTTAAATTTAGTCATTAATGCATAAATATGTAAGCATGAAATATTTGCTTAGATCTAAGAAGAATGACGTTTATTTAAAGAATGAATTTTTAAATAAACTATAGATCAACTTGCATGTTAAATATTAGATGCATGAAGGAAAGATATGCTAGTCTATATTTACATTTCTTGTAAAAAGGACCTTATACTTTTTCTACAAGAATATAGAAGTTGTAAGAGAGGGGGACCAACCACTACAAGGCCCCAAGTCACAAAAGGCCAAGAGTGGTAAGCTGCCCTAACTTAACTCAATTTAAGGGATAGTTAGGATAGGTGGGATGAGAATGATGAGAACTGTGAGACCCTTCGATCACTCTACAAGCTCGAGAGTTGAAAAGAGACTAGGCAAGTCGATCTTCACAGTCAAGTCTATATCTCAGATAGCTCTCTGTCAGAGGACATAAGCATGATTCTGGGATGACAGTGCAGTGCGTTGGCATTCATACGGTCAGAAAACCAAAGAGACTAGACTTGATCTCTAAAAAGTAGACTAACAACCTAGTTATGAGTTTCAAGAAGTGTAGAATAAGATTAAGAAGTAGGAAACATAAAGATGAATATGATAAAGGAAGTATATTACCATAAGGGTGACAAAGATGATCTCGCACAACAATCTTTTTGCCAGCTTGCTCCAAGATCTATCCACCTACACACATAAAAAGGGGGAAAATGTTGGGATTGTTTTGGGCCCCGCCTCAGTCAGACCCTCGTTTTGATGTTTCCACCTCCACAGACAACCAAGTTTTCCACGATATAGAAATAAAGCGATAAAGAAGGGAATACAAGCTTAAGTACACAAAAGACACTACAAAATAGTACGTGCTTACTCAACCAAAATAATAGAGAATATGTGAGGAGCTAACCACCTTCGTCCAAAGTGCTCAAGGCTATTGGAGGAGAGAGATGAGAGGAAATCAAGCCTCTGCTAGAATGGAGTTGTCCTGTGATTGCTCTATTGGAGTGATGGAATGATAGATTGTTGCAATGAAGTGTGAGAAATGTTGCTACAAAGCTTGGAGTGAATGCTCAAGTGTGAAGAAGTTGTGTCAACTTGTGAAGAGGATGAAAATGGATGAATGGAATACAAATATGAAGAAGGAAGATAAAAAATGACCATATTTGAGTTGGCCAGTCGAAGAAAGGCTTTACACTTCGACTCCCAATAGGAAGTGTAACATCTCTATTGACTCTAACCACATGAATTTTCTAGGGATGTGAGCATGTCGCATGGACTTCTGCACACTGCACGAGCATCCTCGACAGAAATGTCTCTACCAACACTCAGAATGGATGCCAAATGTGATGTGAACAATGGGCTTATGTGGAATTAAGCCTCCACTTTTGGTTTTCTAAAGTGTAAAGGGGTGAAAGGGGAATTCGCATTAGGGGTGAAAATTCACTCATATACATTTTTCCCCCACTTCAGCAAGCATGAGTATTGATGAGTGCTTCGATAAAGTAGATTAAAAGAGTAGTAAGGTTAGAAATGTATACCTAAACTGACAAGGAAGAAGATCACGGTCTGGAAAACTCGAGAGTGTAGGATAGGACTTCATAGTTCCACAGAACTATGAGGCTGAAGAATGAAAGCACCTTATAGGTTCGCGAACCTACAAGGGAGGTATTCTTCAAGAACTCTCACATGAAGGAAACCATGAAGAGTGCCTTATAGACCCGTAGTCCTACTAGGAAAGGTATCCCCCAAGAACTCTCACATTAGGGAGACCGAGAAGAGTGGACTTCGTAGAGTCTAGGAAAGGTGACATGCTTACTCGTAGATAGAACATGTCAGGAGGCAACCACACAGGCCAGTGAATGGACAGTCATGTAGACCATCGCTAAGTTGTAAGAATTTCAAAGGGGTCCTATGAGAACCCTTCAAAAGGAAGAGGGGTCCACTCAAGGGACGTGTTGTTTGAAAGGTAAAGTCTATTCAAGCTACCCCCAAGCCAGACGTGAAAATGTAAAGCAGGTCTAGTCAGGCTGCCCTCGAACTAGATGCCAAGCTATAAAGTAGGTTTAGTCAGGTTGTCCCAAGGCTAGATGCCAAGATATAAAGTAGGTTTATTCAGGCTTCCCATGGGATAGAAATCAAGATATAAATAATTTTGAAGGGATCCCTTGGGAACCCAGCATGAAAAGAAAGGGTCCACTCAAGGGACACACTGTTCAGAAGCCAACGCCTTCTTTTTCGAATTGAGTCATCATCAAGGAATCCTTCTGAAAGATGTTCACTTCATCAAGGAATTTGAAAGGAAGGATATTCCCCCATGCAAGGGGAATACCAAAGTTGTTCCCGCTTCAGAGGAAGGATTCTCAAGTCCTTTCTTTACGAACCCATGTTGAAGGAAACACATTCTGTTAGGTTTTCAAGTCAAGAATGCAATTCTCATAAAGAAGTGTGTAAAGGGTCTTAAGAAAATATTCGTTTGAAAATGAATGCATTTTCAAAAGACTAAGTAATGTAGAAATGGTGTTGTTGCACATGAAAGGGACAAATCAAACAAGAAGAGAGAAAGATAAAGAGCAAGCAAAAGAAAAGGGAACACAAACAAAGGGCACAGGGCGATTTGGTTTTGCGGGGTTAGATTTGCCTTCATTTATAAATATTAGGTAACCACAATGTAAGGTGAAATATCATCAATCCCCAACAGAATCAAGAAGAATGCATGGAAGACAAAGTAAAAACAAAAAATTGGGTCAACATGGAAGGAGGCCTAAATGCTCCCGACGCTTTGCATCGTCCCCAATTTGCTGAAAATCAATCACAAACATGGAAGAATGATGATATAAATAGAGGAAGGTTTGCAAAACAAACACCATGCTTGTATCCAAGCACCAATAGGGGTGATGGGGGTCATCTAGGCACATATAGCAAGATCACGGGGGAAGCTCATCACACCACACACACATATCTAGTCTAAGGATCAAGAAGAGGGTCTCCCCTAACACTGGTCAACCAAGAGGTCGTCAGATTCCCACTCTAGATCATCATAGGGGGAAGGATGACGAGCCTACAATAGTGTAATGTTAAGGGGAGGAGCTTCCAATCTTCTTGCAACAAGGGCTAAGGCAGAGGGACTAGTGAGGTCTTCATCGCTTAGCTCTTGTGGGTCCAAGGTCAACAACTTTGCAAAGATCGCTGATAAGGTTAGAACTTCATCCATTGAGTTAAACATGCAGTTGATGGGAGTTCCATGTTTCACCTAAACAGATGAAGGAGTTTGCACCCGAGGTTCACCACTAAGCTCATCGAGAGACTCAGGAGTTGTGACAAACTCAAGGGAGGTTAGGACTGGTTTTGTGACTAGGATAGAACAATTCAACACAGGTTCACCTTTCGGGGAAGGTCGGATCCTCTTATGTCCTCCATTTCTAGAGGGAGCACTCTCTATTTTGATCTTCGTCAGAGGAGACAAACTCCCCATAGATGAAGCAAGAAGGGTAAAGGGAGAGGATGAAAGAGTCACAACAGATATGACTAAAGTATTAACCATATCCATGAGCTTTGGGAAAGGTGAGACATCTAGAATAGATGTCAACAAGGGTCACTCCACCGAAGGATCGATGAACACTTGCACCTTTTGAGGTGCATGTGTGCTCACAGCGGAAACCAGAAGTGGTATGTAACTAGTTTGGAGGGAAATTGAGGGGAGGAGAGAGGAGGGAGGCGTTCCTGATATAGGAGCGACCATATCCTCTTCCTTCTTTTGCAAGGCAACTTGCTCAGCCAGAAGAGCGTTTCATCGACACTTATGTTGACGTGCAAGACGGTTTCTATTTCTCTTCGCACTAGAGGCCGAGGGTTGTGAAGGAATGGATGGATCCTGCTCAGTCATGAGAGTGTCCTCCACAACTTTTTCCAATGTAGGGACAAAATTATGGATAGAAGAATGAGGAACCAACTCAAAAGAAGTAGGGGGAATTGACTCCAGTATCTTGGTAGCGGGCCTCTTCCCATTCACTATTTTAGAAGCAGGAACAGTAGGAGTCCGTAGAGCAAATTCTCTTCGCGAGCCCTTATTTCTACCACATAAGTAATACCAAGGTCCAGGAGCCTTGGTAGGGAGATCCAATATCCTAATCTTGTGTTTACACCAAGCAGTCATCATCAGACTTAGTGGATAAAAACCATGCTTACTCATCCAGTACTCTTCCCACGAGAGGGGAGGAGATGAGGTAGCCTGAGAAGGAGCAAGTTTCTCTTTTCCATTTTGGGAAGAGGAGACAGCTGGCTACTCAACTATAGGAAGGGTCAATTTTGGCTGTCCCTTACCCCCAGTTTTTCACTTCACGTAGTTCTTGTAAAGTAAGTCTGTTCTTAGAGGAAGCAGACCAATCGGGGTGGGCCAAAAGTGATCCAACGAGTATCCTCCATGGGACACCACAGGTTGGTGTCCAGTGTCATGCACTACGTGCACACCACCTTCATGGGAAAACTTAAGACATTTATGAACTACAAAGGTGATCCCATTCATGGAAGCTAGCCAAGGTATGCATAGCTTCACTCTGAATAAGTCTGACTCTAGAATGACATCAAAAACTGTATCTATGTTCCTGGGTCCAACCAGGATAGTCAGAGTTATCAACCCATATGATTTTAAGGCAAGACCATCATGCATGCGAATGATGGATTTTGATTTTTCATATTCCTCCCTCTGTAGGGAGTTCAACAATAAAGTCTCCTCAGTGATAACATTTACTCTACTCGTGGGATCAACAAGGACCCCTATCACAAGTTTTCCATTGAGGCAAGCGAGAATGTAAAGTGGAGAAGGTTGTCATTTACTAGCATGTCTTGCGAAGTGAATGTTACATCCAGTGAACCGGTCACAAGATGGGGAGAAGGTGCAACAACAACCATGTTAGCATATGCTTCGGGTTGAGAAATATAATCAGTGGGATCGATAATCATGTTAGCAAAATACAACAGGAACGGGTCCATGTATATTTGTAGTTCACTATTAGCTTTCTCCACTGATTTGTTTGTGTTTGATTTTCTTCCATCAAGACAGATAGTACCATCCTCGATGTGATCCTATATCTCATGATGTAGGTGCATGCAATGGTCAGTATCATGCCCATTAACCTGATGGTATTGACAATAATTATTTGCATGATACCAGTTAAGGTAAGGCTCCCTAACGGGCTTAGGTTTTGGCAAGTTAACGATCTTATCCTTCAACAACTTCTGTAAGATGGAAGAATAAGATTCTGATAACTTTGTAAAATTTTCATCGCGTCTAAGGCCATTGTTATCCACAATGGCTACTACATTCACAACAACTTTTCCTTTTCCAGAGATTGATATTATGGATTTCCCTTCAGGATGGGAGCATGAGGAAGATCCCCCAAACTAAACCACCATCTGTTGGTACTTTCATAAAGCCGCACACAAATGTGTGAAAGAAGGATACTTCATGAGGGAAAACTTCTCTTGCCAATGCCTTTGTAAGTTCCCTAAGAACACCTTTTATACATCAGAGTTAGGTAATGGATATGAGATTTTTGAGAAAAGCGCTTGGTATCACGCTATAAATTCAGTCACCTTCTCATTATCCCCTTGTTTACATCGAACAAGGTCAAAGAAGGTCATCTTTGGCCCGATATTGGCTTGGAACTGTCATAAGAACTGGTTCACAAGCTGGTCGAACATAAAGATGGAATTTTTGGGCAAGGAACAATACCAGTCGAGTGGTGTATCCTTGAGGGATCAAGGGACTCTAACGAAACATGTTTCCTTCATCATGGGTTCATAAAGAAAGGACTTGGAAACCGTCCTCCGAAGCGAAAATGGTCTTAGTCTTCCCCTCGCATGGGTACATCTCCTTCCTTTCAAATTCCTTGATGATGAATCAATTCGAGAAGGAAGATGATGGCTTTCATATAGTTTTCCCCTTGAGTGAACCCCTCCTCTTTATGATGGGTTCCCAAGGGACCCCTTCAAAAATTTTCAACAAATCCTATGGCATATAGCTCAAGGGCAGCTAGGCTAGACCAATCTCACAATTTCACGTCTCATCCGGGGTTAGCCCTACTAGACCTACTCAACATCTTGGCACCTAGTCTGGGAGCAGCCTGACTAGACTGGTTTCACTTCTTCGCATCTAGTCTAGGGGCAACCCAACTAGACCTACATCACATCCTTATGTCTAGCTTGGGAGTAGCCCAACTAGACTTCACTCTTCAAACAGTGTGTCCCTTGAGTGGACCCTCCTTCCTTTTGAAGGGTTCCTGAGGGACCCCTTTGAAAGTCTTACAACTTAGTGACGTTCTGCGTGACTGTCTGTTCACTGGCCTACGTGGCCGCTTCTTGACATGTTTTATCTGTAGGTAAACATGTCACCCTCTCAGACTCTATGGAGTCTCTTTTGCTCGGTCTCCTTCATGTGAGAGTTCTTGGAGGATACCTTCCTTGTAGGTTTGTGAGTCTGTAAGGCATTTTCTTGGTTTCCTTCATCTAAGGGTTCTTGGAGGATACCTTCCTTATAGGTATCCGGGTTTGTAAGGCACTTTCATGTTTCCTTCATGTGAGAGTTCTTGGAGGATACCTTCCTTGTAGTTTTGTGGGTCTATAAGGCGCTTTCTTTATTTCTTTCATGTGAGAGTTCTTGAAGGATACCCCTCCTTGTAGGACCGCGAACCTATGAGGCACTTTCATACTTCAGCTTCATAAATCTGTGGAGCTATGAAGTCCTCTCCTGCACTTCTAACATCACTAGACCATGCTCCACTTCCCTATTGGTTCAAGTATACATTTCTTACCTTGTTACTTCTTACTACTCTACTTTACCGAAGCACTCATTAGTACCCGTGCTCACTAAATTGGGGGAAAAATGTATAAACGTGAATTTTCACCCCTAATGCAAATCCCCTTTTACCCCCTTTCACTTTTTAAAACCTAAGGCAAAGGCTTAATTCCACTTAAGCCTGCTGTCCACATCACACTTGGCACTTGTTTTGTGTGTCGATGGGAGTGTTTCTGTCAGGAAAGCTTGCATAGCACGCTTACGTCCTTGGAAGATTTTTGTGGCTGGAGACTGCAAAGGCGTTACATTTTCAATTGGAATTCGAAGAGTAACATTTCTCTTCAGTTGGTCGACCCGAATATGGTTGTTTTTCATCCTTTCCTTCATATTCTTCACTCTCATTCATTCAGGGAGTTTTGCAAGATATTGGATTCATCCTTTCACATTTTCTCAACTCTTTCAAGCATTCACAAGCTTGGTAGAAACACTTTTCACTCCATTGCAGAAATCCACTACTCCATCACTCCAATAGTGTGATCACAAGACAAACAACATTATAGTAGAGGCTTGAGTTCCTCTCATTCTCTCCTGCACAAGCCTTGAGCACTTTGGATGGAGGTGGTGAGCTCCTCTTATCTCTTCTATCACCTTTGGTTGAGTAAGCATGTACTGTTTGTATTGTTTTTTGTTTACGTAGTGTGTATTTCCTTTCTTTATCTCTATTTCTATCATTGCAAACTTGGTTTTCCATGGAGGTGGAAACACCAAAATGGGGTTTGACTGAGGCAGGCCCCTAAACAGCCCCAAAATTTTCCCTCTTTGTTGTGTGCAGGTGGAGAAATCTTGGAGCAAGTCGGCGAGGAGATTATTGTGTGAGATCATCTTCGTCACCCTTGTAGTAATATACTTCCTTTATCACATCCGTCTTTACATTTCATTCTTCTTAATCTCATTCTATCACTTTAGAAACCTCTAAACTAGGCTGCTAGTCTCTCCTTTAGAGTTTGAATCTCATATTTTTGGTTCTCTGGTTGTACGGATGTAGTGTACCTATGAGATGCTAGCATGTCGTGTTGTCATCCCAAAACCGCACTTTTGTCCTCAGACAAAGAGCTACTTGAGATGCAGAGTTAAATCTGAAGGTCGACTCGTCTAGTCTCTTTCCAATTCTTGGGATTGCAGAGTGATCAAAGAACTTCATAATCCTCATCATTATTATCATGTCCATCCTAACATTCCTTTAACTAGGGTAAGTTAGGGCAGCCTTTCCGCTCTTGACCTTCTGTGACCTGGGGCCTTGCAGTGGTTTGTCCCTCTCTCTTACACCATAATAAAAAAAATTAAACCCTCATGAAGAATGGGGTTCTTGGGGTTTTTCTTAAAATCCTTAATGCCATGTTCTAAGGAAGCCAATAGATAATATGGAAAATCCACCCTCTTTTTATGTATAAAATGGTTTAATAACATAAAATGGTAACCAAAAAGAACAAAAATATACCATCAAGGGTTATGTAAATCATTATCTCCATAACCATATCACCCCATATGGGTTTTATGGAGCTTCGATCAAATCTAACACATTTATCCTTCTGCAGTTGTTCCCTTTCTTGCCTCTTGAAGAAAGATGTCATGGAAACATTGGACTCCTTTTTATCCTTGAGCACCTTTCTACCATCAATTTCCAAGCATGTAATGCTACCTATCAATTCCTCCGTGATGTTCAATTCTAGACCAAACACCCTTAGCACCCTATTTTTCTAGCCATTAACAAAGGTTGGTGACACCATTGGATCGAAGCCATGAATATTTTCAATATAAGGGGTAATACCACCCTCCTCTAAAAGACCCCAAATCTTCTTATTAATATTATTAGCATCACAAGAGATAGGCTCATTTATGTTCCTTTTGCAACCCATTTTGATTGTAGAATCAACATGTGACATAAAAATATAATAAAGGAAACCATCTCCCTAAATATTCTACATTTCATGATTTACAATAGTTTGAATATCAATGGAAAGGGGATCAATCCTATCCCACACTCTAGGCTCAAGAACCCCAAATTTTGCAAAATTGTCCGCTAACCAATTACCCTCACGATAAATATGAGATAAAATATTGCTTAAAGGTATTTAATATAGCCAAAGCATCAATAATGATAGATTCAATAGATCAACAAGGAGGGTTAATATTTTTTAACACAATTTATGAAATTTAAAGAATCACCTTCAAGCCATAGCTTCTTAAAGCCTTTAGACAGAGCTAGTTTTAGACCATGATAAGAAGTTGATGCTTTCACAAAGTGGTTTGTTTGTTATTACATGTAATTTTTTAATTTTGAAATAAAATCATAATTGCAATTTTTGTGTTTTGACATGTTATATATATATATATATATATATTGTAGCAAAGATACATAGTTTTACTACATTTTTTTTCAAAAACTTTTGGGTCAGTACTGGATCATGGGGGTCCAAACTAGGCCCTTAAGTGGCAATGAAAATTCAAAAAAATAGATTTAGGCAACTTGACATAAAAATTTGAATAAGTTATTAACATAATTTGAAAAATATGTAAGAACAAAATTTGTTGAAAATTGAGTATAGTTTCTAAGATACTATTCCTTTTTTGAAAAAAAAAGTAAATCTATTTGGTGAAAATTTGAAATTTCAATTCAGTAGTACTAAATTTTCAAGAAAAAATAAAAAGTAGGTGTATGTCTAACCAACCTAAGTACAAGAAAAAATAGTTTTTTTTTTTTAACTTTCAATATAAATAGAGGACATATGCTTGGATGTGCTGCATTTTTTTGCAAGTAAATAATTAGTTATTAATTTTTTTCAAAAATATTAAAACGTGTTTGTCTGACCACCATAACTTGTGAAAAATTAATGAAATTTAATTTTCATTTTTTTATCCTATAGTATGGGAAGCATATAATGTGACACATCTTTCGTATTCAAAAAATGTGAAATCATTATAGAGTTATAGATGTTTTTTTATCAGTCTATCAATTAGAACTTTAGTCAAAATGTGTGTAGAAAATTAATAATAATTATCTATTTAATTCCACATAAGTCATATCTTATACTTTTGGAAAGCTAACAATTTTCTTGATAAACCCTTTTCATTTCATCAAATTCAGATAAAAAAAGACATCAGCCACTTTTTTGTCATATCGCCACTTTTTGGACCCCCATGTTCCTACACTCACCTTTTTACATTTTCCAAACTATAGCAAAAACATAGTTTTATTACAATTTTCTTCAAATCTTGACACTCAAAACTATGGAAAAAATACATAGGTTTATTGCAATTTTCTTTGAAAATTTTACAATTTTGAACTGTGGAAAAAATACATAGGTGTACTACAATTTTCTTCAAAAACTTAAGACAACTTCCAAGAATATGATTTCTTAAACTCTTGTAGTTTTTTTGCAAGCTCACGTTTAAAGTATTGTATCCACTCGTCATCCCATTCTTTCTTCCCTCCTAATTTTATTTCACTTTCAAAATAGAAAATATATAAAGGAAAACTTCTCATTTCTCTTGACCTTTCATTTTTTTCCTTCTCTTCCTTGGAATCAAAAGCATATATGAATTCCTCATCTTTTTTCTTTATCTTATCCACAATGTTCATTTTTCCTTTCTTTCGTGGTTTTTTTGTAAGGTCTATCATTAAAGGAACACCACCAACATGGTCGTCTCTCCAAGTTATGTTAACCCATCCATAAAGTGAAGCTTCGTAGTCATTTTTGAAACTAAATTTAGGGGTTATTACAAAAAAAAATAGTTGCATCATATTTTTATAAACCTCTATCAATCTATGACAAATTTGACTATTCATATATTCATTCTCCAAATATTTTCTTACATAATGAAAAAATAGAGCTGGAGTTTTAAGAGGACATGTGTTAGCTTGTTGATAATAGTTATATATATTTTTAAAGCGTTTAAAAAGAATAATAGTGTTTGAAAGCATCACAACAATTATTTTCCCCCTCATTGTAAATTAAACTTCCTTCTCTTTTGTTTCTTTTGATTTTCTGAAATTTCATCCCGCATTGAATTCTGCTTGTTTCCATAGGGTTTCATGGTGAGACACTTTGGTGGATTTTTTTTTAAATCACAATTTTTGTGATCCTATAGCCTGATTTGTCCAACCTTGTAACAAATAAATAATAGTCGGCTTTAGAGTGGTTTTTATATGAGAAACTGAAAAAACACAAAAGCACCAAGAATTGAATTAATTTACCTTAATTATCTATCTTCCATTTTGTTTTAAAACTGAAAATAAAACCCCTTATAACAACAATCTAAAAATTACTTTTTTTGACAAATTCTTACAAAATCTTGAATTTTCTATTTTTGGTAATTTTGCATATGCTTATTCGCACATTTCTACAAAAATTAGTAATTATTTAAAGTTAACAAGACTAACACTATTTGTCAACACAAAAATATAATTAAAAGCAGGAATTGAAAATTAACTAAAAATTACAAATTGGAAAAATATCGAAAAAACACTAAAAGTCTAATTCGAGGCCTCATATGAAGGAATTTGACTCCAAAAAGGTGTCGAGTGTTGAGAATATGGATGCACATGAATTATGATGAAGTTGGAAAAACTTCACAAGATCTTAACCAATAAGAGCTCCACCCACACAAACAAGAAAGTGTTGCAACTCAGGCTTGCAATGAGATTCTATTATGAGAAATTGATATGATACAATGTACAAATGCCCTAAATATATAGGCATGAATGAGATACAAGATGCATTATAATGTTTCCATGTGTCTTGATCTAACAAGTGACAACATGTAAACCCTAACTAACTACCTAGGGAATGATGAACTGATTGGGATAAGTTCTAGATGATATTATAGAAGGAGTCTTATCTCCTAAATATATGGAAAGGATAATGACCCCATTGATAATGTTTTTCTAATAATGCAGCCTAAGACTTAATTAATTAAATAAATAAAATACCTAAGTTAAACTTATGCTAGTTATGGATTTAAATATCCTTTGAGCTCCCTTCGAGTTAGTATGTTTATTTTTGCAAAGCTCCAGTCCATGCCATGTATGTTTAAAACATCCTCGACCCCCTTTTGCAGTGCCCTCGCCCACCTTCTCCACATGTATGTCGTGCGCTCCTTGAGGGGGCTTCTCCCCCTTGCTTCTCTATCGAGCCCAACCCTTTTGCCACTTTTAAAAGTGCGGGACTTTGTGAGCCCTCTCTCCTTTGTTTCTCCTTTGAGCTTCGTCTGCGTGCCATGTTACATCATTATGTCGGTAACCTTTTGGGGGTCCCCATAGCTAGCATTTGAATAAAAAATTCTCCACGTGTCTTCTCCACGAGGCTTTTAATCGAAGGATAGGAATGAACAAGTATGAAGCTACATCTCTTTTCCACGTTTCCTAACCAACTCTATGGGTGAGTGACACATGTCGCCTGGAGATTTTTGTTGCTTCTTCCTTGGGACCACAGTCATCATTTTTTGGGGAGCGCATCTTGTTCGAAGGTGACTGTGTGCTATGTATCGAATCTTTATGTTGCAATAGCTTTAGGAAATCATGGCGATGGATATCATTACTCATACTTGGGAATATTTTTGATTACTAGCTCTATGGTGGTGGGCGATCTATATATATTGCTCTTGCTCTTTGACAAAGGGTTAAAAAGAAATCACAAAAAAGAGACTGAAAAAGCTCTAAGCCTTTGTACATTATTTTTTGATTATTGTATTAAGACTTACAAACTGTTCCAATTGTTCAAGCTCTCTATTTCTTAGTTAATATAAGACATTATACTGTGCTACTTGTACTAAGTTGTTTATCTGCAACTTTTATAATTTCAATATAAATTTATTGTTTGGATCACATCTCAAACTCTTCTTCTTCAATGCATGTATGCGGAGGTTATATTATGTCATTTGATTAACTACTTAGGATTTTCATCTCTATTTTCTATTATTCTCGGACATGCAGATTGTTGAACGGGCCCTCAAACCTCATCCAAAAGGAAGGTTTTTGTGCCTATATAACCAAATCTTGGCACATCGCCTTAAGGATTAATATTTTTTTTATATCTGCTTCCTTTTCCCATTCTAGACCCTAATTATAGAAGGAGTCATCTTCTTTAAAAAACTAGGAGGTTACTCAATTTAGCGCAATTGGTCTCCCATTAACTAAGTTTCTCATAAGGTTGTTTGCCTAGCAACTTTAGGCATCAACAATTTTTTTCTAGCACACCCGGTGGGACTTATTGAATGTATCTAAATCTTAAGTGGGTGTATGAGCCATAGACCTGTTACTAGATCCCAAACCGCAAATAATCCTGGCCTACTAGTGCCACCATTGGTAACAGTACGAAAAAGAACCTGTCCAATGAATGTATCGATCCCTCCACCAGCCATGTTGTTGATCGCGAACATAAATTATGTGGTATGGGACGCCAGAAGCCCTCTTATAGCACTAGTAGCACCAAATATTTGGGTCCCTATCCCAACCTCTGCTTTGAAAGCTGCACCAAAATTCATCGGAGAAAGTTTGAAGGCACCATTTGAACATCTACAAGATGTGGCAGACATGTGTTTGGTACATGGTGTGAGTGATCAAAATGTAGCATTGAGGCTACTTGTAGCCTATTTCAAAGGCAAGGCCCTTGATTGGTACTGCACTTTGGGAGCCAATACCATCGGTACCTGGGACCAGCTCAGAGATCCTTTTATGAGCGGTTTTTGAACAACAAAGATCGTTCCTCACTATTCTAGATGCTGCTGACCATCAAGTGGGCCCCTCAAGAGGCCATGAATGAATTCAATGACAGGTTCCATATGACTTGGAAAAGGATCTAGAACATGATCTGTTCGCCTCCTGATTTGGCATTCATGTTCTACTTGAAATCTATCAATGTTGACATCTCAATGGTTATTTAGTCTCTTGGTGGGAACACCTTTCCGAATGCGTATAGTATTACTGTTATAGCAAAGAATAATTTGATTGATGCCAGAAAGCTACCACCTTGACCCGTGATGCCTATATTTGCAGAATTGTCAGCTCCCACCCCAGAGATAGCTTCAATCAGTGCACCTGCTCTTCCTCAATCTATGTATGCATATTTGAGTGCACCACAAAATGTTGCTTCTACATATAACTCTTCAAGGGATGAGATGAGTAATGTCAAGGAGTTGCTATGGAATGTCTCAAATGAAGTAACTACCATCAGGCAAAATCGGTCCATACCCCAGAAGTTATCTTACCAAAATTACCAAGGTGGAAGACCTTCCTATTAGCATAAGCAGTTCCAAGGAAGCTCGCACATGATTCTACAGGCTCAAATAATTAATCAGATGATTCTAGTGTCTACTCCACTGCCTAATGTCCCATCGAGTTCAAATAGAGAGTTAGCAATGGGGAAAATAATTATGTTGATGATATCAATCCCTGGTGCTTCCCCTGCAATGAAACACATATGCCCTAAAATTGGCTATGTGGCAATCTACAACAAAGAGTGGTAGAACAACGCAGTCAAGGTGTTGCATTAGGATCAGGAGGTTATGCATACGCCTCTCCACAAATAGAAAATTTGGTACTCATCGCATAAATGCAAGGGATGTCCTTGGAGCAAAAAATGGATATAGCTCCCGACCATGTGTTGTTCTCATGGATGGAAGAATAAGAGGTAATGTTTGAAAATGAGGCATCCACATTAGAGGCCCCACAAGTACAATCAAATTATAACACTCGCCCAAAGAGGAGATTCACAAGAAAACCAGTCACTTTGTAGCCCAAAAGTGTCCCTGACCAAACTTCTAGTACCTTCGCAATAGCACAACAAACTTCGCCCACAAGGAGATTGTTATAACAAAATATAAGGAACATAAGTCATTGAATCTTCCTATTGGAAACATAAGGGAAGACAACTGAGAGGGAGGGTGAATCATTTGTCACATAATTTCAAACTTATTAAACTTATTAACCTGTATTCTCAAATCTGATTAATAACAATGAAAGCATAAATCAATAACACATCAAAAACACACATAACACCAAGATTTTTGCGTGGAAACCCTGGTAGGGGAAAAACCACGGTGGAGGTTAATCAAAAAATTTATACTCTGTTAGAAGTAGAAGAAGAATAAATGAGGAATGCACATGCATTCAGGCACACTGCGTAGAGCTCTCTGCTCAAATATAACAGAAGACTCACTGTCTTATAGGAACATTCAGATTGAATACATATGAATATTTTGAACTAAGACACTAGCATCTGCTAATGCTTGATTACAGTTCTGGTTAAGCACATGAACACTTCTTCACTCTTCTTCACGCTTTGCTCTACCATCGAATGATCTAAAATTTATTCACACATAGCACTCGTACACTTCACATCATGCATGTCTCAAATGAGATAAAAAATCACATATATATTTGCAACAATTAATTACATCGCTTCATGTTGGCTTCAACAAAATAATGAGCTGAATGAAAATTGTTGGCCCAAAACAATAAAGATTATTAATGCGAATCTACCAAGGTCAGCCAAAACATAGTGGAGACCCAAAACAATATCCTCAAACACAAAACACCTTCAAAAATTATTTCTTGAAGATCCACAATATGCTTCAAACACCCTATCAACCATGAACATGAAAAACATGAACACGCAAGAGAAAATCACCGATCGCGAACACAACGATCAATGCGGATGTGAAACATAGATAAAGCATGATCTAGAAACATCAACAAACACCACATGAGCATACACAACAAATTAGATTACCAAAATCACATTATCTTCTTCCAAGAACACCAGCTATAGTAACAGAATAATTATCAAAACAAAAAAACTCATAACTTTCTCAAATCTTCATGTGCACCTCTAAAACTTTTGGTGGATAAACTAGATAGGATTTTCAACAAACCCTTTAATGTGAAAATTCTCACCATCAACATACTGAACTTTCCATCATTTTGATCTTCACTGCTTCACGGACAACCTGCAACTTATTTTATTACAATTTTCTCAATATCCTTGACATATACAGTCTTAAAGACATTAATGCTAATAGTGTTGACATCAATGACAACCACATATTATAAACAAAACCACAACATCCAAAAATCTCCCCCTTTGGCATTGATGGCAACACATGATGTGAACAACACCATCAACGCAACTAACTTCAACACTTACTCCCCCTTAGGTTCTGACTCTTTTCTCATGACTTCGCCTCAAATAATTCCTAGTTTTTCACCTTATTATTCTCCCCCTTTGACATCAATGGAAAAGGTACACACAAGCTCTGAACCACATATCTGAATCATCTAACTACTCCCCTTGAGTAATAGCCACCACAACATCAATCTGAAACAAAATATGACTGTGAATGCATAGACTGATGAAATGTCTTACATCTTAGTTCTGATTAGGAGGGGTAATCACCCCTAGCTTCCCTCTGAGATACTCAAAAGTATCCTTAGGCAATGGCTTGGTGAAGATGTCTTCAATCTATTCCTTAGTAGGCACATACTCCAATATGACTTCCTTTTCACTCACCTTATCTCTCAAAAAGTGAAACTTGATAGATATATGCTTGGTCTTTGAATGCAGCACCGAATTCTTAGAAATATTAATTGCACTTGAATTATCACAGAATATAGAAATAGGTTCATCATACACAAATTTTATATCTTTCAACATCCACTTCATCCACAATACTTGAGTACAATTATTAGCAACAACAATGTATTTTGCCTCTACAGTAGACAAAGAGATGGCATTCTACTTTTTACTTAACCATGAAATTAGCTTCTTTCCCAAGAAAAATGTGCCACCACTAGTACTTTTCCTGTCATTCACATCTCTTGCCCAATCAGCATCATTAAAGGCACTTAAAGTAAGATCATCATCTTTAGGATACCATAGGCCAAAATCAACAATTCCCTTCAAGTATCTAAAAATTCTCTTCACAATAGTCACATGAGATTCCTTAGGATCAGCTTGAAATCTTGCAACAATACATACAACATTCATGATATCAGGTCTAGTTTTAGTCAAATAAAGCAATCCACCAATCATTGATTTGTATCTAGTTTTATTTGCCTTCGAATAATCATCATTTGTTTTCAACTTACATTAAGTCACCATGGGTGTACCGATTGGCTTATAATCTTCCATACCAAACTTCTTTAGCAGTTCTTTCACATACTTGGATTGAGATATAAAGATCCTTTTATCTAACTGAGTAATTTTCAATCCCAAAAAGAGTTTCATCTCTCCAATCATTGACATCTCAAACTCATTTTGCATCTCATCAACAAACTTCATGTACAAACCATCATTTCCTCCAAAAGTGATATCATCAACAAAGACTTCCACAATCAAATCTTTATCATCACCAATCTTGAAATACAGATTACTATCAGCAGTACCTTTGTTAAATCCAAGCTTCAACAAATACTTTTCCAATCTTGCATACCAAGCTCTAGGGTCTTGCTTGAGTCCATACAGTGCTTTCTTCAACTGAAAAACCATATCTCCCTGATCAGTCAATTGAAATCCATCAGGTTGCTCAATGTACACTTCTTCTTCCAATTCACCATTTATAAATGTTGACTTGACATGCATCTGATAAACCTTGTAGTTTTTGTAAGTAGCATAAGCAAGAAACAGTCTCACAGCTTCAATTTTAGCAACAAGGGAAAAATTATCTTCAAAGTTAGTTCCTTCCATTTGAGAATATCCTTTACATACCAATCTTGCTTTGTTTTTGATAACTTCACCTTGTTCATTCAGTTTATTCTGAAAGACCCATTTAGTTCCAATTACATTTTTGTCCTTGGGTCTAGGAACAAGAATCCATGTATTATTCCTCTCAATTTGATGTAGTTCTTCTTTCATTGCTTCAATCCAATGTTCATCTTTGCATGCTTCATTGACACTATTAGGCTCAGGCTTTGAAATTAAACAATATTCTTCTGCAATTCTTCTCCTAGTTTGGACACCTTTGTTCTTATCGCCTATAATCTGATTTTTTGAATGACTTAATCTCATATACCTTGGAGTCTTAGAATGCTCTTTAACTTTAGGTTCTTGTGATCTCTCTTCTGCACTTTCACTAGTTTCTCCTTCCTCTTGATCTTCCTCTTGATCTTCTTGATTCACCAGAATGATCTGAACTTGATTTGAAGTCTGACCTTTGTTTTCTTTGTTTGTACTGTCATTCTAATCATCAGAATCATATCCACGGGTTCTGGATGGTCTAGCAATGTCTTCATCGACCTTAACATTTGTGCTTTCAACCATTTTCCTCAATCTCTTATTGTAGCACTGGTAGGCCTTACTCTTAGTAGAATAACCAATAAATATTCCTTCATCACTCTAGCATCAAACTTTCCTATATCTTCATCTCTTCTGATATAGCATTTACTTTGAAAGATTTTGAAATATCTAACAATAGGTTTATGACCAAACCATAGCTCAAAAGAAGTCTTACTAGTATCACCTTTGACTTGTACCTGGTTGAGGATATAAACATTAGTACTCATAGCTTCTCTCCAATAGATATGAGGAACATTTCCTTCCAACATCATAGTTCTAGCAGCATCTTGAACTATCCTATTCTTCCTTTCCACAACTCCATTTTGTTGAGGGGTCGGCGGTGCAGATAATTGTCTCTTTATAACTCATCAAAATTGAATTCACCACCTCTATCTAATCTTAGACATTTAATCTTCAGACCTATCTATGTCTCAACCATAGCCTTAAAGATCTTGAACTTCTCTAGAACTTCAGATTTCTCCCTTAAGAAAGTAACCCACATCAATCTAGAATAATCATCAATGAGCAACATGAAATACTTGTCTCCTTGTAAACTTTGGATTCTAGCAGGACCACACAAGTCAGTATGCCCAAGTTCCAATACTCCATTTGAACAATACTATTTGCTTCTGAATGAGATTCTAGTTTGGTTTCCTAACTAAAATTCCTTGCATATGGCATTAGTAGGATTTACCAATTTAGGAGGATCTCTCACTGCCTAAATAGAACTTATCTTGATAATATTTTCAAAGTTTACATGACACATTCCCCTATGCCACAACCAACTTTCATCAATTTAAGCAATCAAACAACTTTTACTATCAACATTCAGGTGAAAGATGTTATGTTTTGTTTTTGTACCTGAAGCAATCACATTTCCAGAACTTCCCAATATTCTACACTTTCCATCCTTGAATTGAAGATTGTATCCCTTATCAACCATCTGTGCAACACTTAAAATATTATGCTTCAAACCTTCAACATAAAGAAAATCATCAGTATTATTCTTACCATCAAAAGAAATACATCATCTGCCACATATTATACCAGCATTGTTATCACCAAATCTTACAACACCACCATCATAGTTTTCCAGGATTACAAATTTTATTTTATCATCTGTCATGTGATGTGAACATCCACTGTCAATTACCCATTCATCCTTCTCTTCAAATCGAGTAGCTAGGGCTTTCTCCACATTTGTACGACTAGAAAGTTTAGTAGACATGGGATTATTTTCCTTGATATCAATAAACACAAAATCATCTTCACTTATATTCCCTTTATCAGATTCATCATCTGTCACACCTTCATCAGTAGCGTAATAGCACTTCTTTTGAAATCTATGCTTGTAAGTTCTTGACTTAGGAACTCTTTTTGGACACCTTGATGCAAAATGACCTATCTTTTTGCAAGAAAAACATTTAATAGGAAATTTCCCTTTATACTTACCTTCTCTGTTGGCTTCTCTTTTGATAATAAGTGCTTCAAGCTCATTCAGTTCTCTTTATTCTTCTTCAATTTTTCTCATTTATCCCTCATACTTGAATACCTTTCTAGAATAACTTTTAGCCAGATCATATCTCTACTTATCTCTTCTAGAGGTAGTATCTTTAAATGCAGATTCTATCTTAGGAAGGGCATTACCAAATTCACTCAACTCAAAAGTAGTAAGTTTACCAATCAACATATTGGTTATATTTGTCACAGTTCAGAGCTCATCAATAGATGTAGCTTTGAATTTGCATGCATTAAGCAAGGATCTAAGCACTTTAGCAAAAATCTTTGATTCATCCAAATATCCACCATCACATCTGATACCACACACAAGTTCATCAGTCAATCTTCAGATCCATAACATTCATCATCTTAGAATTAGTCAAATCACTCAATAATGCTTCCTTAGCCCTGATATTGTATTCAGTATCCCTAATCTTAGTAGTAGTAGTAGGACCATTTTGAGGAATAACATACCTATTACTTGTAATGTTCTAGTAAGATTCACCAATGCATCTCAAATGACACTCCATTCGAGTCTTCCACTGAGAGCAATTTTTTCCATCAAATCTCAAACTATCCTTCTTATATGTTGCCATCCTAGATCACCTCAAACTGTTAAACTTCTTCCAAGGAACCTGCTCTGATACCAATTGTTGGCAACACAAGGGAAAACAACTGAGAGGGGGGGTGAATCATTTGTCATAGAATTTCAAACTTATTAAACTTATTAACCCTTATTCTTAGTTCTAATTAATAACCATGAAAACATAAATCAACAACACATCAAAAACACACATAACACCAAGATTTTTGCGTGGAAACCCTGTTAGGGGAAAAACCACAGTGGAGGTTAATCCACAAGTTTATACTCTATTAGAAGCATAAGAAGAATAAATGAGGAATGCACATGCATTCAGGCACACTGCCTAGATCTCACTACTCAAATAAAAAGGAAGACTCACTATCTTATGGAAACATTCAAATTAAATTCTTATGAAGATTTTGAACTGAGAAAGTAGCCTTTTCTAATGCATGATTATAGCTCCGATTAAGCACATGAACGCTTCTTCACTCTTCTTCACTCTTCTTCACACTTTTCTCTACCTTTGAATGATCTAAATTTTATTCACACATAGCACTCACACACTTCGTATCATGCATGTATCAAATGAGATAAAAAATTGCTTATATATATCCGCAACAAGTAATTGCATCGCTTCATGTCGGCTTCAACAAAATAATAAGATGAATACAAACTATCAGCCCAAAACAATAAAGATTATTAATGCGAATCTACCAAGGTCCATCAGAACATAGTGAAGACCCAAAACAATATCCTCGAACACAAAACACCTTCAAAAATTATTTCTCGAAGATCCATAATATGCTTCAAACACCCTTCGGCCATGAACATGAAAACCATGAACACGCCAAAGAAAATTACTGATCACGAGCACAATGATCAATACAGACGTGCAACACAGATAGAGAATGATCTAGAAACATCAAAAACCACTATAGGGTCATACGCAACAACTTAGATTACCAGAATCGCATTATCTTCCTCCAGGAACACCAGCTATAGTAACAAAATAACTGTTGGAACATAGAAACTCATAACTTGCTCAAATCTTCATGCGCACCTCTGAAACTTTAAGTGGATAAACTAGATAGGATTTTCAACAAATATTTTAATCTGAAACTTCTCAGCATCAACATACTGAAATTTCCATCATACTGATCTTCACTGCTTCATAAACAACCTACAACTTATTTTATTACAATTTTCTCAATATCCTCGACATATACAGTCTTGAAGACATTAATGCTAATAGTGTTGACATCAATGACAACCACATATCAGAAACACAACCACAACTTCCAACACCATCGCCATTCAATATGGTGGAAAATTTGAAGAAAGCCTCTACTAATGTATCTCTTTCAGATATCTTAGCTATTCGGTAGCAGAAATCGTTGTTGCAGAAGGCCCTATTGGAAGATATGAGCACAGAGCTAACTAGAGCAAATCTCCAAAGGAAAGGCCATTGATTCCCCATCTCAGGCCAAAGTCATCACAAACAATGGAGAAGAAGTATTTATTCAAAGTAAAGGTAAGCCTAAACTGAAACCCTTCTTCTTGACCCTCATTGTGGGTAAGAAATTGTTACACAATTCTATGATTGACTCTGGTGCTAGCACCATAGTCATGCCCAAGAAAATAGATAAATCTTTAGGACTTAGCTATGAACCTTTAAATAAAGGGGTTATGGAGCTTGATGGGAATAAAGTTGAAACTGTAGGTGTTATCAAGAACCTCCCCTTGACTCTATTCTCCTATCCTAGCATCATTGTTCCACAAGATACCGTGATCATTGATGTTCCTCCCATGCTCGATCTTTTCTTATCCCGAGAGTTCACTTCCAAGATAGGTGGATAACGTTCCCTAGATTGGTCACACTTAATCCTCAGGACCAAGCATGAAGCTAAAATGAAGATAGTATATGAACCTTTACATTCGAAATATGTAGCAGATGAAGCCATGATCAACTTTGAGGCTACTCATACTTCTATCACCAAGAATGAGATGTATTGTACTAAGTTACTAGAAGATGAGGTCATAAAAAACCAAAACGGTCAGGAGGAAGTCCTCTTGAGTGAATTTATAAACATTGATCCTTTTAGAAATTATCATGCCACCGAGCTGGGAACCTATGTCATCTATGATGAGGATTAAGTGATTCTGAGAGTCATGAAAAAAGTCGAGGGCAATCAAGCCTTAGAGCTATGGACGTTGCATTTTGATGGGGCAAGATGTAAAGTTGGTGCAGGAGCCGGGATATGTTTGACATCCCCATCCAATGAAAAGACACTCAGAGCTTTTTTATTTTCACTTTCAGTTTTCCTGTTCGAATAATGAAGTTGAATTTGAAGGCCTAGTTCAAGTTATAAGCTTTGTGGAGCGGATGGGTGTTAAAAAAATAATGGTGTTTGAAGACTCTGAGTTAATAATAAATGAAGTCTAAGGAGTCTTTGTAGAAATGAATATTCACATGTGATCTTACATACATAGGGTTTGGGACCTAATTGAAATTTTCCAAGCTTTCAACATTTAGGCGATACCCAGAGAGCAGAATGTAGCTGCAGATCACATGGAAACAATTGGATCCTAATTTGACCCTGCTTCTAAGTTGAGTGAGAACATATACTCTATGCGAGTAATCATCCAACCTACAATCCCAGATAATGACCAAAGATGGAAAGTGTTTGAAAGTGATGAATACATCGCCTCATTCATTCAACATTCAGGAGAGTTCGTTGAACAACTCCAACCAAAAATTATAGAGGCCTATGAAGGGAAAATTATTTAGCTCGGGTCCAACATACTATAGAGCTGACAGAAGGCACAAAACCTGTCTCCCAAAAGCAGAGGCTAGTGAATCCAAAAATTGAGGCATTGATGGCACAACAATTGACAAATCTTATTCATTCGCAAATCGTCTTCTCGATTAAGCACAACACATAGGTGTCCAACCTGGTTCCTGTCTGAAAGAAGAATGGATACATTCACCTATGTCTTGACTTTTGGGATTCGAACAAAGCATCTCTAAAGGACCACTACCCCTTCCCTTCCATGAATTCTACCTTGCAAACGGTGTCTAGCTCAAAAATGTTCTCTCTACTGGACAGCTCCTTCGGTTACAACCATATTCGTGTCAAAGAGTAGGACCGACACAAAACAATGTTCACTACCAAGTGGGGAATATTTTCCTATGAAAAAATGCCCTTCAACCTCTCAAATGCAGGAACTACCTTCTAGCGAGAAATGGATATTGCCTTCAAAGAACCGATCAATAAGATCATTTTAATCTACTTGGATGATCTTACTATGTTCTCTAAGTCAAAGGATGATCATTTTGATCATCTTGAAATGGTTTTTGAAAAATTCTAAGAGTTCGAGATTTCCCTGAACCCAAAAAAATGTATCTTCGAAGTACCTCAAAGTAAATTGTTGGGACATGTAGTGTCCAAATATGGTGTTTCTATCGATCCAGATCGAGTGGAGGCCATCAAGGAACTTCCCCTTCCAGTGAACAAAAAGGGAGTTCATCCTTTTCTGGGAAAGGTAAATTTTGTAAGCAAATTCATTTTTTATTTGCAGGGTTAATTAGACCTATCACCCTGATGCTAAAAAAGGAGCAGTTATTCAAATGGACTAAAGAAGCCAAGGAAGCCTTTGAAAATTTTAAGGAGGTTATTTCTTTAGCCCTTGTTATGGTAAATCTAGACCTATCAAAGGACTTCATAATGTATGTGTTCAGTAGAAAATATAGCATCGCTACTATTTTGGCACAAAAGAATGATGAAGGAAAGGGAGAACATCTAATAGCCTTCCACTCCCGATGTAGACATTGAAAAATTTCCTAAACCTACAAGCGTCATTTTTCTTGCTCTTTGTCTCCAAATAATTAAATAATTTTAATTATTTGATTATTTTTGTCATATTCTTCTATTAATTAAATAATTTTTAATTATTTAATTAATTCACTTTCTAATCTTTATTTTATCCTGATCAATTAAATAAATAAATTGTGTCACTAACCCCCCCTCTTCTTCAATAATTAACTGAATTATTATTTATTTAATTATTTATTTATCACCTTTCGTCTATAGATAAATAATCATCACTAATTATTTATCTATTCATGGTCTTTTAATTCTTCTATAGTTAAATAATTATAAAAATTATTTAACTATCCCTTGCCATTTTCCTCTATTAAATAATTAATCTCACTTAATTATTTAATGTTCCATTTTCATCTCTCCCATTTAATTAAATGCTCCTTTTTCATTTTCTCCAAATAAATTATTCAGATAAATTATTTATCTTCCACTTGTCAATTTCCTCCATTTTAAAATAAATTATTTATGCAACTCTTTTGGTCAAAGATGCCATGTTCATGGTCTTTATTTTTGTCATAGTCGTCTCTGTCATAAGCCTTCATGGTCTATCATAGTCGTTGGTGCCATAACCTTCATTGTCCACCTCTTTTTGGTGCATCAATTCTCCACCATTGATCTAGGCATCTTTCTAGAAACTTGATCTTGGCCATCCATTTTGTAACCTCCTTCTCATGCATCCTCATCTGTTGATCTTAGAATCTTTCTAGAAGATCAATCATGTCCACCCGTTCGAATGGTTGTCTATAAAAGAGACCATTCTCTTCCATTTTTGATTTAACAACCATTATCTCCAACTTTCTTTCTTACTATTTGCAGGTATTTGCACAACTTCATCAAAAAATTTGAGTGCAATATTGGCAGAAGAAGAAATAGGAGAGACAAGGGAAGTGAAACAACTTCAAGCATGTGGAGTATTTTAATTTGATGTTATCATTTTACTCATGCATTGTTTGTATTTTCTTCTTTAGATTGGAATTTTACCTTAGATTTCTGTTGTCCATCACTTAGTCTATGCTATTTGATTTTTCCCCATCTTACATTGGTGAACCTGACGCAAATCTTACAATTTTGTAGAAAAAATCATTTTTTTTCTTGTTTGTTTTTGTTGTTTCTCAGTTTACAGCCACGAATTTACACAAAATCTCATCATCTTATTTTGAGTATAGAAACATGGGTGCATGAAATCTTCAACAAAATTATCTAGATTTTGTAGGCCTCGTTTTTAGCTTTCTGAAACTTCAAATGGTTTGAAATTTTGATATATTTTGAGAAAGTTATGGTCATTTTAGTTCTCACAACTTTTTAAGATTTAGTTGTTAAGATCCAAATTTTCTTTTGTTTATAACATTTTTGTTGTGCAAGATTTTTCCAAAAAAAAATGGGTTTTAAAGATCTATGTCTTAGTTTTCCATAGATTTTTATAGTTTAAAATTTTGTTTAAGTTATCACTATTTTAATTTGTTGTTTGTATTCAATTTTTTTTTGGTTTAGTAATGTTTTGTTTTCAACGTGTGGCTTTCATCAAGAAGATCTAACTTGTGATTTTGCAAGATTTTTGGCTTGTTTTGGATAATAAATATTTTGTTTGTTTTAAAACACACTTTTTAAAGAGCTAGAATTGCATTTCATTCATTAGTTTTAAAATTTACAACAAATTTCATTTACACTCATGAGGATAAAATAAACCACAATTTGCATATGCCACTCATTTGGTCTTAAAATTTACAACAAATTGCATATTTCATTCATGGGCTTAAAATGAACAGCAAATTGCATATTTCATTCATGGGTTTAAAATGAACAACAAATCGCATATTTTCACTCATGGGATTTAAAATTGACTTGCATCACATTTCATTGGCTTAAAAAGAATCCAAGTGTTTTTAAATAATAAGCAAGGTTTAAAATCAATCAACTATCTTTCAGTGTAGAAAAAACTTCAATTGGTGCTTTTAAAAGAACAACTATCTTCTTTCACATAGATTAAACTAGAGGGTAAATGAACACCATGTCTTAGTGTTTGAGGGTGGTAGGTATTATGCTCTAACCTTGTGCAAACTGGTGATTCGAAATCCAAACCCATCCATTTTTTTTGTTCACCCATTTAGAAGGGCCTACCTTGGTGGGAAAAAGTACTCACCCCAAGGGACGACCCTAAGCGGTAATGGGCTAAAGCCAAGTCCTTCTGAACCGCTATAGAAAATTGTGATTGCAAGGAAATTTTGTAATCAATGGGACGTGGTACATGATAGCTCTACCCTATTATCTTTATGATATGTAACACCTTGTTCTAAGGGTAGGGAGACCTCTTGAGGGAGTTTATTATAGTACCCCCTAAATTGGATGCCCTTACTAGACATCTCTTGTTTGTAGCAGTCAAAATCCTTCTATTTGTTGGTGTGGGAGGTCAGACCTCTGAAGTCGTCCCACATACTCGCGGTTCTTAGTAGAGATGAAGAGTTCACCATGGGATATTCATGAGAACTCAAAGCTTGGTTGACCTAAGAAGTGAGTGTCGTGTTGGGGAGCCAATGTGGCCAAGCTTCTAAGTCATCCGCTAAGAATAAGCACCGTTGGTTAATCCAAGTGGGAATTCAACGAATATTGTCCTTGCCAATCTTAAGATTATGCTTGTCTTCTTTAAAAAATCAAACATTTTTACATCAAACCAGTCCTCAAACAAAGTGCTTGATACTTTCTGTTGTGTTTGTCATTCATATTCCATCAGAAACAATCAAAACTCAAATAAAAAACCATTGAAAACATCAAAACTATCAAAAATATCATTATGGAACTGCAACCGTTAGACACAGACCCGAAAGTTTTACTAGCCCATTCTAAGCATCCCCATTAGGAAAAAATTGCATCATAGGTTGCATCCCTTCATTCCTTGCATTACACAATTTGGACTTTCACCTTTAGGTTGCATTTAGGCCTTCAAATTTTGAACATAGGGAGACCTTTGAGCTTTTAGAAATTTTGGGTTACACATTCTATTTGTCATTGACCATTGTCTTATCATTTGTCACTTTCTCAAGTTTGATCTTGGTCTTGTGTCCTAGTCTTGATTGTCCTCTTATGGTCAATGACATTTGAAATTTTCTGCCTTGGGTTCACATTAGCTTTATTTTCACCCTTAGTTTAAAATTCCTTCACATTACTCTCATTTAGACTCATATTGGCTAGATTTCACTTTGCATCCCTATATTATCCAAAAAATACCAAAAAAATATCCTTTGTTCATCATCATCCTTTCATATCATATCCTTTGGTCATCATTATTCCACCATTCCTTGATCTTGGTTTTAGGTACATTGGCACTTTGCATCCTTATATCCTTGAAAATCATAAAAAATAGCATAATTTCATATCCATTTTTCATTGGCACCTTGCATTTTCATCCAAAGGTCACAAGTTTTGTATGGTCCTCACTAAGTTTTCCTTATCCATCCTAATCCAAATTCATTACCATGTATTCACTTTACCTTGATCTTCTTCATAGTAAAGTTGAATACCAATCAATCATCAATCATCAACACCAACCACTCACATACCCTTCTTACCAACAATCCATAAGCTCTATTCCTTCATCCATCTACCATCACTACCAAGAGTCACTTGACACAATTCATACCATTAATCCCCAACAAATGTTCATTAATCATCCTTATCCTAACCTTGACAAGGGAAACCAACCTTCCACTAGTCCATTCCGATCCTCCATGTCTTATCATAATCCATCATCTACTATTCCATTCCAATCCTCCAAATATAATCCTAATCCATCATCCACTTCATCCCAAACTACAATACCATCCAACAAAAGCACATTAATTAATGCTCTCCAAGGACAACTAGCAAAGGAACCTGTTCAACTCCTAAATGAAAACAAAGTTAGAAAATCCAATCACATTTTTTATCCTACACCATCCAACCATTTGTCACCATCATGTCCTCCATTTCCTACGAATACCGAAAAATATCTTGCTATTGAAGCTTCATTATTGCCATTACAAAATCCTGGGTCTATCAAAGAAAATCATACCTTGTGCAAAATCAAATTCCATTGCCTAAACTTGAGGATACATATCAAAAATAAAGTCCAAAGCATGACATCATAA
This sequence comes from Sequoiadendron giganteum, assembly GCA_007115665.2. NCBI lineage: Eukaryota > Viridiplantae > Streptophyta > Pinopsida > Cupressales > Cupressaceae > Sequoiadendron > Sequoiadendron giganteum. Next base: position 219,339,254 of record CM021110.1, read on the forward strand.
CTTTACCTTCATGTCAAGATCGAAGTAGTCCATCTCATGACCCCATCCTTAAGTCCATCCAAGAGATCCTTCTAGCTAATCATGGCATCCAAAATACACCTATCCTTGATCAAGATTTTGTTCTCAATCATGTCATCTAAAACACACCTATTTTTGACCAAGATCCTACCCTCGAACATGAAGTCCAAAATGATCCTCTCATTGACCTTCATGCCATTCATAACCAAAAATTTGAAGATGATCCCATCCAAACACAAAACACCTCCATTTCCCAAAATGAGACACTTTTCTCCTTTAGACACATAGATAATCAAATGAATGATATGGATAACATCAAAAATAGCATAAAGCAACTACTGTTGATCAAGTCAAAGGAGAACACAAAGAAGCTACTATGGATAAAGTCAAAGAAGAAGATATAAAATCTACCACAGATCAAATTGACATCCCAAATGATCAAGAAGAAACAAGCATGATGAATGTTAAAGCCAAAAAATCCTATCAATTAGGATCATCCACCTTTGTCAAAGCAGGATTTCTTGTAGACGAGGAGATTTCAAGCAGCAACTTCCACAATTTTATGCAAATCCTAGACATCAAGGTCTTGGTTATTCTTCAATCAGAGAATCAAATGATGTTAGTGGTACCTCATCGATATTGGGAGCAACTTTATCTAATACAAACATCAAAATGGGGGCCATGAGTAGTCTTTGTCATAAGGTTGTTGCCAACACTCCTTCCATCCATACCATAAACCGTCATTCCAACATATATAAATCTTCCATTTGGAACCAACAAAAAGAAAATTATTACGTATCCAAAGTTCAAAATCAAATGTCAAAGGCCATTGAATCAAAAAAAAATACACAAATGAAGTTAAAATGGATCCCAAAGAAAAATGGATCAAGAAAATAAAATATTCCAAATCCAAAAGTCAATCAAAATGTGGAGCCACAAGAAAAGAGGACTCCCACATATAATAAATGTCCACCTCCTTCAAAATGGCCATCAAGCAAGACATATAAAAGTGTTGGTTCCAAATGCTATCCCAATCAAAATTCCAAACTCTACCATCCAACATCCCAAGTTTGGAAAATAAAAGGCGATTCATCGAAATGTCCAAACAATCCTTCCATGTCTACCATCAAAAGTCATAACCCTAAATCTCACCTAAATTCCAAAAATTCCATGTCATAAATCCATCACATCTTGGCAACAACTCTTTATTGTAAAGACTCTCATGGAATTCTATCGTGATGTGTGTATTCTGATAAGGCCATCTCTAGTATCAAAAAGGATCACAATGACATTGATCAGTTGTATGCAAGTGCTATGATCCTGAACACCAATTTCTACATCAACACCATCAAAGGATTCAGAATAATTAGCGATTATACAAGATACCAAGTCAATATAAAAAAAAAAATTAAAAAGAGAAAATGAAACAAAATAGTAAAAAGAAAATTTTCATCCAAATAGTGAAAACCATTTTTATGGCCCTTTGGATAAGTACCATAATGAAAACTTGGAAAATAGGCATCATGTGTAAGAGAAATTATCTATGTGGACCATTACACTTGGGGGAAAGTTGTATCATCTCCCATGCCTTTTTCATAAAATTTCCATCTATCTAATCCATATTGTTTCCATCTGTTTTCCCACCTACCTTGATCTTGATAAGAAATGGGGTACAAACATAAATCATGCTTTGGGAAAATTCTTGGAATGTGTATCCTTTGGTCATACACTATCCATGAAATGTCATGTCATTTCCTTTATAGAATTTATCCAAATCCATATCTCAAATAAAACAAATTATTCCTATGTGAAAAAATCCTTGGAGGTCATATGATTATTCTTCCAACCAATGATCTTCATGTCTCCTATATTTTTCCAAAATCAATCCATTATCCTTTCATACCTATTGTTGGACTTGGTTTCCCTTGTCATTGGTCTAAGGATTCTAATCCACTTATCCAAGTTCCCTCCATAATCCCATCTAGTCTTAAGGTTAGTCATTCCAAATGCAACAAGCCTAATCCATACAATCTTGCTATGCACTCTAGCACATCATCTAAAATGTTCCTTGGATTTGCTCCTATCCTTGTTGTAGACCTTGATCCTTTAGTTACATTATCATCCACGAGATATGTCTTTCCCAATCCTCATGTTGTTTCGGGATATGTCCTTCCCATATCAAACAACATTGTCATCATCATCATCACCTATCAATTTGTTTTCAACTTGACTAGGGGCAAGATCATGTTTTTCCTTGGATCCTTGTGCATGCATGCCTGGTTTATTGTGGGTATCTTTCACATGCATTTTTCATGATCCCTATAGCTATCATCCATAATAAAGTCACATTCATCCATAATAAAGCTTTGTCATCCTTCCCATGGCCTGAAGACCACTGACATTTAGCATCCTTCACTTTCATATCCACCTGTTCCATTCATCCTCGTATTTCCCTCACACATAATAAACTGTTCCTATACCTGACTAGGAGAAATTCCTTGACTTAAATCTTCATGGGAAATAATACATGGTATCAACCCTTTAAAAAGCTTCAAAATCCAAAAAAATCATAAAATTCCAAAATCCAAAAAAAACATAAAATTTTAAAATCCAAAAAAATCATAAAGCCTTCAAAATCCATAAAAATCATAAAATATCTTGAAAACAAAAAAAATCACAACATTTCAAAAATCCAAAAAAAAAAAAATATTTCAAATTCCAAAAACATCATAAAACTTCAAAAATTCGAAAAACAGAGTCTGGGTCTGAGTCTGAGTCAGTTTTGTTGAGTGGTTGAATTAAGTTTCCTCTGCACATTTTCTATGTAGGCAAGGCTCATCTTAAATGAGCCCCTGAGGAATTAGGTCAATCCCTTTAGGTTGTCCAAATAAAATCATGACTCAGTATTTTGTCGAATAAGACAAAGTCAAGTCATGTCGAACTACAAGGTCTCTGCGCACTACTATTTAGGCAAGGCCTTCTATCGATGAGTCCCTGAAGCCCCCTAGGTCAAGTCCTCTAGAATTCATCAATTCGGGTCATGTCCTTGGTCCAAAAGAAATCATCATTCAAACTACATCATAAAACAACAAACGAATGAAATTTTTCATCAATCGATTATCTTATCATCCATCAACCTGGTCATTCAGATGGAATGGGGCATTATGTCATTTGTCTCATTCGGTCTTATCTCTTGTCTTTTATCAGGATGTGTCCTTCCTGGGATTAGACTTTGTCAACCTTATCATTCACCTTAAGCAGGATGTGTCCTTCTTGCAGTTAGGTGTCTTGTCAACACTTATCACTTGGTCAACTTCATCAGATGTGTCCTTTGCCTCAAACAAGATGTGTCCTTCCTGAAATTGGGTATCGTTACATCACTTGGTCATAACAATCTTGTCAACTTTGTCAATCAATCTCGCCTTGATCAGGATGTGTCTTTCCTGAAATTAGGCACAATCAATCAGCTTTGTCAAAAAAAATCAACCAATCTTAATGTCTTTCCTTATTCAATATGTGCCCTTCCTGGTACTAGGCACTATCAATCAACCTGGTCATCTTGGTCAACCTAATCAATCAAACAAACAATCACCATTATCACTGGAAAACACTATCTTGGCAAACGCTTTTTTGGTTTGCATTTTTTTATCTTTTCAATTGGTTTTGGGTCATGTTACTAGTCTGCTCGAGGATGTCCTATCAAGGGATTTAGAGGGACGATGATGGATCATGGTCTCTTTTCTTTGTTTTTTGTTTGTATTTTGTCTTGGCAAAAAAATTGGGATAATTGGGTCCTTAGTATGAGCCAGGGCATTCCTTGTCTTTTGGCTTTGTCTTTTGAACTGGTTGTCTCTCCTAAATGGTCACCTTGCACACCTTGGTTTATGTCATACCATGGTGTTTGTGGTCCATTTGTGAAATTTTTGATGCCCAATGATGATAAATATAAAAATGTAAGCATGAAAGTTAGTTCCCTTATCATTTCATGTCTATCTTCTTTCCCCTTTTTGCACTAGCATCCCATCTCCCTTGTCTTTTCCATGCTAACATCCATCTCCTTCATGCTAAAATTTCTTCTACCCTTCATCCTTTAGTCTTATCTTCCATTTTGAGAGCACATTTGTATCTTTTGAACCCGCTTGTCCTCTCGAGGGGGCATACCACAACTCTCCTAGTCATCCTTCCCCTTTCTCTTTACACTGGGGCATATTTCAAACTTAAATTTCTTTGATACAACGTGATGAACTACATTATGTCAAAGAAGGGAAAAATGTAGACACTAAAAATTGTCTTAATTCTACGAGCATCATTTTTCTTGGTCATCATCTTTCGATCATTGAATAATGTTCGATCATATTCCTCTATTAGTTAAATAGTTTTTAATTATTTAATTGATTCACCTCCTCATTTCTATCATGATCAATTAAAGTTATTTAATTATGTCTCTAATTATCCCTTTATCCAATAATTAAATAAATTATTTGATTATTTGTCTTGCATCCATAGTCAGATAATAATTATTTGACCCTTTATTCTTCTATAATTAAATAATTGATGAAATTATTTAATTATGTGTCATTCATCCCTTTTGAATAAATAATTTAATTATTTAATTATCCATGTCTAATTTCTATCTCCTCCTTTAATTAAATTTATGAATTTAATTAAATTTATTTTTTCATTTCCTCCAAATAAATAATTTGAAATAAAATATTTATTTGCCAGTTGTCCCTCTCCTCCATTTTTGAATAAATAATTTAAAACAAATTATTTATGCACCTCTTTTGGTAAAAGATTCCATGTTCATGGCCTTTATTTCTATCATAGTCGTCTTTGTCATAATCCTTCATGGTTTGTCATAGCCATCAGGTGTCATAGCCTTCATTTCCCACCTCTTTTTGGTGCATCTGTTCTCCACTATTGATCTAGGCATCTTTCTAGAAACTTAATCTTGGCCATCCATTTCATAACCTCCCTCTCATGCATCCTCATCTATTGATCTTAGAATCTTTCTAGAAGATCAATCTTGTCCGTTCATTCGAATGTTTGTCTATAAAAGAGACCATTCTCCTCCATTTTCGATTTAACAACCATTATCTCCAACTTTCTTTCTTACTATTTGTAGGTATTTGCACAACTTCATCAACAAATTTGAATCCAATACATATCATTTCCATCCATTCTCCCACCTATCTTGATCTTGATAAGAAATGGGGTACAAACATAAATCATGCTTTGCGAAAATTCTTGGCATGTGTATCATTTGGTCATACACTATCCATAAAATATCATGTCATTGCCTTCATAGAATTTATCCAAATCCATAACTCAAAGAAAATAAATTATTCCTATGTGAAATAATCCTTGGAGGTTATATGATTATTCTTCCAGCCAATAATCCTCATGTCTCCTATCTTTTGCCAAAATCAATCCATTATCCTTTCATACCTATTGTTGGACTTGGTTTCCCTTGTCATTTGTCTAAGGATTCTAACCCACTTATCCAAGTTCCCTCCATAATCTCATCTAGTATTAAGGTGAGTCATTCCAAATGCAACAAGCCTAATCCATACAATCTTGCTATGCACTCTAGCGTGTCATCCAAAATGTTCCTTGGATTTTTTCCTATCCTTGTTGTAGACCTTGATCCTTTAGTCATATTATCATCAATGGGATATGTCTTTCCCAATCCTCATGTTTTTTTGGGATGTGTCCTTCGCATATCAAATAGCATTATCATCATCATCATCACCTATCAATTGGTTTTCAGCTTGACTAGGGGTGGGATCATGTTTGTCCTTGGATCCTTGTGCATGCCTTTTTGGTTGATTGTGGGTATCTTTCACATGAATTTTCCATGATCATTATAGTTATCATCGATAAAAAAGTCTCATTCATCCATAATAAAGTTTTGTCATCCTTTCCATGTCTTGAAAACCATCAACATTTAGCATCCTTTGCTTTCATATCCACCTGTCACATTCATCACTTCCCCTTGCACATAGTAAACCGGTCCTATACCTGACTGGGGGAAATTCCTTGATTTACATCTTCATAGGAAATAATACATGGTATCAGCCTTTTAAAACTTTCAAAATCCATAAAAATCATAAAATGTCCTGAAAAAATCCAAAAAAATCAAAACATTTCCAAAAATCCAAAAATAATTAAAACATTTCAAAATCCAAAAATATCAAAAAGCTTCAAAAATCCCAAAAAAAAAGTCTAAGTCAGTTTTGTTAGAGTGGTCGAACTATGTTGCCTCTATGTGTTTGCTACATAGGCAAGGCCATCTGTCAATGAGCCCCCGAGGCCCCCTAAGTCAAGTCCTTTAGGGTTCGTCAAGTCAAGTTGTGTCCTTTTTCCAGAAGCAATCATTCAAACTAAATCACAAAACAACAAACGAATGAAATCCTCCATCACTCAATTATCTTACCATCCATCAACCTGGTCATTCGGCTAGAATGGGTAATTAAGTCATTTGTCTCATGCAGTCTTATCTCTTGTCTCTTATTAGGATGTGTCCTTCCTGAGATTAGACTTTGTCAATTTGGTCATTCACCTTAAGAAGGATATGTCTTTCTTACAGATAGGTCCCTCGTCAACACTTATCATTTGGTAAAATTTATCAGATGTGTCCTTTGCCTCGGTCCTTCCTAAAATTGGATATCATCACATCGCTTGGTCATAAAAATCTTGTCAACTTTTTCAATCAATCTTGCCTTGATCATGATGTGTCTTTCCTAAAATCAGGCACAATCAATCAACTTTGTCAAACTTTATCAACCAATCTTTATGAAATTAATCCAATCTTAACGTCTTTCCTTATTCAATATGTGTCCTTCCTAACACTAGGCATTGTCGATCAAATCAAATTGTCAAACCATCAATCAATCCTTGTCAGCCTATCAATCAATTTGGTCATCTTGGTCAATCTAATCAAACAATCACCATTATCACTGGCAAACACTTTGTTGATTTGGATTTTCTTATCTTTTCGATGGGTTTTCAGTCATGTTATTAGTCTCTTTGAGGATGTCCTATTAAAGGATTTAGAGGGATGATGATGGATCATGGCCTCTTTTCTTTTTTTGTTGTATGTGGTTTTTCTTGGCAAAAATATTGGGACAATTGGGTCCTTAGTATGAGTCGGGGCATTCCTTGTCTTTTTTAGTGTTTGTCTCTCCCAAATGGTCACCTTGCACACCTTGGTTTATGTCATACCATGGTGTTTTGGTCCATTGGTGACATTTTTGACACCCAATGATGATAAATATATAATGTAAGCATGAAATTTGGTTCCCTTATCATTTCCTATCTATCTTCTTTCCCATTTTCACGCTAACATCCCATCTCCCTTGTCTTTTCCATGCTAGCATCCATCTCCTTCATGCTAACATTTATTCTTCCTTCATCCTCTAGTCTTATCTTCCATTTTGAGAGAACATTTGTATTCTTTGAACCCGTTTGTATTCTTTGAACCCGCCTGTCCTCTCGAGGGGGCATACCACAACCATCCTGGTCATCCTTCCCCTCTCTCTTTACACTGGGGCACATTTTAGAATTAAATTTCTTTGACACAACATGATGAACTACATTATGTCAAAGAGGGGCAAAATGTAGACATTGAAAAATGTCCTAAGTCTGCGAGTGCCATTTTTCTTGGTTTTTGTCTCCGAATAATTAAATAATTTTAATTATTTGATTATTTTATCATATTCTTCTATTAATTAAATAATTTTTAATTATTTAATTAATTCACTTTCTAATCTTTATTCTATCTTGATCAATTAAATAAATTAATTATGTCACTAATCCCCCCTCTTCTTCAATAATTAAATAAATTATTATTTCTTTATCACCTTTTTTCTATAGCTAAATAATCATCACTAATTATTTATCTATTCATAGTCTTTTAATTCTTCTATAGTTAAATAATTATCAAAATTATTTAACTATCCCTTGCCATTTTCCCCTATTAAATAATTAATCTTGCTTAATTATTTAATGTTCCATTTTCATCTCTCCCAAATTAATTAGATTAATTTAATTAAATGCTCCTTTTTCATTTTCTCCAAATAAATTATTTATCTTCCACTTGTCAATTTCCTTCATTTTCAAATAAATTATTTATGCACCTCTTTTGGTCAAAGATGCCATGTTCATGGCCTTTATTTTTGTCATAGTTGTCTCTATCATAAGTCTTCATGGTCTGTCATAGTCGTAAGACGTCATAGTTGTCGGACGTCATAGTCGTCGATGTCATAGCCTTCATTTCCCACCTCTTTTTGGTGCATCAATTCTCCACCGTTGATCTAGGCATCTTTCTAGAAACTTGATCTTGGCCATCCATTTCGCAACCTCCCTCTCATGCATCATCATCCGTTGATCTTATGATCTTTCTAGAAGATCAATCTCATCCGCCTATTCAAGTGGTTGTCTATAAAAGAGACCATTCTCCTCCATTTTTGATTTAACAACCATTATCTCCAACTTTCTTTCTTACTATTTGTAGGCATTTGCACAACTTCATCAACAAATCTGAGAAAAATATATGCATAAGAAGAAATAGGAGAGACAAGGGAAGTGAAACAACTTCAAGCATGGGGAGTATTTTAATTGGATGCTTTCATTTTACTCATGCATTGTTTGTATTCTCTTGTTTAGATTGGGATTTTAGCTTAGATTTGTGTTAGTTGTCACTTAGTCTATGTTATTTGATTTTTCCCCATCTTACACCCAGACCTTAAAGGACTATGAGACAAAATATAACTTCATCAAAAGGCAAGTGTTTTCCATTGTGAAGGGTCTCAAGAATTTTAGACATTTCATATCTTGCAACAAGGTAGTATATGTCGCTCATTCTAGTATGCATGAGTACATTATGGAAGGAGAAATCATAGAAAAAAGGGCGAACTGGATAACTAAGATCCTAGAATATGACATTGAGGTCAGGCCCACCAAGACAGTATGGGGAAGAATATTGTGCGCATATCTAGTGCGCGATGAAGAAGTGACAACTGAGGAGGAACAACTCGAGCTTGTCCTAATGAATGAACCTGAATCCAAAGGCTACTGGGTAGCCGACAGAACGAGATTCATGCAGACTAGAAAATATCTGGCAGGCCTCCCATCTCAGAAGAAAAGATCCTATAGGTTACAAAACAACAAATATGCACTCATTGAGGAGATCCTTTTCAAAAGGAGCTTCAAAGGTAGTCTTCTATGGTGTGTCATCTCAGAGCAGGAGAAGAAAATCCTAGATGTATTTCACAACAATCCGACAAGTAGACATTTCTCTACAAAGACCACCACCATCAAAATTATGTGTGCCAGGTATTTATGGCCTACGCTTTTTAACGACTCACACTCTCTGGTTAAACGATGCAAAGAATACCAATTCTTCACAGGAAGGAGGAAGAACTTAGCAATCCCTTTGAATCCGATAGTGGTTGAAGAACCCTTCGTGTAGTGGGGACTGGATTTCATTGGGATGATTAATCCCACCTCCAGTGTGAGACATAAATGGATCCTCATGGACATAGAGTATTTCACCAGATGGACCGAGACCATGCCACTGAAGAATGTGACAGAGGTAGGGATTGTTAATTTCCTCATGGAACTGGTAATGAGGTTTAGCCCCCAAACACCATTATCTTCGACAATGTGAAGGCCTTCTTGGGTACAAAGGTATGTTAATTCACACTTAAGCATGGAATATTCCTAAAGGAATCTTCGAACTATTACCCGCAGGGAAATGGTCTAGTCGAGTCTACTAATAAAAATTTAGTTTGACTCATTAAAAGAATTGGGTCAGAGCATCAAAAGGAGTGGCATCAGAACCTCAAAGTAGCACTTTGGGCAAACTGAATGACTCCCAAGAAAGTCTTGAAGACTTCTCCATACGAGCTGGTATACGGGAAGGAAGTGCTACTGCCTATATCTATGGAAATTCTCGCACTATAGTTGCTTAAGTCTCTGGAGGTGGAACAAAATGGGGCCATGGAGGTCCAGTTGGATGAGTTGTTGGAGGTGCTAGAGAAAAGAGGAAAAGATTTTATGGCCATGTACAACCACCAATAGGGAGTTAAGAGGTGGTTCGATAAGAAAACCTCCGACCAGGGTCTTAAGCACAGAGACTTAGTGCTAAAATTCAACGAGAGAGATGCAAAGCCTAACCAACACAAAAAAATTGATTTTCTATGGGAATTCCATTTTCATATTATTCAATGCAAGTAACATAATGCATTTGAATTAGAAAATATAGAAAAATAAGCATTGGGAATTCCATTCAACAAAATTCACCTCAAATTGTTCAATTAGCTTCGTTAATCTTTTTATCTATGTAAATATGTAAGTATGTAAATATTTTTTGTATGCTTTGTTTGGCTTAAGCTTTGGTATGGAACCCATGATACAGGAAGCAAAACATTGACAAAAAGATTTGTATATTCATTATATGGTAAATATATATGCTTTGAGATATTACAATTCAAAATGGCTCTCTGGCCATCCTTTTCGAGTATATGTATTAAACACCTTTTGAGGCATATATACAAAAAAGAAGAAAAAGGAGTTTATTCTTCGACCGGGGTAGAATCACCATCAGTAGCAATAGGTGAATTGAGAATTGCATTTGTAACAACATCAAGAGCAACAACAGCAACAAGAGCATCCATGGAAACAATGGAAATTGGAGGAGGAAACACTAGGTTTCTGAAGTCAGTGTACCAATCCACATCGTAGAAGAGTACTATGTTGTAAAATCTCTTGGTAAGAATTTGCAAGCATGAGAAACTCTTTGGCGGTGTTCTCCAATTGTCATAAGGAAAAATCCGTTCAAGAATGGCACCCAAGGCACCACTACGTCTTCTTCAATATGTCAATGGAGATCACTTACTCTAGGGAGACCAAGGCCATACACCGCATTCATCACGACTTTGTCAAGGCCTCCAAGGTAGCGCTTTAGGAAGATATCCTTGACAAGTCTTAGTATCATCCACTTCAGTGTCTGAATGTCGAGCAAAGATGCAACAAAATGAGAAAAAATGTCAGTATTAACTCTATACTTGTCCTCATACTCTATGCAATCCCTCCCTAGTACCCATTTCATCAAAATTATTTCTAGAGAATGCTTATTCTTGGTCATACTCTTTAAAATTTTGCTATAAATATCCCCTAGAAAAGCTACTTGTGACTTATTTCTAGTGAGCCTAATAGGAGTGTCCATTGCCCTTATCAAAAAACTGAATTACCAGTATAAATTATGCTAATATCCTTAGGTCTATTTATAGACCTAGCCAGGTACATGTGTGCGATAAGAATGATGACAATCAAGAGAAAACTCGAGAATTCCCCAAGGGTTTCAAACTCAAAAATCCCACCAAGTTGTGGTTTCTATGTACGAATTATTGCATGCAAGTTAAGAAGAGGTAATTAATTAGCTTAAACTGGTGGTAGGCGCAGGTGATGGTCCACACGGCCAAGTGTTAGATGTCACATTGTGGATGTTTTTTCGGTCTTCAAGGATGAACTCAAATATTTTTGAGTGATTATTACGCTTCTTTCTTAATCACTCTTTTCAAAGTTATTAAGTGCAAAAGCATGTGAAATTTTTTGTATCTCTTCAATTTGTGGCTTAATTTCCCAAGGGATGGTACTTTAGGGCATGATGATTAATTGTCATCATGAATTATTGTCTTTTCAAGGGAGTGGGACTTCATTTTTCACGCACGAAAGATTTGGCCATACATGCCAAATTTATTGCAAAAAGGAAACTCTTGTCTACAACTCTAAGACGAGAACAAAAAGTGTTTCATGCACAAGAATAAAACTAAGAAGTTTTGAATATGTAGTTCATTGTGAGGAATTCTGAGTACACGGTTTGCTGGGAAGAACCTAAGTAAGTTACAAAATTTTGAGCATCATAAAAATCCATAGAGTTCTGAAATGGACCAGAATCTTCAAACGGAAGCACAAGGAGAGACGGTCCAAAGCTTGATGGACACCATGTTGGTAGTGCCAATGGCCAATATTTTTTGTACCATCTCTTACACCTCACCAAGATTCCTTGGAAAGACAAAGTGGCCTCACACGTGGGCTGCAGAAAAGAAGCCTAATCATTAGGACATGACCTTGATAATGGAGGAATGGGATAACATTCATGACCCCATCCTAAAAAATAACCCTAAGAGTCTTAGCGAAGTGATCTGCAAAAGGATGTAAAAGACTAGCAGCCAAGATACTTTTGCACAAAAGTTGTGGTTTTGCGGTCTCCCACAGTCTATGGTCCCCTTGGTACACCACTACCCAGAACTTGCTCATGAGTGCGCTCAACGTTTGAACCTGAATACCAGTGTCATTGAAGGTTGGGAATTGAATATTGTGATCAGCATGGACACCATTAGGAATATGCTATGCATTCCTACCAGAGGGAGCTCTAAAGTAGAGGGCATGGAGATGTTCATTGTAGAGAATGCGGAAAACTTCTGGAAAACTAGAAAATATGCTTTGGACTTTAATAACCAAGAAACAAAAAGGTCCAAAGAAGATGCAACAAAGCCACCACAGTTGTCAATTATGTACAATGCTTTCAACTCAGACTTTCAGGAATCCTTCTCTATGATGGCTTTTGTTTGCAGCATGGACAGTGATCAATACGTTGAGGAGTTTCAAATGGGCCTGGGTTTTCAATTGAGGAGACAACGCTCTCTATTCTGGTATGACTTCACTAAGGTCGTTGTTTAAGAGATACTGAACTAGTTCAAAGAATACAAGATGCAACGTAAGTTGAGGTTTCGTCTCTCCTTGCTCAAATTTTTTTGCACCAAAACCCTGATTTCTTTAAAAACCATATGGGTTTGGTTATGTTTGATGAAAATAGAATAAGAAATCTAGTTTTTGGTTGGACTCCCCTCCTTTCCATGACTCATGATTACTATGCATTCTTTGAGTTTTTCCTGACTCCGATTTTGTGAGATTTTAGTAAGGAGGGCAAGGGTTATCGTCTTTCCACCAAGAAAACAAGATGGATATAGTATTTTAATCCTCCTTGTGATTGGTTCCTGGGAGAGGATTTCTCATTTTTCAGGTTCCATGGTTTCATCAAGGAACCATTTCGGCTCTCAGTATGCATCACAAATTGAGTGTTGGCCTTTGAACTGATAATAATGTTAAAGAAGAAGACCCACAGTTTGCAAGAGGCAAAGCTAGCTCATCTGGGGCTGGTGTTAATCTGTGACAAATGGAATTATAATCCTGATAATGACTTGGAAGAGTTGAACACTAAAGTGAATCACAACTCTCGGCCTTACTGGGAGGCTCGACATAATCCACAGTCAGGAGACCAAGATGATCTATTTATGGACCTAGCCTTTGTTCCTACTAATGATAAGAGGCCACCATGTCTCTCTTTATATTTTTCTTTGACCAAGCCCAGTGACAAATGTAGAATAGGAGCTAGCCTTCATAATCAATTGGTCAAGCAATGGCAGTGGAGTGAAGAAAAGATTGCATAATTATAGATTTATCGTCAAGAGACCCAATGCCTTGATGCCCCTTTCAAGGAGGCAGACATGGATGAAAAATTTGATCTTTGGAACTAGGCGCATGATGATACCGATGCAAATGGAGATGAGGATATAGATTAGGAGGAGGTGATTTCGATAAGCAAGAGAAAAGAGGAAAAGAAGGCCCAAATGCAGAGAATTGGAAAAGTAGTGGAATAGCTCGGCAAAGATCTACTAAGCACACAAGGGACTACATCTCATTCAGAGACCTCGCTACAACATACATGGGCTACGAAGAAACCCAGGATAGCCCATCAGGCTCAAGAGGTCATAAGGGTGGATGATTCTCCATCGATGAAGAGGTTGTGCAAAGATGCAACTCTCAAAGAAGGCCTACAAGTACTTACAATGAACCAAGGATTGGTCTTCGTGGCAGCTCAAGTATATTTTCCTCCCTCTCTTCTTGCTTCATAGTATTTTGCTTCCCCTGCAACCTCTACATCTCCCATCACCTTGAGTGTGGGATTTTCCTTTTTTGCTTCTACTTCCACAAGAGGTTTATCCCAATTCTCCCAAGTTGAACAGCTAGCTTTTACTCCCCTATGATTTGTTCCACCCTTTGTCAAAGCCTAATCTCAACCCGCTATTACAAATCCTTCTACTCCCCTCATGTCGGCTCCATTTTAGACTGACCAGAAGATTGCATTCTTTGCATCTTTTCTTCCACCACCACTCCCAATGAGTCCCCTCGTCGCTTCCCAAATTGGACCCTAGCATAGCATTCCCTTGTTCTCCCCATTGGCAGTCTCTCTGCCAAATAAAACATCCTTCGAGACCACAATGATTTCATTCCCTTCCACTCTTCATCCTAGTGCACCCTTCATTGGTGAACTGATTAGGTCGCCAACATAATTCATTGATCAAGGCAATAGGACTAAGGCAGCACAAGCTATTGGAGCCAAGAAAAGAAAAGAGAAAGATGTAGGAAAGCCAACCAAGCCACACATGCAGACCTTTTTTAATGAAGTGAAGGGGTCATTTCAATTTGCAACCATGACTCCAAACACCATCTAACTACAACAGGAGATGCAACATGAGGATTATACCATCCATGTTGTGGAGATCGATCTGCACATAGCCCGGATGCAAGGAAAGGTTGAGATGATGGAGGAGACTCAGAGAGTGGTGACTATCAACTTTTTGAAGCATAGTCACCAACTGAAGAAGTGAGAGGAGGAGCTCAAGAACATCAAAAAAAGAATGGAGATTCTACAAAAAAAGGAGAAGGTAAGGGATGCTAAAATTACATGCTTGTCCCAAAAAGTGCTAGTGGAAAAGGACAAACTTCAAAAGGAACTCACAAGGTTCCAGTCCCAAGATTCCAACCTGGTTATTGGACTACAACATAAAAACTAGGAGCTCCAAGGCTGGTTGATTCAGACAGAGCGGGAAATGCAGCAAAACTATGAGGAGCTCCAGGGAAAGTAGGCTCAATTCAAAGATAAAATCTGAGAATTAAATCTCTCTCTAGAAAAAGAATCCATGACCTAAGGCCAGGCTGAAGAGTTATTGCAAAGAAAGGATTTTGAGTTGGAAAATCTATAGGAGCAACTCTTCATAACAAGCAAAAAGATTGAAGAGTTGACGTAGGATGTCGAGTCGAAAGAAATGGAGATTGGTCTTTTGAAATATCCTCCCCAACCCCTTGATCCTCAATCGGATCTCCCTTTGGTAGCCCAACAGCTATATATCTCCTACTGGGAGAGAGTCAAGGCATCCTATTTGACCCTTCAACCGGCGCTCAGATTCATGGCTAATGCAACAATTTTAAGCAAGGAGGTGCATGGAACTATGGAGCAGGTTCCATAGTTCATTGCAAAAAAGGTTCCCGAGGTAGAGAGGTTGTTGGACAAGTTGTACACGATGGTGGAAGCAGATTTAGTGAACGTAGGGATTGAGGATCAGAATTCAGCTACCAAGAAAGTGAGGGAATTCATTTGTTGTCATGCGGCCATCCTCCAGGCTAGCAACTGCCAGGCAACATTGAGTTGAACTATGAATAAAATGCGGATGCAATTTTCCCAGTTGACCCAAATGAGCCTACCCTCACATTTTTTCTCCAATGACTCAATAGCCATAGTGGAACACATTGTTGCAAGGATCAAGGAAAAGTAGTGGGATTTATCTACCCTTCAATATTTTAGTCAACATCCCACTATAGCAAACATAGAAGGTGCCACCTACCAGATCACAAATCTTCTCTTTCAACTTGAGTCTGGGATGGGGATCTCTATGGAGCTTTCTTTCAAAGAAGTTATTGACCTGCACGAGGCACAAGAAATATGGGTACCACATCGATGCCTTCTGAGGCCGACTAGTTGCCTCTGTAGACTAGACTCTCAAAGCTCTAACTACCTTTCCTAATGGATAAGACTCTGGTCTTCAAACTAGAAATTTTGGGTTCCCATTCCGTAGGAAAAATGCCCCTGATAGTCATCAAAAGTTGTAGATTTGAAAATCCTTTGAGCTCCCTTCAGGTTGGTATGTTTATTTTTGCAATGCTCTGGTCTGCACCATGTATGTTTAAAACATCCCCAGCCCCCTTTTGTAGTGCCCTCGTCTGCCTTCTCCACATGTCTGTCGTGCACTCCTTGAGGGGGCTTCTCCCCCTTGCTTCTCTATCGAGCCCCACCCTTTCGTCACATGTCAAAAGCATGAGCCTTTATGATCCCTCTCTCCTTTGTTTCTCTTTCGAGCTCTGCCCACATGCCACATTACATCATTCCACGAGAAACCTTCTGGCAGTCTCCACTGCCAGCATTCGAATGCAAACTTCTCCATCAGACTTCTCAATGGGGTTTTTAGTCAGAGAGGAACAAACAAGTATGAAGCTCCATCTCTTCACCACGTGTCCTAACCAGCTCTATGGGTGAGTGACACATCACTTAGAGAGTTTTGTTGCTTCTTCCTTGGGACCACAATCATCATTTTCTAGAGAGCGCCTCTTGTTAGAAGACGATTGTGTGTTATAGATTGAATCTTTTTGTTGCAACGGATTTGGGAAATCATGGTAATGGATATCATTACTCATACCTGGGAATCTTTTTAATTACTGGCTCTATGGCGGTGGGCAATCTATATATACTGATCTTGCTCTTTGAGAAAGGGTTCAGAAAAAATCACAGAAAAGAGACTGAAAAAGCTCTAAGCCTTTGTATTATTTTTTTATTATTCTATCAAAACTTACAGACTATGCCAATTGTTCGGCCTCTCTATTTCTTAGTTAATATAAGACATTATACTGTGCTACTTGATGTACTAAGTTATTCATCTGCAACTTTTATAATTTCAATAAAAATTTACTGCTTGGATCATGTCTCAGACTCTTCTTGTTCGGTGGATGTATGTGGGAGTTATATTATGTCATTTTATTAACTACTTAGGATTCTCATCTCTATTTTTTGTTATTCCTGGACATGCAAATTATTGAACGGGCCCTCAAACCTCATCCAAAAGGAAGGTTTCTCGTGCCTATATAACCAAATCTTGGCGCATCGCCTTAGTGATTAAACTTTATTTTTTATATCTACTTCCTTTTCCCATTCTAAACCCCAATTATAGAAGTAGTCGACTTCTTTAAAAAACTCAGAGGTTACTCAGTTTAGCGTAATTGGTCCCCCATTAACTAAGTTTCCCATAAGGTTGTTTGCCTAGAAACTTTAGGCATCAACACTAGTGTAATTAAATAATTAATTACACCAACACCCCCTCATAAGTGCAACTTAGGGAGGAAATTAAAATGAAATGATTATGTAATGATGATGGGTCCCGACTACATGATTTCCATTTTAGGTACCCATTTACAAAAGAGAATGAAATGCAACTAATCTCCCACAAATCGAGAAAAGTGGAAAACCTAGTGGGAAGAAAACCCCTCTCCAAAAAGGAGATGAAATGCATATAAGTGAGGAAGGATGGAGGACTCCATGATACCCCCAAGTACACCATTTGCCAAATGGATACAATATAATCAATATCCCCATATGAGGTAAATATAGAGACTATATAGCCCCCCCAGAATATGTGATCACCTACAAAAATGGTAAGTGTTTGAAGACAAAACATGATCCAATATCGACAAACAACTTGTCTCCCTTTCAAAAGAAAAAAAATAAGTAGAAGTGTAGGGATGCTTCCCATTCCAGATAGGAATTGAAGGAAGGAAGAATGAATATGGATGATGATGTCTCTAAAAACTTCTCATGTGTCTCCTTTCCCACTTAAGATGAATATTCCACACACAAATCAGGTACAAGCCCAATACATGAAGAAGGTGACAAACTAGAACTATGCAGAAACTAATGTGTAACGAGATCCAAAGACTACAATATAATAGTCCTTCTATTGAAGGAATAAATGGAGATTGGATTCCCCCCCGAATGAAGTGTCTTCATAACAATTGAAAGAAGATTGATGCCAATCCAATGGTAGATTTTGAAGAAACTTTGACTCATGAATGAAATGAGAGGGAAGAAGTCTCATATATGAAATCTTTGAAGAGAAAAAAGTGCCTTCAAGGTAGTCTCAAGATCCCCAATCAAGGTCAAGACAAAGGAATGTGGAGACTCAAGAGAACGCTCCAAAGTAGGATCTGAATAAAGGAGAGATATCCCCTCAAGAGTGTCTTCCATACCTGAAACAAAGCCATATTGTGATACCAAGTCTGGAAAACTAAATGTGTCCCAATGAATAGAAATGATGGAAGCATCAATCAATGAATTTGGAAAAGGAATTACTGAATTTGAAGGGATATAAATAGTCTCTAATGGAGAAGAAGAAGCATCTGAAGAAACTTTGTCAACCTCTTTGAAAGATTCAAGGCAATCAACCTCCTGTACAACAATATCATTATAGGGTACCTAATCTGAAGAATGAAGAGGAAAATGACATTCTGAAACATGATCATCGAGGAATGGGGGACTATCAATATCTCCATATATCTCCCAAATCTTAGTCCAAAGAATGTGAGGATTGTTGCGATTATCACTAGCTTTGAAAACATCATTAACAACATGCATTGCAATAACCCTTAGAACATCATACCTTCGACAATTCCAATCAAATTTTTGGATACAATTATCAAGAGGGGGAACCAAACCATACAAATGTGGCAAAAAATGAAGGGATTGAAGATGGTTGATGATGCAATCTCTCCATTGTTGATAGTTTCCCTTTCCCAACATGATCAGTGAACAATGAATTGAAAACCCCATAAAAAATTATGACAAATATCCAATATTACAAATAAATTGACCTTCCACAACAAATAGAAACTCCAAAAGATGATATGCAACTGAAAATATGCCTCCCCAATCAAAAAAATCTTCTTCAATCTTCAAGATATCCAAGAAATCAAGAAAATGCTCTAAATTGCAAAAATCCAATAAAAGATACCTAGAGTTGAAACTAAAAGAAGTGACTAGACTGATGAAAAAAAGCACTCAAATATCTTTTGAATGTCATTGGAATCACTGAATTTCAGCAATCTGATGAGAGGATATTGGTTTTTGAGTCCAAAATGGAGGTTTGACTTCAGTTGACTATAGATTTTTATAGCAGAAAAATCTTGCAAAATAAATGGCATGACTGGATAGTGCACTGAATTATCTTTCTAACAATATATCGTTTGCTAATTTTTGATATCCTAGCGAGAAATTATGCCCCTCAAAAAAAAAATCCCTTCTAAGCCTTGGCAGACTAAACAGGTGCAAAATTTAAGCACCTTGAGCTAAGAAAATAGCCACTGGTCGCTAATAGGACTTGGGTTAGTTCAAAAAAACCTCACCACCGGATGAGTGGTGGTGGAGCTGAGATGGGTTGGCGGGTTGGCATTTGCTGGGTGGCATCGCTCAGAGCTACGAAGCACTTGCTCAATGATTTGACCACGAGCTAGGCGGTCCAGGGCAAAAAATGGCTAAATACCTCTAGTCGAGAGAAAGCACAAATATCATATACCTTCATTCATTGTGTTAATGATCCCACTAGATCATTGCATGACCCTTTAACTTTGCGCATGAAAATTTCACTTTCTTTTCCAAAATCATAGACCTTCATTCAAAAAAATTATCCATATCATTCAACCAATATATCAACTCCTCTAGTTTAAGACAACCTGCATACTTTGAAACTTCGATCTTGATCTCTTCATTTTTTCCTTTTAAGGCCTTGACAATCCTCTCTTCAAAATTCATGTGCTTTTTGTTGGACTCAAGGGAACACTAAGAGGGGGGTGAATCAATGTTCGATAATATTTAAACTCCATTTATCCAAAACATGAAACCATTTCATCATTGTATTAAAGAAAAGATGTATGCATTCAATGTAAACATTCATAACACCATGACACACAGATTTTTGGATGGAAACCCTATTAGGGGAAAAACCACGGTGGAGGTTAATCCACAATTTGAGTACTCAAATATAATTGTTTACAAAAGGAATTCACTTGAATTCAGGCACACTGTCTAGAGCTCACTGCTCAAGAGAAAGAGGCTTACTGCCCTACAAAACTCAAATTAAAACCATCTGAAGGGTGAACTGGGATAGTAGCATCTAGTCATACCAAGTAACAATTTTGGTAAAGCTCATAGGTCTGATTTTTGGATCTGCTTTCCAACTTTACACTTTGCTCTGCATTACTTAGGATGAAATTCACACAACTATACTATTGAATCTCGCAATTCGCACTACTACACACACAACTTTTTCTTCGCACATCATCCTCTTCTACATTGAATTATAAAAACAACCTCTTATATATATCCACGATCAAAGACTTATTCTTCCAACAGTCGGCTTGCAAAATATTAAGTTACTTTTATCTTGTCATCCAGATCCACCACTAAAAATTTATGTGCATCCTCCAAATTCAATTAAGACAAAGAGAGGACCCAAATAACACTTAATCCAACACGAAGATTTGTAATTAATTACATCTTATACATCTGTGATTTCCATCTTTGTCGAGTTGGCCTTCTAGCATAGTTAATCAGCAAATATTGCACCGTATCTTCTAGATCACTTACCAGTGAGTGTGCATCAGTACCAAGATACTACAAGCCTCAACAGACCTTCCTTAGAGATTCACAACCCAAAATATCTATCTGGTGGGGTGTTTAGATCAACTTTTATTCCTTTAACCAGATGCCATGTTCCCTACTCTGTTATGTCGGTAGGAACCAAAATTATACTTAAGTTGCATGACTTGGGTTTCCATCAATGAAAACACTTACGAACCAATCTCCCCACCCATATTCCAACAATATCCCCCTTTGGCATTGATGGCAACACTTAGTGAAAAATGACTAAGTGTCAGAATCATTATAGGTACACTGCCAAACTGTTTGTTGCACTTTCTCCCCTTGAGATTTATAAGGAATTTTTCACTGCATTCTCTCCCCCTTTGATATCAATGACAAATCATGGATGCCATAGGACAAGAAAAGACAGAAGTGACAAAACATGTGATTAAAATCATCAATCCTTCAAAAACAAAAATTATACATATATGCTTGCAGTTCTCCTCCTTTGATCAAAATTGCAAAAACTTGAGGACGATTTACTGCCATCATTAAAACATTATCTTATTTTTTTTCTTCACTTCCGGAAGGAACTTATTCCAGCTATCAATTGTAATTCCAATACTATTGATCAATCTATTTTTCTTGCAAGTATTGTTAATAATCTCAATGAGAGATTCATGAATTGTAATTGCTTCTTCCAATTTCTCACCATTCTTCATAATTTCCATCATCTACTCCAGCCTTCATTCAATTAAGTCTTTTACCTTCCAAAAATTATCCACAAGAACATTCTTGGATAGTTGAATTTTTGTTTGAGTTTTTTGTAATTCTCGTATTCTTCTCCTAGTAATGCCATCTGGATCTTGAGACATGTCAAAGCTTTTTCCAATGTCATTCAGTTAAGTCTCAATCTGATCCAAATTTTCCTTGTAATTGTTGACCGCATGGGGCCAACAAATGCAATAGTTATAGATGTATGTGGTTGAGTTAATGCATTGCCTCAAATCATTCATTTTCTTCTTTAGCTTTGAAAAGGATAGTCTGAATTATTCCTTTAGGTGAGAGACAACTTCACCTTCTTCTTTGATTTTCACCTTAGAGCCCATTGATTCTTTGCTACACTCAATCATCTCTTCAGGTAACATTTCCTTCAGACTTTCCAATTGTATCTTACACTGCTCAACATGAGCATTTAGAACTTCCAAAATCAAATCTTGATCATATGATGGTCCGACTGACCATAACCTTGCAATTTTTTGTATGCCACCTACACTTTGGATAAGTTGTTGTAGCTTTTATTTTGTCAGATATTCTTCATCCTTACTACCTTCTTCTTGACCGGATTCATTTGCTAGTAGATTCTCAAATTCTTCATCAGATTCTTCGTCTAGAATGTCCATAATTTCCTTTCCTTCTCCCTCAAACTTGGGAACTTTTCTTTCTAGAGGGATGTATGTCCTCTTTTTTCTCCTCTATTAGTGCTACCGAAAGAGGAACCAATTTCCATTGTTCTTACTAGAGGGGAAATATCGACTGATCCACATTTTACAAGCACATTCTTATAGAAATTTTCAAATTCCAAATCCCAATTAGTCAAACTTTTAGAATAAGAGTATATTTGAGTGCATACCGGTTTGTCTGATTTCCATACTACATTGTTGATTTTCGGCAACCAATTCAGAAAATACATAACTAGACATGTAATTAATGTGCCAAACCTAAATGGGTATCCTGACTCACATTCTCCATCATCTGATCCTTTAATAACCCGCATAGGTCAAAGTTTTGACCATCAATTATCATTTTCTGAGAAATGTATAGTTTTCCAGCCGATGTATCTCCTTCTCGATTTTTGTAGAATATTTTATAGGTTATGATGTGTGCAATGTACTTCATAATAGGATTCTTGATCGTTTCTATCAACAGAGCTCTCTGATCTTCGATTACTCTAGTTAGGGTTTTGACCTCTTTGTTTCAGATAGATTTCTTCCTAGGAACATCTTTGACTTTGCAAAAACTAGTTAATTTCTCAATTGCCTCTTTTCAGATGATGTAAGGTTTGTCCAAAGTTAGAACATCACTATGTAATCTACTTAATATGAATTTCATGAATTATGCATTCTCAAGGTACGAAAACTCATTCCACATATCCAAATTTCCATGCTTGGCTTCGCTCAATTGTTTTAATTCATCAAGGAGGAACAAATTCCTCATAGACCTAATATTTTGCACTATTATATTCATCTAATGTGATTGATCCTTTAATTTTTTCCATTTTTCTTTTTTGTGTTTACGATTTACAACTATACACCAAATTGTATGAAGAATTTGAGAATGATTTGAAATACCTGATAGACTTCACGATCTATCGATGAAACTGATTTTATTGCTTTGAAGTCCGCCAGTTGAGTGCTCTCCTTCTTCTCTTCGACACTGCAAAGTGACAAATGACAGCTCAGACTTGAATTGTATAGCTTACACATGCATAATAAATGCATTTGCCTTAAGTTTTTCGGAGACTTTGTTTTCCCAAGCAACGACAGAAAAATCTTTTGCCGACCTATGAATTGTTTGAGTTCTTTTTGCAAATTTTATCTAGAACTTACGTACACCATTAGTACACCTTCTTGACTATTCTCTGTGTTCTGGTACCATCCATAGACAAGGGAGGAAATATTTTCTTGTAAAACTCCCCCTAGGCCAGCGACCTGAAATCAATTACTGAAAGAATTACCGGAAGAAGGCTCCGGTGCGGAACCATTTCCATCATCAGAATAATTTTTTCCTTATCCATGTCCTCTTCATTTGATCTTTGATTTCATCTGCAATTACCTTTTCTTTCCCTTTATCATTTTTTTTTGTATCTTTGTCTTTGTATACCAGACCTTTTTTGTTTGTGTTCTTGTTTCTAAAAAATCTTGCAATATGACCATACTTATTGCAGTTATAGAATACAATGTTTCCTTGTCCATTCCATTGGTTTCTTCTTAATCTGCATTGATTAGCAATATTCCCAAACTTCCCACATGCATAACATTCAACATTTCTTATGTCAATAAAGTGACTTGACATATTTTTGCATTCAATTGATTTATGACTAGGCTTTTTGCAATTGAAACACTGACCAAAAAATGATGAAACTTTTGACCTCAAATTACTTCTACACTGAGCAACCATATGACTAAACTTATTACAAGCAAAACAATACCCATTAAATTTGTGTGCATTAGGTTGTCTTACCGAAAATCTTCCATTTTTGTTATGTCTGAAATTCTTTAGTCCTGATCTGGAACTTTCTCCCTTTTCATATCCAAGACCTCTCTTATCATTTCCACTCTTATGTCCTTGAGTTAGTTCATCAAGCTTCACTGAACTAATCTTAAACTTTTCTTTGTATTCATTTTCAATGACAAGATCATTCTTAAGAGTAGTAATCTACTTACCAAGTTCTTCTTCATTTTTTCTAGTTCTTTGTAACTCACTTTCCAACTAAGTGAATTATCCATTTATTCTACTACATTCATCAGATTTCTCTTTCAAGGTCTGAGCAAGGTTTTCCTCATTTTTCTTCTTTTCTTTTATCTCCTTAGTCATCTTCATCATCATAGATTCCATCTCATGCTTTAGGTTTGTATTATCTCTAGAAATTTTTTCATATTCTTCAGTTATCTCCTTCAAGGTTTGATTCAGGTGAGAATCATCCATGTCTTCATTCTCCTTTTGTTGTATCTAATCACAAAGATCTTTCCTCTTCACCCTGGATTTGTCTATCTGATCCTTCAATGATTGAATGAATTTCTCAGCATCTCTAAGATTTGCTTTCAATTCTTGAACTTTTGCATTAGACTGATCAAGGTCATCAAGAGCCACCATAAGTTGTTGTTGAAGGCTCTCAGATTCCATCACATTCCAAGATCCACATCAAGCTACAAAACTTCTTCAGAGGAACTAGCTCTAATAACAATTGTTGGACTCAAGGGAACACTGAGAGGGGGGTGAATTAATGTTCAACAATATTTAAACTCCATTATCCAAAACATGAAACCATTTCGTCATTGTATTAAAGAAAAGATGTATGCATTCAATGTAAACATTCATAGCACCATGACACACAGATTTTTGCATGGAAACCCTATTAGGGGAAAAACCACAGTGGAGGTTAATCCACAATTTGAGTACTCAAATATAATTATTTACAAAAGTAATGCACTTGCATTCAAGCACACTACCTAGAGCTCACCGCTCAAGAGAAAGAGGCTTACTGCCCTACAAAACTCAAATTAAAACCATCTAAAGGGTGAACTAGGATAGTAGCATCTATTCATGCCAGGTAACAGTTCCGATGAAGCTCATAGATCTGATTATGGATCTTCTTTTTGACTTTACAATTCACTCTGCCCTATTCTGCTCTTCGCAATACTTATGATGAAATTCGCACAATTGTACTATTGGATCTCACAATTCGCACTACTAAACACACACCTTTTTCTTTGCACATCATCCTCTTCTACATTGAATTAGAAAAAAAAACCTCTTATATATATCCTCAATCAAATACTTATTCATCCAACAATCGGCTTGCAAAATATTAAGTTACTTTTATCTTGTCGTCCAGATCCACCACTAAAAATTTATGCGCATCCTCCAAAGTCGGTTAAGAAAAAGAGTAGACCCAAATAACACTTAATCCAACACGAATATTTGTAATTAATTACATCTTATACATCCATGATTTCCATCTTTGTCGAGTTGGCCTTCTAGCATAGTTAATCAACAAATTATTGCACTGTATCTTCTAGATCACTTACCAATGAGTGTGCATCAGTACCAAGATACTACAAGCCTCAAAAGACCTTCCTCAGAGATCCACAACCCAAAATATATGTCCAGTGGGGTGTTTAGATCAACTTTTATGCCTTTAACCGAATGCCCTGTTTCTTACTCTATTATGTCGGTAGGAGCCAAAATTATACTTAAGTTGCATGAATTGGGTTGCCATTAATGACAACACGTACGAGCCAATCTCCCCAGCCATATGCCAACAATTGATTGTTCTTCCTCAAGTTTTTCATATCGATTTGCACCTCTTTGGCCTATCTCTTCATCTCAATCATCTACTCATCCCATTCTTTTATTTTACATTAGGTTTGTAAGTTCTTCCACTTGCCTTTGTAGGTTCTACATATCTCTATGCGTATGGACAAGACCTCTTCACAACATAATATTTAACATTAAAGTTGTAAACAAAAAAGAAAACATAGAAGCACCAAGAATTGAATTAATTTTCCTTGATTTTCCTTCTTTCATTATTCTTTATAACTAAAAATAAAACTCCATATAACAATAATCCAAAAATTGCTTTTTTGACAAATTTTTACAAAATCTTGAATTTTCCATTTTTGGTAATTTTGCATGCTTATCCACATGGCTATGAAAATTACTAATTATTTAAAGCTAACATGAGTGACACTATTTTTCAACTCAAAAATATAATTAAAGGCAGGAGTTAAAATTAACAAAAAATTGGAATCAGAGTTTAATTTGCACAATTGTGAGTGAATGGAGCGAAGAATCGATTTGTGGACTAACGATGCAGATGTTGAATTCCCCATATAGAGGATGCGATTAGATGAAAGAGTGGCCTCTCATAATTAAGGAAGAAATAATCCCCATTGGCATGAACAAGTCTGGTGGAGGCAGTATCCCCATGAACATCAGAGCAGGGGGAAATCTATAGAAAGACACAACAAACGGACAAGATCAAGAAGAGGGCAACCCTAGGATAGCCACGAGGGGCAAAGATGGAATGGGAGCTAGGGGAGAATAAATGCAAGTAGAAGGTGGGGACCATGGAGAAAGAAATTTTTTTGGATCCACCAATGACCTGTTGAGGTGCACCGAAAAGATGGCATTAAAAGAACAAATGGAAGGAAATATGATGAGGGGTGGAGCCATGACCAATGGGGCCCTAATCGGAGAAATTGAAGACTAAGATGTGCTCGGTGCCCTACCGAAGGCTTGGTACTTACAATGGATCAACACAAGACCCATAGAAAAACCTTGGCTAGAGAAAATTACAATGACCACAAATGTTGTGCCAATCGGGAGATGACCTCCAGATAAATGTCCCACCTTTGTTACCCCACCCTAAAAGTAGAGCAAGTATATTAAATGATTTTCTTTTTCTAATATGGGCATCGTATTGGCCCTCCAAGAGTCGCATCCTCCATTGGTTCCATAAATAGTGGGAGAAGGAAGTCTTTGTCAGGGCCTTGCCAAGCATTTTTTATGATAGAATGTATAAAGGTAGGTCAAAAAGATGGCATCCTGAAAGGAGGGACATATATGATGGATGGTGTAGGTTTCCTATTAAAATATTGGGAACCAAATTTTAACCCTCTCAAGAAAGAATTTTTGAAATTCTTAAAGTGGATCAGACAATAAAATCTTCCACAGGAGTATTGGGACCTAGAGACCCTAGAAGCCATTGGAAACTAGATTGGCTTTACAAAAAAAGTTGATGATAAGATCTCATATAGTGAATTTGGAATTTATGTAAAAATATGCATAGAGACATGAAATGATGAGAGCCTCTTGAGGGAGGTGGAAATAATAATAGACATTGGAATATGGCACCAAAAAGTGGATAAAGATACCCCAACATGGTAGAGTCAAAAAAATAATACCTTTGAAGACATAGAGGAGGGGGAGAAGGATCTAGAGAAGGTTGGGGCTTAACAGCAAGCGGATGAGGAATCCCGTGAAGGTATTGGAGAAGAATTGGGTGGTATGGGTGGTTTGAGAAAATGGAAACCAAGGAAAATTTTGGCCTTGAGGCCAACGAGGAACAAGGTCAATTATTCCTAACTAGGAAAGGGGTAGGCAGAAGCCCAATCAAGGATGGGAAGAATGATAAGACATGCAAAGCCCCATTCAAATAAGACTATGGAGGTATGCTTGAGGAAGCTCCAAAGGAAGATTATTTAGTGACACTCTAGATGAAGAATAAGGGGAGATATTGAGTGATGATAATGATCTAGTGTCCATGGAATATTTCTAGTTGGAGAAAATTGAATCAAAGATAAAGAAGCTAGGAATGGGTGCAAAGGAATTAGAGGTAGGAAGTTAGCTAGAGTGAAGATGGAGAAGAAGGGAATGAAAAGGGCCAAATGAATTTGAGATAAGGAAAGAGTGTTACCTTTCCCATGGCACCATGAAACTACTCACATAGAATATCAAGGGCTTGAATTCCCCTAACAAGAGGTGCATGCTCAAGCACCAAATAGACCTAAGAAATTGAATGTGATTCTTCTTCAAGAAATTAAACTAGAAGATGATGAAGCAAGTAAGCTATTAAATTGTTGGAAAAACTAGTAGGGAAATCTCATGCTTGTGGTAGGTTCCTTTGGGGGCCTCAGGGTCCTCTAGGATCCATACAAATGTAAAGTTGAACTAATCTAGATAGGAAGTGGGTGGTAGTTGTGTAGTCTTTTCTCCCTACCTCAAAACATAGTCCTTTTTCTCATCAATGTGTATGACCGAATAGGGTGATCTAGAGGAAAGAAGTTTGGTCTCAACTATTAACTATTTGTCAATAATTACAAGTTGAATGTGTCATCCTTATGGGTGAATTCAATGCAATCCTAAGCTGAGAGGAGAAAGTGGGACGAATGCCCGATAATTGGTAAGCTTGTAGTGACTTCTAACTAAACTAATTGAGAAATAATCCCCAAGGGATGGTCAAGATAGATAATGGGATCTTCACATGGTCAAACAAAAGGAAGGACAACCAGTTCATAGCAGAAATATTGGATAGGTTTCTACTTGGGGGAGATCGGTCTGTTGGAAAATGTGCCTCAACTTGCTGGCTTAGAATTTCCCTTAAAGCTTGGCATTTTTCCCTTAATTGGCCTAAATGTTGCACGATCGTGGAAAACCAAAACTTTGGAACCATCGGTTGGGAGTTGTGAAGTTTTGAAAACCTTCGACTTACCAACCGCAAAGACAAGCGGATCGCAAGATCACGAAAGTTTGGAACATTGGAACCTCAAGTCGGGAGTTATAAAGTTTCAGAAACCTTTGAATAACTGAAAACAAGACAACTAGACGGGGGTTGAAAACTCAATGGATGAGAAGCTAAGTCGAGGGATAGAGTGATTAAGGAACTTAAGAACTTTGCAACTTTGTTAAGGAGCTTGAAGAATATATGACTAGGTTCTGAGACTTGTGAAACCCGTCACTTATAAATAACATTTAAAGGCCTTTGAGGTTGTGGCTAACCGATAGTTGTGGTGCTTGGCCAATGGTAGTGACGTGGAGTCGAGTTGGAAGTGGGGACCACTTGGAACTTATATTGAAGGGAGATGATGAGTTTGACTTGGTAACTCATGAATAACATCAAAGTGGGACCCGGTTGGTGCTGAGATGGAAAGTGATGGTTGGTTGTTGACTATTGATTTTTGGTTTAGCAGGTTGAAATGGACATCGAAGCTGATGTAGTTTTTTGACAATTACATGTTTTTGATGGTTTGTGTACAGTTGAAATAGTTGGTTCTCTAGAACTGAATAGATGATGAGTGAATGGTATACATAGTATGTAATTGGTTTATTGTAATACAAAGTGGCTTTACTTGGCATGTGGGTTTTTTATCTTGTAAGGTTTTTCCCACGTAAATCTTGTGTTCAATTTTGTGTGTCTTAGTGACTGTAATTCTAATTAAATGAAAATTTATGCACTTCTTTCCTAATAATTTTGTTTTTGGAAGGTGTTTCCACACCGAGATTTCCTTACACAGTCAAGTGTGAGCCTTATGACCGTCGCTTCAATTCTTCCCCTTTGTGGATAAGACCATTTTTTTATTCAACTCTCCCTCATCCCAGACCATAGACTTTTATGATGTCTATTTAAATTCAAGAAGATGTAGCTCAGAGACAAGGGTTTAGAAGCAAGAATTGTTGATTGGTGGAGGAATGCCTCTATCATAGATGGTTCTAAATCCTTCAAATTCTTTCAAAAACTCACATATGTGAAGGAGAAGTTAAAATAGTGGAATAAGACACACTTCAAAAAAAAATGAAGAAAAAGAGGCCCTAGAGGTGGAGATGGATGCATTGAATGAGGAAGTAATCAAGAACGAGATGTATCAGGAATCCTACATAAAGGAAAAGGAGTTGAAGGCCAAGTATGCAGAGGTATTATGAAGGGAATAGATCTATTTGAGATAAAATTAAGAGGATTGGTTGGGTGAGGGTGGTAGGAACACAAAATTCTTCCATGTAGTCACAAGGGTAAAATGGTCAACAAAAATATTAGAGAAAATCACAAAGGAAGACGACACTATTTCTGAGGGATGGGAGTAAATTGGTGAAGGAGCGTCAAGGTTATTCAAGAAGCTCTAAAATAGCAACACAAAGGTGAATGAAAGGGAATATGAGGAAATCATCAGCCTCATCCCAAAATTAAACCGCGAAGCACAAAGTGAGAACATGAGTAAACCAATCACAAAGGAGGAAGCAAGAGTGACTATCTTCCAACTGGATGGGGATAAAGCATCGAGCCCAAATGGCTTCATTGCATGCTTCTACCAAAGCTACTGGAACATAATCGGGGGGAAAAAACCAAGTGCTAGAGGATGTAAGAAAGGATTCCATCATTCTCAGGGATTGGAACAACATTTTCCTTTCTTTGATCCCCAAAAATCAGTCTCAAGTACGGATGACTACAAGCCAATCTCTCTTTGTAATGTCATATAAAAAATTGCAGCAAAAATAATTACAAATAGGCTTAAACCTCTACTCCCCAAGATTATATCAGAGAAACAAAGAAGCTTCACCCCAGATAGATCCATAGTAGAAGGAATTATCATTGTGCACGAAATAATACACTCCATAAGAAAGAGTAGGATAGAGAGGATGATTGTCAAATGTGATATCCAAAAAGCATATGATCAAGTGAATAAATAATTTATGCCCAAAATAATGGAAAATATGGGATTCAACAGAGACTGGTGCAAGTGGATTTGTAGTTGCATTAGCACCCCATGATTCTCAGTCTAGTGAATGGGAGCCCCCAAGGATTTTTCACATCTACCAATGACCTCAGGTAGGGGGACCCAATGTCCTCCTTCCTATTCATCATAATAGTCGAATATTTGGGTTGACTCATTCAAAGGATGAAGCAACAAAAAGACTAGAAGGGTTTAAAGATCACCTCAAATGTTGAGGCAATGAAACACTTCTAATTTTTTGAAGACACTTTTGTTTAGGAAAAAAATATCAAAGAAGCCATGGTTATGAAGAGATCTTCAAAAAAATAATGTGGGGAATCATGACAGTGCATCAATTCATGCAAGGTGGATGTTTCTTATTCAACATAGCCATTTGGAAATAAGAAGATTGAACCAAAGGAAATACAGTTCCACCTTTTGGGAGATGGAACTAAGGGACCTATTTCACTCTATTTCATTAAAGGAGAACCTAGAGATCTCAACCTAGTGATCGAGTTAGGGAAAAAGATCACTACAAGGTATCGTTGGGTGTGATTAATAAAAGGGGGCTCACCACTAAGAAATTGCTTAGAAAGAAAGATATGAAAGTATTATACAAATCTAACTAAATGACCTAGAAAATGAAACTTGAATTTAGATAACTAAACAGAAAGATAGAGAAAGGTACCTAGAAGAAAGATGTGGTCAAACAATCTTCGAAACCTTGAAATTCTATTGTTTGAAGCTCATTGGGACTCATATGCCAGAATGGGAAATTTAGTCCCAATCTAGGGTTTCTGGGCAAGGATTGGAATCTCTCGGTGATTGATCTAGATTTTCTTAAAACTAGAAAAAGTGTTTTATTGGGACTCATACGCCCAAGGTGGTGATTTAGTCCTAGTATTAGGGTTTAGCCAAAACTCAAGTATCCTCTAGTGGCCTAATGTAGATCTCTCTTGGTAGAAAGCTTTAATTCTGGCTTGTAGGTGACTTTTCGTGGAGATGACAACTTTTTGAAAACTATGATAACTTTCTTCAATCTTGCAATTTAGTCTTCAAAGGATAATCAAGCTCCAAAGCACCTAGATCTATAATTACACATGTAGAGAGAGAGAGAGAGAGAGAGAGAGAGAGAGAGAGAGAGAGAGAGAGAGAGAGAGAGAATATTGATTTGTTAGTGGACAAGTCAAACCCCATTTTGGTAATCAAACCTTAATGAGAAATGAAACATGAATGAAATGAGCATGAAACATATGGTGAAACAATAGAACCTTATTTGTAACCTTGTAGATCTACAAACAAGCATGAAGTGGCTTCAATGGATGTAGATCTTGATCATGATTCTTGATGAAAGATAATTCCTTTGAATACTTGAATTGATCTTGAATAACACAACACAACATTAGCTCAAAACAACATGCATCATGCATCAAGCCTTTGACATGATAATGGATCTTGATTGCTACAACAATTGATGAAGAAATATGGCCTTGAATACCTTAGAAATGCACTTGAATACTCTATAATGATCTTGTGAAGTCTTAGGATGCTTGAATCTTGCTTTCTAGGTTGATAATATAAGATTTCTTAGGTGAAATAATGATTTAAAATCTTTTTTATATAGGCATTTCATCTAATTTACTGTTTATTAGATCCGAAATGCTGACATTCATAAAATTTGAATTCAAAACCTTGATTTCCTACTCAAAACCCTAAAAAGGAGCCAAATGGGACTCATACGCCCAAGGTGGAATATAGGTCCCATATGGGGACACTCATATGCCCAAGGTGGCGTATGGGTCCCACAATAGCTTTTTGAGTTAAGGAAATGTCGAGGGGTTAGAATATTAAGTGTATTTATTGACTATTTCGGGATTTCAGTTGAAATAAGCTTCAAGTTGCATAAAAAAAGGTCCTAAGGGCCTATTAATGATAATGTGAAGGCCATAAATGCAAGAGGTCCCAAAACTTAATGTGAAGTTGTAAATAAATACACTTTACAACACTAAATTAAGGCAAAATTAAGTCTATTTATCTTGAAAGGGTGCTAAACTTAATGTGAATGTGTAAAACACATTACAACACCAAATCAAGGGCACATTAGGTTCATTTTAAGATCAATTAACTATGAAAAAGGGATACTTTTTCCTAGACTACATTTAGCCCCCACTTTAGTGAGAGGAGGAAATAGGGTTCCACCTTTTGGGAGATGGAACTAAGGGACCTATTTCACTCTAGTTCATTAAAGGAAACCCTAGAGATCTCAATCTAGTGATCAGTTTATGGAAAGAGATCACTACAAGGTATCCTTGGGTGTGATTAATAAAGGGGGTTCACCACTAAGAAAATGCTTCAAAAGAAAGATATGAAAGTATTATGAGAATGTAACTAAATGCCCTAGAAAATAAAACTTGAATACAGATAACTAAATAAGAAGATACAGAAAGGCACCTGGAAGAAAGATGTGGTCAAAACAAGCTTCAAAACCTTGAAATTCTATTGTCTGAAGTTCACTAGGACTCATACGCTAGAATGGGTGATTTAGTCCCTTTCTAGGGTTTCTAAGTAGGGATTGGAATCTCTCAGCGACTGATATTGATCTTCTAAAAACTAGAAAAGGATTTGTATTGGGACTCATACACCCAAGGTGGTGATTTAGTCCTAGTATAAGGGTTTGTTTGAAACTCGAGTATCCTCTAGTGGTTTTTTGTAGCTTCTCTCCTGCTAGATTTTTGAGTCTAAAATATTTAAATTTGTCCTATAGGTGACTTTCTATGGAGATGGAAACTTCTTGACAACTATGACAACTTTCTTCAATCTAGCAATTTAGTCTTCAAAGGATCTTCAAGCTCCAAGACACCTAGATCTGCAATCACACATCTAGAGAGAGAGAGAGAGAGAGAGAAATGTCAATTTGTTAGTGGATAGGGGTTTGTCTTGGTCAAACCCCATTTTGGTAATCAAACCTTAATGAGAAATGAAACATGAATGAAATGAACATGAAACATAAGTTGAAACAATAGAGCCTTGTTTGGAACCTTGTAGATCTACAAACAAGTATGAAGTGGCTTCAATGGATGTAGATCTTGATCATGATTCTTGATGAAAGATAATTCCTTTGAATATTTGAATTGATCTTGAAAACCACATCACAACATTAGCTCAAAACCACAGGTATGATGCATCAATCCTTTGACATGATAATTGATCTTGATTTTTGCAACAAATGATGAAGAAATATGCCCTTGAATTCCTTAGAAATGATCTATAATGCTCTTGTGAAGTCTTGGGATGCTTGACTCTTGCTTTCTAGGTTGATATTATGATTTATTAGGTGAAATAATGATTTGAAACCTTTTTTATATATGCATTTCATGTAATTCACCATTTATTAGATCCCAAATGCTAACATTCATAAAATTTGAATTCAAAACCTTGATTTCTTGATCAAAACCCTAAAAAGGGGCCAAATGGGACTCATACTCCCCAGGTGGCATATAGGTCCCATTTGTGGGGGACTCATATGCCCAAGGTGGTGTATGGGTCCCACAATAGCCTTTCAGGTTGAGGAAATATTGGGGGGTTAGAATATTAAGTATATTTATTGACTATGTCAGGATTTCGATTGAAATAAGCCTCAGGATGCATAATAAAGGGTTCTAAGGGTCTATTAATGATGATGTGAAGGTCATAAATGCAAGAGGGCCCAAAACTTAATGTGAAGGTGTAAATAAATACACTTTACAACATTAAATTAAGGAGAAATTAGGTCTATTTAGCTTAAAATGGCCCTGAACTTGATGTGAATGTATAAAACACATTACAACACCAAATCAAGGCCACATTAGGTACATTTTAATATAAATTAAGTATGAAAAGGGATACTTTTTCTTACACTACATTTATCCCCCACTTTAGTGAGAGGAGGAAATAGGGTTCCACCTTTTGGGAGATGGAACTAAGGGACCTATTTCACTCTAGTTAATTAAAGGAAACCCTAGACATCTCAACCTAGTGATCGAGTTAGGGAAAGAGATCGTTACAAGGTATCCTTGGGTGTGATTAATAAAGGGGGTTCACCACTAAGAAAATTCTTAGAAAGAAATATATGAAAGTACTATGCAAATCTAACTAAATGACCTAGAAAATGAAACTTGAATTCAAATAACTAAACAACAAGGTACATAAAGGTACCTGGAAGAAATATGTGGTCAAAATAAGCTCCAAAACCCTAAAATTATGTTGTTTGAAGCTCACTAAGACATATATACTAGACTAGGCAATTTAGTCCCAATCTAGAGTTTCTAGGCAGGGACTAGAATTTCTTAGTGATTGATCTGGATCTTCTAAAAACTAGCAAAAGTGTTGTATTGGGACTCATATGCCCAAGGTGGATATTTAGTCCCAGTATTAGGGTTTTTTGAAACTCGGGTATCCTCTAGTTGTCTGGTGTAGCTTCTCTCCTACCAGATTTCTAGGTCTAAAAGCTTTAATTCTAGCCTGTAGGTGACTTTCCATGGGGATGGAAACTTCTTGAAAACTATGAAAATTTTCTTCAATATTGCAATTTAGTCTTCAAAGGATCTTCAAGCTCCAAAACACCTAGATCTACAATCACACATGTAGAGAGAGACAAATGTCGATTTGTTAGTGGATAGGGGTTTTCCTTGGTCAAACCGCATTTTAGTAATCAAACCTTAATGAGAAATGAAACATGAATGAAATGAACATGAAACATAAGGTGAGACAATATAACCTTTTTTAGAACCTTGTAGATCTACAAACGAGCATGAAGTGGCTTCAATGGATGTAGATCTTGATCATGATTCTTGATGAAAGATAATACCTTTGAATAATTGAATTGAACTTGAACAACACATCACAACATTAGGTCAAAACCACATGTATGATGCATCAAGCCTTTGACATGATAATGGATCATGATTTCTGCAACAAATGATGAGGAAATATGCCCTGAATGCCTTAGAAATGCTCTTGAATACGTTATAATGCTCTTGTGAAGTATTGAAATGATTGAATCTTGCTTTATAGGTTGATATTATGATTGCTTAGGTGAAATAATGATCTGAAATATTTTGTATATAGGCATTTCATCTAATTTGTCATTTATTAGATCTCAAATGCAAACATTCATAGAATTTGAATTCAAAACCTTGATTTCCAGCTCAAAACCCTAAAAAGGGGTCAAATGGGACTCATTATATGCCCAAGGTGGTGTATAGGTACCATATGGGGAGACTCATATGCCCAAGTTGGCATATGGGTCCCACCATAACATTTTGGGTTGAGGCAATGTCGGGGGGTTAGAATATTAAGTGTATTTACTATGTCAAGATTTTGATTGAAATAAGCCTCGAGATGCATAATAAATGGTAATAAAGGCCTATTCATGATGTTGTGAAGGTCATAAATGCAAAAGAGCCCAAAACTTAATGTGAAGGTGTAAATAAATACACTTTACAACACCAAATTAAGGCAAAATTATGTCTATTTAGCTTAAAAAGACCCTAAACTTAATGTGAATGTGTAAAACACATTACAAAACCAAATCAAAGCCACATTAGGTTCATTTTAATATCAATTAAGTGGAAAAGGGACACTTTTTCCTACACTACATTTAACCCCCACTTTAGTGAGAGGAGGAACTTTCTTCAAACTCACACTAATGTAGACATTCAAGAGGGGTCTAAGTGTACCAATGTGGATGGTCCAGGATAACAAAGATCAAAGGAGGTGACCAAGCCCCCAAGATTCAAGATGCTACATCAAACCAACATGAGAACAAAGGGGAACACACAAGGTGTATGATATGCAACATCAAGATATACAAACATATAATGTCAATGACTAAAAGAAAGAAAAACAAAAACATGTAAAAATAAAAAGAGGTGGATGAAGCCTCGACTATTTGTCCAACGCGAATGTGATTCAAATCTAAGTTGTTTGTCCAAAAATGCACACTCACTCTAAGGTAATAGAACTTCAAGTTGTCCATTGGGTGAGTATCTAAAGGGTGGCTTAGTGAGAAATTCATGCCTATGTACCAACTTCTCACCATACAATGAGAGTCATGCCCATATTTAGCTTCTCATCATACTAACAATACCTAATCTATCCCTTTGATAACTTTGTAGACATGTAAAAATGACTTAACGCTTATCAAACATCCTGAATGACATTTTCTCATCATTGACATCATTATGACCTAATATCACTACATTTCACATCAATTGCATCAAAAACCCTAATTTCCTCTATTAATTGAATAATATTACATTGTTTAATTAATTTAATTTTTCATCATTTTTGACTAATTAAATAAATTTCATTTATTTAATAAAGTCCTAATCTAACATTATTCCTCCTAATTAATTAAATAGCATCAATTACTTAATTATGTCACTAATTCACTTTATTCCCCTAAATCAATTAGATTATTATCACTTAATGGTTTAATTAAATCACCTTCCCCTAAACTTGAATAATTAAATAAATTATTCAAAACATCATCAAAAAGGTCAAAAAAACAAATAAAACTTTGTTTGCAAAATTCAAACATGATTTGCATGTTCAACTCAAAAGGATTAGTTAATTAAATTAATTAATTAATTATCCTCGCCCACTTTTATGATTGAGAAAATTATGATCCCCCGATTGCTCACTCTGATTGGCTAACTGATTCATCTATTCTTCAATTCCACATATTATTCAATCTATTTCCTCAATTCCACTGAACACTCAAATTGATTTCTTCAATCACGCCGATTACGCAATCAAAATACACTAATTATCTCCATCTATTTCCTCTCAACATCTTTCAACCATTGATCAGGATATTCTACTACGTGATCTCAAACGTTCATTTCGAAACACAAAATCTATATAACAAACTCATTTATTCTCAAAAAGGATCAGAGAATCAACATATTTTGTATAATGAAGTAATACCAAAATCACAATCGATATTTTGAAAAGCTTTACACATATCTTCGATCAATGACATTGCACAACTTTGAAGCTTTTTCTATGCACAAACGGAGGCTTCACATTGATACAACGAAAAACCCAACATCTTTGTGAATATACTTCAACATTGGATGGTAACA
Source organism: Sequoiadendron giganteum (assembly GCA_007115665.2). Taxonomy (NCBI): domain Eukaryota; kingdom Viridiplantae; phylum Streptophyta; class Pinopsida; order Cupressales; family Cupressaceae; genus Sequoiadendron; species Sequoiadendron giganteum. The sequence continues at coordinate 219,376,975 of CM021110.1, forward strand.
TTATGTTTTTGAATTCATTTTATGTTTCTCTTTTAATTTCATTGTTTGAATTCATTTCTTCATAGTTTTATTTTGTGAGTAATAGGCCTGAATTGTGAGTTGTGTTTTTTAATTAGATTAGTTTCAATTCATTAATATTTGATCTTATTGCACACTCAATTTCCCCCTTACACATTTTGACACGCCTGTGAGTAAATTTTGAACAGTTGCAGGTCCCAAAAATGCTATTGAAAACTTTTCACGCATAGCCCAAAAGAAAATTTCACTGTCACTTTGTTGTTTTTATTGCATTTGACCTTTTTCTAGCCACTTCTAGTTTTCACATCCACTTTTTCCTTAAAAACAAGACCACTTTTGAAAAGGATTAATGCAATCATCCATAACAGGGGCACTTTTGCATTTTTTAGTCACTTTTGCTTAATAAACAAAGGCCGATTCTCAATTTTTTAGCAGCAATTGCTTGTAATAGGGTCGCTTTTGCTTTAAAAATTTGTTTTTTCCTATTGCTTTTTTAATCTAAAATCTGAGAAGACGTTTTTCATTTTTCTAATGCTAATGGGTTCTTTTTGGTGATGTTTGTGTTTTCTAACTTCATTTGTGCAACTCTTGCAAGATATGGAACACATTGCATGAGAAACAACTAACACATTTTATTGCAGAGAAGGTGAACAATCAAAGTTTTTAAATCTTTCATAATTAGGAAAAAAAAAAAAATTGGTACATAAAATGAACCCCACAACTTTCATGTTTTCAATTGGTGCTTAAAAAGAATTTTCAAAAGCTTTCTAGCTTAAGAAAAATTCTCAATTGGTGCTTAAAAATAATTTATTTTAGGAATTTTTTTATTTTGGTACCTAAAATTAACCCCACAAATCCACATGCCTTCTATTTGGTGCTCTAACAATAATTTTCCAAAGCTTTCTAGATTAGAACCACACTTCTTTTTGGTGCTCTAAAAGAAAATTCTTGTCTTTTTGACCAACGATTTCAATATGTTGATGAGTGCACAATTTCATTTTTGTTGACCAATTAAGACAAGGATTTTTAGAAACACTTATATTGGTAATTAAAAATGAACAAATATATTTTGGTTGTACATTGCGATACTTCTTGAAGTCTTAAAATATTTTGAAATTGGGGCACATAAAACACGTATTGTTATCTTTCACACATTTCAAGTTTGGGTTAAAAAAGAATATTCCAATAAATTGTACAATGTGTATTTTGTGTTTGGAAAACTAGGTGTCTATCCTCTCTCCTCGTGCCTTTTGACAATCTTGGGTGACGAGAAGCATCTTGAGTTTCGCACATTATTTTCATTTCAAAGCATAACCTTTAGAGGGTTTGCCTCCCAATTTGTGAGAGGGAATGACCCAAGTGGTACTTTGTTTTTGGTCTACTATACAAATAATTGTGGGTGTGATGAAAGTCATCAACCACATGGTGCATATGTTCTATACTGATGAAAGTCTCCCTTAGTATCCATGAGATGCATAAAAACCCTTTTCTAAGGGTTGTGAGACCTCTTAAATGATTGAAATGCCACATACATAGACACCAGATTATCCTGAAATACTGATTAAGAACCAATGTTGTATAAGCCACCCCTTTTAGCTAGAACAATTATTTGAAGCGGTGCATTGAAACTTTGATTTTGAGAAGTTACTTACCAAGTTTGACTTATGGTTGAGCTTAAAACACTCTCCATTTGTTGCATGTAAAATAATCCCTTCGGGGAATGAGGCAATCCCACCTAAAAGAACACTATCCCTAGGGTGTAAATTATCTTCATGAAATTACCAAATCTTTCGGTTACTTTGAAACATCAAACATTTGTCAAAATTAAAATGAACACATCAAAACAAGCATTAAACATGGTTATCAAAATTCAAACCCTTTTGACTTAGTGTGAATCCTTTGAAAAGAGCCCTATATTTGCACTCCTTAAGGGTATCTTAAAACAACATCTCTAAAGTTTTCCAGATATTTAGGCTCACATTTCAAGTCACATTAAGAATGAAGTTAACATTAGAAACTATGGCTTTAACATTTCAAATTTCACAAACTTTAAGCTTTTGTGGAAGGAAACGTGCTTAAAGTTGTAGACATTTAGGGTCAAATAGTTTTGATTATTGTGTTGCATGATATCACTTGCCAAATTCCCAAATCAAATCAAAATGAGACATCAAATCTACAAATTTATGCAAGTTGCTGCCAAAACAAAAATTTGAAGACAAACCTGCACAAAAAACTACTATCACTTCTATTTATGCCACTATTGACCAAAAAATAGTTACAATCGACCTAAAATAGGTCGCTTTTGCTCTCTACCTTGTGACAATCACTGATAAAAACTTTTCACTTTTAAAAAATAGAACACACTTGATATATAATTACCACTTTTGATCCTAAAATTTTTGTAGTTGACACATTTTTTCTAGCCGTATTTGACTTCAAACTGGCCACTTCTGATAAAAAGAACTCTTTTGCCTATACTAATCACCAATTAGGAAAATATAAATAGAGGCCACTTTTGATAAATATTACCGCAGTTGATCTTAACTTTGTCGCACTTGATCTATTTTCCTAGCCGCAGTTGACATAAACTAACCACTTTTGACCAAGAAGTTCTCTTTTGCACTCACTGTTTACCAGATAGAAAACTTGGAACATAAGTCGCTCTTGAGAAATCTTTCCGCAGTTGCTTTCAAAACTTGAACATTGTTGGCATAAATCTAGTTGCTTTTGACTAAAATTGCCACTATTACTCTAATACTGCCGCTTTTGCTCTATTTTCTAGTGCAACTTAGAAGACTAATCTGAAACTAGTTACAAATCTTGTGAGAATGAAAATAGTTAGACTCCCAAAACACATCATAATTTACACCAGTCCATCATCCATTTGCAAAAACAAACACTCCAACCTACTTTTAGGATTCCAAATCAAAACAAACACCTTGGATCATTCCTTCACTCAAACTTCTAAGATATCAACATTTTCTTGAACCTTAAGGCTAGTTCAAGAATATTCTTCACAACATATCCTTTAGAAAAATAAAGTGAAACATCAATCCAATTATTTTTCCATTTTGAGTCCCAAAAATAGCTTCATCTCCAAATCATCCAAACATTACTCATACTCTTATCCTATGGTCTTGAGCATCAAAACATCCCAAACACACAACCATAACATCCATAAAACATGTGAATCTATTACCCAGATCCTGTTCCAATCTATACACCCATGGGGACATCATATGCCACAAATTTCAATGATATATAAACTATGGATTCCCCTAATCAAGGTTTTAGCACATCTTGTCACATGGTACATTTCAATCAAAATCCTCATCCATATCAAAATCTAAATTATCAAGAGTTACAACACCAACAAGTAGTGTTGCAACAACATCAAGGGTTTCAAAATCATCATCAAAGACAAAATCTAGAACAAAAAATTATCATAAATGCAATTGAGAAAATGATTGGTGAACTTGAATGAAATCAAAATATGGCATATCATCAACAACATGTTCAATGTCAAGACATTCCATATCAACAAAAAACAAACATCATTCCACAAACACCTCAATATCCCCATCAACAACCCTTCCCACATCATCAAATCATTAATTCATATCAACAACAAAGTTTATTTCCATAATGTTGAAAGTGAATCAACAACATCAATGGTCACAAAATCAAAATTAGATCAACCAAAATCCAAGTTAAACCCATCAAAAATATCAACCCCCAAATCAGAAATATCCACATCAAAATCATCAACCACAAAATCATCAATCTCAAGACCAACAATAAATTCCATCTCAAATACAGCAATCATCCCCACCACAACAAGCCTCACAACCCAACCACACTAGTAAATGTAAATACACTCCTTTAGGGGAGCCAAGTGAGGGTGTTGTAAACAAATTAGTCGCTGCGAAAATTATCACCCTTCCAAAATTGTCATGAATTGGTGAACCTACCATCAAATTCCCATGGTACAATGAAAATACCTATTGTAAATACCATGGAATAAAAGTTCATGATGCATCAGAATGTCCGAACACTAATTACAACATTGACAATATCTCAACCTCAAAAGTTGAAAACAATTATCAAGAGCTATCTATCACTTATCACATTGACAATGCCTCTACATCATGTAATGAGCAAGATGAAATACATCATAAACTTAATCCCAATCATGATCAAAATCAATCACCAAAGTCTAGGAATGATCCAATCCAAGATATATTGACATCATCCAACCTCATGACAGTCAAGAGCTATCACCCAATATGTCCACATTTTGAGGAAATCCAAGGATCCTTTACAAGAAATCCTTTCTTTGAAATTGATCCATGTCAAGAATGTGAACCAAAGCATATAGAAGATAATACCACACAAAGTCAAGATCAAGAAACCCCACCATCAAAATATTATAATGACTTAGTTGATATCTCCAAGACATCCAAGGTTTTCCAAAAGAAGAACAAATCCATATACCAAGTGCACATACATCTACCCATGAGATGCCTACTCCTAATGAACATGTAGATGATCTTCATCCAAGACAACAGTCTCATACTCTTGATTTCATTATCAAGGAACAAGAGTCACCTACTCTTAACATCTATACACATGATCAAGACATAGAAAAATTGAGAGACATATCAGAAATGGGTCATGAAGAAGACTTCTACATAAGTTTTGAATCATAAACATCCTGTGAAGGCATATCAAAAATGAACAATGAGAAATAATTTTATGTGGGTTGGGAATCATCAACACCTCATGAAGAAGCATTAAAATATGATATTTCACATGATCAAGCCAAAGATATCAATCAAGAAGTTATCCCACATATGGAGGATTAAATCACTTATAAACTTGGGTCACTTACCTTTTTCAGAGCAAGCTATCCTGCCAATGAATAATCTATCACCTTTGAAGAACGACAACAAAATAGAGAAGGATTAGAACCTTATTTCCAAGAAAAAAAAATCCTATTGCAAATACAAATTTTCAATGGATACATTATCAAGGTAGAGGATTAGGCCTACATTAATAGGGTATCCTAGAACCAGTGTAGATTGTTAAAAATCCTAAGAATGAAGGTCTTGGTTATTCAACAATTAAGGAATCTGGACATATTAGAGATATCTCTATAATATTGGGGGCAACTTTATCAAACACAAACATCAACATAGAGAGCACAAAGGGTCCTTATGATAAAACTGCTACCAATGCTACAACTATCCATATCATGAATCATCATCCACGTATTTCTCCACCCTCTAATTGGGACCAAAAACAAGAGAAAAATTTATATCAAAGAAAGGATCAAGTCATTGAAGCAAAAGAATTAGTAAATTAATATAAAAAATCAAAATTCAAATGGATACAAAAGCAAAAGAAAGAAAATCATCACTATCAAACTCCATTGGTCAAAGAAACTATGGGGAAAAATAAAAAAGGGAAGTTCATCCATCCAAAATGTCCAACAATGCAAAAGAAAGATTCAAGAGCGACCTACAAGGTACATCAAGATGTTGTTCCTAATTGAGTATCTGTATCCTCCTATCATTGCTCATCCTCCCAAGTTTGGAAAATCAAAAATTCCAAATTATCGACCAATCCATCTAAATCTCATATCCATCAATGTATCCCACCATCAACTTTTCCATCCATGATATCCAAAACTCACATTAACCATGCATTGGTAGCAACTCTTTTTCATAAGGACTCTAAGGGCACTCTATCATGATGTGCACATCTAGGCAAGGTTAAATCCAGTATCAACAAAGAAGATAAGAATTATAAGGGGTTACACTCAAGCACCCATATCTTAGCAAAACAACTCCTCCAAGAAGGATATCATTGGAATGTCATGATAGCAACAAAACCCATATTAGCACCAGTAGTATCTACATCAACACCACCAGGTGGTTCAACATGAGCAGAAAATTATCACCATGATGAAAACCTAGTAAACAAGCATCTTGTGTGACATCAAAAAAAATCAAGAAAAAAATTAAGAAAATAGTAAAGAGAAAAAATCATCCTCCAGTGAAAATAACTATGGTGGCGCTTTGGACAAGTACCATGATGAAAACTCGGAAAACATGCATTATGTGTAGAATCGAGCATCTACATGCACTATTTCAGATGGAAGAATCTTAGCTTATCCATAATTAATCCAATCCATTTTTATCCAAATTTGAATTGTCTTGATCTTGACAAATGTTTGGTGTACACTTTACACTTGCTTATGGAAAAAATCTTGACATGGGTCACTATCATTGATCCTATCCTATCTAGCATTATATGAGCCATGAGGCATTATCCAAAAGGGCATACTCTATCCAAACATGTTATCCTATCACAAGATAATCCACCACCTACATTGCTAGACGTTGGGTGCAATTACTTGCATTTTGCTTCAAAATAAATCTTGGTCTATGTCTTCTAACTCACAGTGTGATCTAGGCATTATCCCAACAACAAGGTATACCACCAATGCACTACCAAGGTAACCTTCAAAATAGTTTGTCCCAACAACAAGGTATACAACCAACGCACTACCAAAGTAACATTCAAAATAATTTGTCCCAACAACAAGGTATACCTCCAACGCACTACCAGGGTAACCTTCAAAATAATTCATTCCAACAATAAGGTATACCACTAGCACACTACTAGGGTAACCTTCAAAATCTCAAAAATAGCAAAAAAAAATAAAATCAAAATAAATTCAAAACAATCAAAATCCCAAAAACATGTGGGTGATCCCACAATACTAGTTTACAATTTTTGGCCAAACTGGACATTGATCTAATTTTTTTTAACTAAATCTTCACTTTCAGGCACCTATAGTGGCTAAAGCGTGAGGAATTTGAAGATAATGCAAACTAGTGATTTGTGACATTTTGTCTGTAGACTCTAAATATATATTTTTTTAAAATTTTGGAATCAGATTGCACTTATTTTTCCATCTCCTTCAAAAAAAAAATTTAACAGTAAACACCATTTTTAAAGAGTGGCATCACTAGCTAACGCATAACTTTTTTCTATGAAGGATTAAATTCTATTTTTTTTTTAATTTAGATTTGTAACTATGACATCTAGTGCATGGAATGGGTTTCATAGCATTTCATTGAATTTTTTTTTCTTAATTAAGTTTCAAAATCAAACCTTTTACAATTTAGACATGATTCACTGGCTAAAGCATAAATTTTTTGTATGCAACGAATTTTTATTTTTTTTGTTGGATCAAGGACATCAATATCTAGTGCACTAATTTTTATTTTTTTTTAAATGATAATATTCTATTTTTCCACATGTGCAAAACAAAGAGCTTGATTTTCGGTGAAAAACCTATGTTTAATCCCCTAAAAAATAAAATATATAAAAATACCAAAACATATTAAAATTATATTCGATGGATAGCTCATTTTGAGGACTACCATCATCTAGTTGGGTTTGTGAAGTCTCCTCCAATTTCATCCTAAACCCGAGCTTCAAAGGGAAAAAATTTGTAGAAATTTGATGCAAGAGAGGGAGAAGGGGAAAAAGGGGGTTCGTTCAAACCCCCCTTGACCTTTCAAATGAATGGGGGTTCACTCGAAGGGGGTTCGAGCGAACCCTCCTTTTTTCAAAATTACTCTTTATTTTTATTATGAGAAATGTTAAAAATGAGGGACCCATCATTTAATAGGGTTTTCTCGAAGGGGTGTTTGAGCAAACCCTCTTTGCGTTCGTTCAGACCCTAAGTTCGTTTGAACCCCCCAAAACCCAAAATTTTCTTCATGGGGGCATATTTTGCAATTTTGCTTCCTCAACGGAATTGTAAACCAGTTATGTCATGTTATGCTTTGAGTCAACACTAGTAAAACTACGTGGTCTCTATGTGTATAACATAGGTAAGGCTTATCAACCCCTGAGGCCTTAGGTCAGTCCCCTTAGGTGTTTATCATGATTTATTTCAATTTAGTCAAAAAAATCAAAATCCAAAAACATTCTAAAAACATCAAAACCCCTAAAAATATGTTATGCTTTGAGTCCAACATGAGTCGAACTACATGGTCTCTACGTGTATAACATAGGAAAGGCTTATCAGCCCTTGAGGCCTTAGGTCAGTACCCTTATGTGTTTATCATTCTTTCTTTCAACTTAGTCAAAAAATTCAAAATCCAAAAACATTCCAAAAACATCAAAATCTCAAACACATGTTATGTTTTGAGTCCAACACTAGTTGAACTATGTGGTCTTTGTGTGTATAACATAGGCAAGGCTTATCAACCCCCAAGGCCTTAGGTTAGTCCACTTAGGTGTTTATCATGCTTTCTTTCAACTAAGTAAAAAAATTCAAAATCCAAAAAACATTCCAAACTTAGAAAATATTATAAACATATTTTTATCAAACCAAGAGAGTTGCAAGCCCCTACATGTACGACGTAAGCAAGGCTTATCTTTAATGAGCCCCTGAGGCCCTAGGCTAGTCCCCTGAAAACAAAAAAGTAGCATCATATAAAATCAAAAAGGTCCTACACTTGTCATCACTAAACATAATAAATGTTTCATCCATAATAAACAAATCGTCACACTCACCCTTTGATAAAATACACCAACAAACAAAGCAAACATCAAAAGCTAGAAATTTCAAGAAAACAATCAAAAATCTTTAATTACAAATAGATGAAAACGATGACAAAGTGTTAACTACCTATTTTTTGACAATTCACCAACAACATCCTGAGATATGTCTTAATGGATTCGTTCCTATGATAGACATGATCAACACCGAATAATAGCCTGAACCCTCAAAACAAATATGGAAAGTGATAATACAAAATTGTTTTATCTTTTTTGTAGTCTTACCTTATTTATTTATTTTATTGACTCTTTCCTAGGATCTCTCAATGATGTATATAAGGATTTAGAGAAAAAAGGAATGAGGGCAATTGAGAATCTTTTTGATTCATTGTTTTTAAGAGGTTTTTGTGATACTACCATGATGAATAATTTCTTTTTTGGATGTCTGGAAGTTGTTTTGATACAATTCATGTAGCAGTTGCATGTTGGGTATTTCATACCTCTCTATGTAGCTGGTCTAAAAAAAATTAACACAACTCCACCATATATCTTAACAAGGTTTTTGTATGTCTAGTATGAGCAATAATATTCTCTGTATGTTGATTCAAAGTCCATGCAATGGATAAAAATCCACCTTGGTTATCAATACCCAAGTGCATCATGTTTGTTTGCTACATCAAAAGGATTGTTAAAGATATAGAGCCTCTATCCAAAGCAAGAGCAACTCATCAATAACTAAAAACATCAAATTTCCATACATCATCCAAACATTTCTTCTAACTAACATCCATCTTGCATCCACAAATTTTGTCAATACATATCATGATGATAATAAAGCAATAAAAAATCATGTTCCATGTATAGTCATCATCCATCATATACATAATAAAACATCATATATCATGTAGATATATTGATTATCCGTCCATATATATCATATACATCCATCAGAAAAGTACAAAACATAAGCATAAGCATATATACATCATCATCCATGATCATCAGATAATATATAATGAAGCCGAATCAAAGCATATATATATCATATATATCATATAAACATGTGTGATATCATAATAGAAAGAAATATACATATATATACAAGGCCTCAGCTGGGCCAATGAATGTATATAACAAATCATGTATACAATATGAGTCTCTAAATAATAAACAACATAAAGATCAATAAAATATAATCCTACTACCAAATTGGAGGAGGGGATCTCAACTGGTGCTTGCTCTAATGAGGGGATGGCTAAGGCATAACTAGAAAAATTCTAACTGAGTGGCCACCTGACTCGACACCTGTAGAGGTACTAGGCTCTCGAAAGCACGGTCACTGCTAAGCCCTGGGTACAAAGGCATCATACAGAGTCCAATAGTATGTAGCCTCCCTCATCAACCAATCTCACTCTGCACAAAGGCCATCATGCTCTATCCAAAGACTATCCCTCTCACTGGTAATAACCTGCAACTATGCCTCAACAACAAGATGACGCCCAATCTCAGTTTCTCGCTTTGCTTTGAATCCATCTCTCCTGCCTAGTTGTCTCTCTCTCTATGGTCAGTTTAATAATCTGAGCCTCCATGGCCTATCATCACACTACCTTTGCATCTCTCACAATTGTCATATGAGCTACCTGTACTACTCCATCCCCAAGTGGTGGAGGAGGACCCAAAACCTATCACTGATCCTGCTACATAAGATCATCTCATCCATCCTATCGACCATCCTATCTAGCTCTATCCAATTGCTTGATAAAAATCTAAATGCGTTGTTGCTCACCATGATGACCATTAATCCCTACTCTCCCAATGACCACCACACCAGTAGGATCTGTAAACCTTAGAGGAAATAGATGATCCCACCACTAATCAAAATCTAGGGTATTCCAAAGATCTATGAGACCAACTAGCCACCTCCATCCAAAGGGGGAAAGTGTTCAAAAATCCATGATAACAACATCATGATTGGCCTGTAAATCCCATACTCGGACCTTTGTAGTGGTCCTATTGAAAGAGCCTCATAAGTATTCACAAAATGACCATGTCTCTCACCAAATTTCTAACAAACAGGATCAAGAAGATATCTCTCCAATAAGGAATGAATGTGACCAATAATCCACCAAGATTTTCAACAATATGGCAATTTCTCTTGGTCATCGTGTCATGCCTAACATACCAACCACGATCTCTAAACAAAACCAGGCATGTCATCTATCACACGATGCCAGTAAAGTAGTTGTTGAGGCCAAGTGTAGTGAAGGAAGTCACCATATATGTAAGTATATAGATCCTCTAGATCCCAATCCAAGATGCTATCAGGCCTAGTAATGGGGATATGCTCCCAGGCCCATACATGAAGTAAACTCACACCAATAGAAATGGATCTACCTCCTTGATAAGCAACCTCGTGTACATCTCTATACAAATTTTCAAGGAGACATGGGCCCCATGCATATCTAGTGCCATGCTTGAACATATGCTTGATGCATATGCCCCAACCTATAGGAAACTACCTACCCCATCGATCAAGAATAACAATCCCTAAAACCAAAGCACAAAGAATCAAGGAAACAGGACTGACACTTCCAATGAATGGAGACAAGTCTATCTCTTCCTCCCAAACTTGAAGATTCCTAACACCATGTACTCGATGCATAACACGTGTACCCGATCATACGAAATAATTCACAAGGTCTCCATGAATAAGCACATGAAGAATCCTCCACTCATCCTCTAGGGTGATGATGGCCTCCCCAATAGGTAAGTGAAAATACGATGTCTCTAAGTGCCATCTCTCCACAAGAGCAGTCACCATTGCCCGGTGGCATATGATGGTCAGCATGTAACATATGTATCATAGCCCCATAGCATCTAGAACATCTTGCTCCAACTCGTGGTCTAGCAATCAAATCAAACAACTCTCGCGATCATCACTACCTCAACATAAGCGGATTGAGAACTGATTGCAACCATTCAACCCATGATGTTAAGGATTTACTATGAAAACATGATATGAACCTCAAATTGCAAAACAAATTAACTTAAAAACATATGCAAAACAAAAGATATCATTTCATTTTAAAAGAAGGTACTTTTTTGTCAAAAGTCTTAAAAAAAAGGTGAAAGCAGTGAATTTTTTGTCAAAAGTGACAAAGAAAGGAAAAAGAAAAAGAAATCAAAAGAGCATATGTATATCAAAAGTGAACTTTTATCACAAGGGCGTACAAAATAAAAAAATAAAGTCAAAAGCAAAACTTTAAACCAAATGTGAAAACAAATGCGAATATTTAGGCCAAATGCAAAAATCCATATAAAGTGCAAATGAAAAAACCAAAAGTGAACCATTCACAAATACTAATAGCACTAAAAACGATGCAAAAGTGAACAAAACATGAAAATACTACTATCAACTATTTAGACTTCATGCATTAACTACACAAAAATTGAAAAAAAAAATGTTAAATAAAAGGGTACATATCGGGGCACCGACGCCTACAGGCCATCTAAACTTGTGAACCACATTTGTGTGATGTGTGGCTCCTCAAATCCTCACCATTTCTCCTCAACAATCGACAAATCATGAAATGCAGAGGCAAGAGTTTTCTATAGGTTCAGAGTGCAAATGAGGAAAATTAAGCCCTAATTACATATTTTAACCCTAAAAATCCTAATTTTTTACCTAGGAAACCATCCTAGGATGAAATTAGGACCTCCCAAGAACATCTAAACTATCAAGGAGAGTCTTATAAGCTTAATTTTTTTCATCTACGCATCTAAACTGAAATAAAACAATATCGCAAGCCCGACCTAAAAATTTGTATTTTTGGCCAACCTCTCGAGGGGGCAGCCCAGCATCCTACCATCATTTCATTGACCACTGAGGCATAGTTGGGCATATAAATTTTTCAAATCTTGATCTTAACATCGAATTCTTTGAAACAAAGCAACTAGTACTTTGTCTCAAAGATGGGAAAAATATAGACATGTAAAAATGACCTAACACTTATCACGCATCCTAAATGACATTTTCTCATCATTGGCATCCTTATCACCTAAAATCACTATATTTCACATCAATTTCTTCAAAAACCCTAATTTCCTCTATTGATTGAATAATATTACATTATTTAAATAATTCACGTTTTCATCATTTTTGACTAATTAAATAAATTTTATTTATTTAATAAAGTCCTAATATAACTTTATTCCTCTTGATTAATTAAATAACATCAATTATTTAATTATGTCACTAATTCACTTTATTCCCCTGAATCAATTAAATTATTATTACTTAATAGTTTAATTAAATCAACTTCCCCTAAACTTGAATAATTAAATAAATTATTCAAAACACCATCAAAAAGGTCAAACAAACAAATACAACTTTGTTTGAAAAATTCAAACATGATTTGCACGTTCAACTCAAAAGTATTAATTAATTAAATCAATTAAGTAATTTTCCTCACCCAATTTTATGATTGAGAAAATTATGATCCCTGATTACTCACTCTGATTGGCTAACTGATTCATCTATTTCCTGATTGATTCATCTATTCTTCAATTCCACAAATTATTCAATCTATTTCCTCAATTCCACAAATTATTTCCATCTATTTTCTCTCAACATCTTTCAACCGTTGATCAAGATATTCTACTACGTGATCTCAAACATTCATTTCAAAACACAAAATATTTATAACAACCTCATTTCTTCTCAAAAAGGATCAGAGAATCAACATATTTTGCACAACGAAGTAATTCCAAAATTGCAATCGATCTTTTGACAAGCTTTACACACATCTTCGATCAATGACATTGCAAAACTTCGAAGCTTTTGTTATGCACAAATGGAGGCTTCGCATTGATACAACGAACAATCCAACATCTTTGCGAATATACTTCGACATGGGATAGTAACGCTATGTTTGTGAATTCATTTTATGTTTCTCTTTTGATTTCATTCTTTGAATTCATTTCTTCATAGTTTCATTTTGTGAGTAATGGGCATGAATCATGATATGTGTTTTTGAATTAGATTAGTTTCAATTCATTAATATTTGATCTTATTGCACACTCGATTTCCCCCTTACACAAACCTCAATAGGGCACCACAAAAAATGAACAACAAGATTCATGAGGCAAGCAAAACTTCATATGCTTGACACCAATGAACAAACAGGATGGCTCCATAGGAAAGCAAAGTGTGTTATGCAAGGTGGCCATATAAGGATTATTGTAAATATTAAATAGTGTAAGGTACATTCAAAGGGATTTTTCTTAGTTCATGTAAGGTATCTTCTTAGGGAACATCATGCCTTATGTCTCTAAGAGAGGAAAATTCAAAGAAATATCATGCTCTCGGAGGATATCAACCCAATGACACCATCGAGAAAAGGATGCATCTCAAGAAGAAATAAAATCGCACAGTGAAACATGAGTGTTGATATATGCCCCCACTTTAAAGCGATTTCTAACACCATTGATGTGAGAATTTTTTTTAAAGTAGAATAAGACATGAGAGGTTATTTAGAAAGCCCTATGCCAAGTCATATGCTCCCAAATGAAACTACATCAAGAAATAAAGGGTTTCCCCCAAAATGCAATAATTAAAGATAACTCAGTACGTCGCATGCGGACCAAATTAAGGCATGTCATCCACATCCAAAAATTTCTCTTATATATACATGGAAGGTGGTCAACTATCCAAAAGAGATAATGACAAGTGTAATATGATGACAAGGCTATCTAACCCCTTGCCCCCACTTAGTGCAAGACAAGGATGATCCTAGACGATTGATGAGAAACATGAAATTCAGTATCAATTAGAGGAACTAGGTGCTTTAGCACAAGGAAGAGCACCAAAATCCTTAAGATGTTGAATTTTATCACTTAAATTCTTACATTCATTAGTAGAATGAGCATGAACTCTATGATATGCACAAAATGAACTCTTGTAATAAAATTTCTTTCATTTTCTTGGAGGGAGGGCTATCAAACGATCTTGGAGGAGTCTGGACAAGATACTCTCTTGATCAAAAGTAGAAGTTGTTCATTTATTTTGTGACAAAAATATCTCTTGCTTAGTACAAAATGTAATACTTACATAAGACTGTTTAGATGGCAAAATTTTGTACTCTTCTTTAAAGGAAAGTGTAAAACATAATAAATTTGAATAATTAGTGTTTTGTGTGATGACATTGATGTTAAGCGGGAATTTCTTTGTTTCTTTCATTTATTTCGAAGGTCAATAACCAAGACCATGAGTGTCTATCAATTCAGGATGCACTAGTGTTAAAGTTGGCTTAGAAGAATCTTCTGTAAGAGTGTTGACATTAAGTGAAGGCTTGCTTGTTGCTTTCAATGGAAAATAACCAAGACCCCTTGTTGTTTCTTGTGTGTTAGGTTCTATAGGGACACAAATACCTTGTTCTCTAGCACCACATCCTTTTCCACTATAACCAAGTTTTTTCATAAGTTCATAACCTTTTCCATAAAGCTTTTCCATTTCTTTTGGATCTAGTGGTTTTTCATAGTCAAGTTCATCAAAGTTTGTTGTGTATGTTGTCTTTTGTTTGAAAGTGGTTGAGGTGGATGATTTCTAAGGTTCTTCTAAATTTTTTGTTGACATTACTATTGGTTGATTTTGTTTTTTGGTTTCTTTTTTTGTGATTTGGTATTCTCTCATAAATGTCAATGTCAAGTCTAAGGAAACCCAATCATCTTCCAATAACTTCGACACGTTTTCCTTCTTTTGTTTCTCTTCTTTCATAGGTTCTATATTCAAATTTCGAATTAATGTGTTCAAAGGACTTGTCATTCCTTTTTCAACTTGTAAGCAACTTTCAAGCTCGGGATCTATTTCAACTTGGTACACTTTATTGTTATATACATACTTCATGATACGATGAAGATTCGAAGGAACCTCATACATCTCATGAATCCAAGGTCTTCCTAAAAGTGTATGAAAGATAATGAGGCATAACATGAATAGGAGTTTGTAAGGAATCCTTTCCAACTATAATAGGCAAAGTAATCAAACCAAGTGGTTGCTTTCCTACATTGTCAAATCCTTGAATGGATAAGGAATCAGGTTCAATTTTTTATTTATCCACACCAAGTCTATCCAAAAGGGTCACACTACACACATTAAGAGCTGAGACATTATCAACAAGGGTTCTTTTTATTCCCATCCTATGGAAGATAGCTATTATAATGAAGGCATCATTTTATCAAACATGCAAACCAAAAGGCCTTCCACAAAAGAGAAAAACAATAAAAAGCAAGAGTTTTGCATGAAGATGTGCAAATTGATATATTCAAAATTAAGAAATTACAAGAGATGATTTTCTTTATAAAAGCAATTTATGCAACCCTAATTTTGAATTAAAAGGGAAACCCTAGTGTGCACACTTAATAATTCATCAATTATTAATGTGCCTAAGTTTAGCTTAAGTAACTAAAGGAATAAGTGACTTCATTAATTAACCAATATGATATAATTAATTAAGTGTAATAATTTATTACTCTAACACCCCCCTTAAGATGAACTTAGGAAGTAGCTAAAACACTAGAAAAAAAGATGCATGAAAGCAAAGATGGGTCCCGACAACTAGGCCTGATCAAGTACCCATTTACAAATGCAAGAATGAGGTAGAGAAGAAAAACCTAGTGGGACAAAACCCCCCTACAATGAGATGACATGCTGCAAAGAAGCACTGGAAGAGCACTGTGGAGTAACACTGAAACCAAAATCCTCAAGCAAGGAAAGATACTTTTGTTTACAAGAAACCATATCGGAATCATAATAATGCAACAGCAGACCCGATGCCACAGAACACTCAAAAACTCCAAATGGGAACAACCCTAGAATCTATGAAGTAGTCGTCAATTATTGAATGATGTGATACTGAAATGAAGTGAAAAGATGCAAGTTGCACCCTCCCAACTACCAAAATATCCAAGTAATCTCCAAAACACCCATCGGGCCAAATCTGGAATAACAATAAACTTGGGACAAATACAGAAAAAATTGCATAGACAGTAATGTAGATATCCTCAATACCTTCCCAACACTGCAAAGATAGCGAAAATTGGAGATCGTGGCAAAAAGTTATGAGCTCAGAAGCCATAAATAAACATCTGACTTCAAAAAGAAGTAAAAATAACCAGCTGCAAAATCTGACAAATAAACTAGCACCATTGGATAGTGCTCAGAACTAGCTTTCCGAAAATATCTTGTTTTCCTAATTTTGACAACCGAGCGAAAAGTTATGCTTGTTTTCCCGATTATGCTTATTTTGCAAAAAAAAGCAAAAAACGCCCCTAGGGCCGGGCGTTGGTCGCCCATGTGGCCCTGGCCACAAATTATTTAAAAAATTAAAAAAAATAAAAACACCCGACAAAACCCGTCGACGATTAGCCAGACCGGGTGGGCACTGTAGCCATGCGGTTGGCGGGCTCCGCTGGAGCTCTGCTCCATGGGTAGTGCACCACTATCATGCCACTTCGTGGGTGGTGCTTTGACGGTGCCCATTTTTAATTTTTTTTTTTTTAAATTGCCTCAGAGTGCTTGTTGGGAGGCCATACGACCTCCCTAGCAAAAAAGTTTTTCCTCAGAAACCAATTGCTCCAAAATCGATGATTTGACAAGAGTTTCTAGGGTTTTCGGGTGCTGTGAACACGATGGCGACATTCGTTTTGCTCAAAGATACTCCAAAAAATAGGCTACCCCCAAAGCTTCCAAAAAATCACCAAACTTGAAACCCTCATAAATCTGGCAAATGATGACCAAAATCTGCAAAATAAAAGTCAATATTGACTTTTTCCAGTGCTTTGAATCCAATGGTGAAGCCCAATCTGATCCAAAATGTTGCATAGATAGGCTCAAGGTATGAAATCCTTGAGGAACCCCGAACGAACTCTGCAATGATTTTCTCCAAAATTTGAGAAGGGGTTGCATGTCAAGGCTCTGATACCATGTTAGAAACCATGATCAGACATGCAAACCAAAAGGCCTTCCACAAAAGAGAAAAACAATAAAAATCAAGAGCTTTGCATGAAGATGTGCAAATTGATATATTCAGAATTAAGAAATTACAAGAGATGATTTGCTTTATAAAAGCAATATATGCAACCTTAATTTTGACCTAAAAGGGAAACCCTAGTGTGCACACTTAATAATTAATCAATTATTAATGTGCCTAAGTTTAGCTTAAGTAACTAAAATAATAAGTGACTTAATTAATTAACCAATATGATATAATTAATTAAGTGCAATAACTTATTACTCTAATAGGCATCATTTTTCTTTCTCATCTCCTAGGTGAAGGGAAAAACATGCATGGATCTAGAGACCCAACAATGTGGAATACATTCCCTTAACACTAATACAACAGAGGAGTAAAGCAAAAACTTAGTTTAATAGCTTAATAGAACTACTTGAGATAAAACCATGCAAATAAATAAAACACACCAATTGAGCATTCACAGTTTGACACCAAATATACATGGGAAAACCTTTTCAGGTAAAAAACCCACCACACAAAGTCAAGTCTATTTTGTATTATAGTAACAAAAAATAGTTACATACAAATCACAGACTTCTTTCTTCAACTCACAGCAGCACTGTGTAAAAAAAAATTATCTCTTTATTACAATGTTCTCATAGAACATCCCATTCAAAAATTATCCATCCATCATGTACGCATATCTCAAATTCATACATGTATTTAATTCTAATAGACAACCCACCGATCTCTGGTACAAATCATCTCTGATCAAATTGCACCAATAATCTGCCCATGTCATTCATTCTGCATCGAGCCACCCAGGCATTAATGCCAACACCCAAATCGGGTTCAAAACCACCACCTTGGGTTGACCTACATCTGTTGTAATTACTACATTGGCCTCTAGCCAAAAAAAAACTGACACTAAGCCACGTGTCATCCAAGTATTCGTTGTCGGCCTCTGAATCCGAGTCCAACTCGGTCAACTCGGTCACCGAGCCCACCAAGCTAAAAAAATTCCTTTACTGCACTACTGCAGCGTACCCAAGCTCGCCCTGCAGTATGGCGGTAGGCCTACCAAGCTCGCCATGCGGTTTACTGCATTACCACGACATTCCCGAGCACACCCTGCAGTACTGCGGTAACCGACCGAGCAGATCGCAAGAGGTCTTACCACGGCCATCACGATCAGGCCTTAAGTAGGCCGCGGTACCACGATAACCGCCAGCTAGTCATTGGAGGTCTTACCATGGCCACCACGGTCAGGCCTTAGGCTAGCCGTAGTATGGCAGTAACCACTAGGCCACACCACAGGTGGCTTACCACGGCTGCCAAGGTCAACCCTTTGGCTAGCCGCGATATGGCAGCTTACCGCGGCCACCGTGGTTAGCCCTTTAGCTGGCCGTGGTATGGCAGTAACCGCCAAAAATAAAACTACCGCGGTAAGAGGCAAAGGCCAGTTTAAATAGAATTTTCATGCCAAGTCTTTAAGCGTGGGGATACAAGTTGGAAGTTGAGACATAATTTCTCAACAAGCTCCCACTTGGCGAACACTTCCAGCTAGCCTCGAGGCACCAAAAAATCACTATCTATCATAGGCTCCAAGGCCCATCAATTATGCGCACCATCTAAACTTATCTGTATTCACAGGATTTGTCAAAGCATCTGCAACATTCTTCAAGGTGTCTACCTAATCCAGACTGACCCTGCCATCTTCAACCATATCCCTCATGAAGTGATACTACACATCAATGTGCTTGGTCCTGGCATGAAAAGTTGGATTCTTTGCCAAACAAATGGCACTTTGACTGTCACAACAAATTGTAATCTGTCCAACATCAAAACCAATGTCTGAACACAAACGCCTCAGCCAAATAGCTTCTTTGCAAGCATGAGTTGCAGCCATGTACTCTATCTTTGTCGTGGATAAAGCAACTATTGCTTGTCACTTGCTCATCCAACTTATAGCTCCACCATTGAGCATGAAAGCATATTCATTGGTGGATCGTCTCCTGTCAATGTCCCCTACCCAATCTAAATCAACATATCCTTGGATGCTGAGAGATTTTTGTGATGCAACCATGTTGCCATGGTAACACAATGCATAATTTGAAGTCCCCTTCAAATACCTGAAAACTCTCTTTATAGCATCCCAATGTGATCTTCCCAAATTTGTCATAAATCGGCTTAGAACTCCCACTACTTGGGAAATGTTTGGTCTTGTACAGACCATGGCATACATCAAACTACCAACAGCACTTACATAAGGCACACTAGTCATGTCCTCCATCTCTGTAGCAGACTTTGGACAGTCATCAACTGATAGCTTAGTTCCATGCAAGATAGGAACAACAAGCTGCTTGTAGTCATCCATGATAAACCTCTCCAAAACAGTCTTCACATACTTACTCTAACTGAGCCAAAGCTTTATGCTTGTTCTATCCCTGGTAATCTCCATTCCAAGAATGTACCTAGCTGCACCAAGATCTTTCATCTCCAACTTTGCAGACAACTGAGATTTAAGGTCAGAAATCATAGTCTTGCTATTTCCAATAAATAACATATCATCCACATACAGAGTGATAACAAGTACACGATCATTCTCAAATTTGAAATAAATACAATGATCAGATTTTGATCTCACAAAACCAATTGATGACACAAATGTGTCAAATTTTTGGTACCACATTCTAGGAGATTGCTTTAAACCATAGAGAGCTTTGTTTAACTTACAGACCAGATTTTGTTTACCTCTTTCAACAAAATGCTCAGGCTGGGACATGTAGATTTCTTCTTCCAGCTCACCATGGAGAAATATTGTCTTCACATCCATCTACTCAATTTCAAAATCATATATAGCTGCTAAAGACAAAAGAAATCCGATGCATGTCAGTTTTGCTATGGAGGAAAAGATCTCTCCATAATCTATTCCCTCTATTTGAGAAAAACCTTTTGCAACCAGTCTAGCCTTATACTTCTCAACACTGCCATCAAGACTTGTCTTCTTTTTGAATATCCACTTACAGCCAATAGGCTTTCACCCCTTAGGTAGTGGCACCAAGTTTCAGGTGTCATTCTTTTTCAGAGAATCCATTTCTTCATTCATGGCTTCCAACCAAGAATTAGAATCAGCCATGTTGATTGCTTCTTTAACAATCCTAAGCTCATCATTTCTAGTAATTAAAGCATATGCATAGTTTGAATCTAGCATAGAAAAACCATACCTATTAGGTTGCCTTCTTTCTCGTGTAGATCTTCTCATAGGCTGAGGTTGTTCTTCATCATCAGAACTTCCAGAGCTGCTTGATCTCTCCTCAGTCTCAAGAATACCATGCAGCTCTTCCCTTTCTAGAGTTTGGGGAATCTCAACTACATCCTTCTTCTTGTCACTCTAATTTGTCCCAAGCTGCTGATCACTAATTGAAGGTTTTAGCTCACGAAATATCACGCTTCTGTTGTACAAAACCTTCTCAGTATCAGGATTCCAAAGCTTGTATCCTTTCACACCAACTCCATAGCTAATGAGGATACACTTGGCAGCCTTGTTATCCAATTTAGATCTCTTTTCATTTGGCACATAAACATATGTCTCACAGCCAAACACACGGACATGCCTCGGAGAGGGCTTCTTCCTAGACCATGCTTCCAAAGGTGTTTTATCAACAAGAGCTAAACAGGGAGATCTATTTATCAAATAACATGTTGTACCTATAGCCTTAGCCTAGAACTTCTGCTCCAGACCAACACCACTCAGCATACTCTTTGCCTTTTCCATCAGTGTCCTGTTTAACCTTTCAGCAACTCCATTTTGCTGTGGAGTATAGGGCGTTGTCTTGTGCTTTTTAATCCCATGATCAGTGCAGTACCTTTCAAAGTCTGCAGAACAAAACTCACCTCCATTGTCTGTCCTCAAACACTTAATTTTTCTTCCAGTCTGATTTTCTACCAAAGATTTAAATTCTTTAAACCGACTGAACACTTCTGATTTACTTTTACTGGAGTATACAAATGCCCTTCTCAAACAATCATCAATAAAAGAAACATAATATCTAGACTTTGATAATGAAGGAACATTAACTGGACCAAACACATCAGAATGAACATAATCCAGTATACTAGAAGATTTGTGAGGACTAGAATAAAAAGAAACACGGTGTTGCTTTCCATAGATGCAATGTTCATAGAAATCAAACTCAAGGTTACAATCATCAAGCCCTTCTACAAGATTTTTATTCTTCAAGGTTTTTAAACCTTTCTCACCAATGTGACCAAGTCTATGATGCCATAACATAGTCTTCTCAGCTGGAAGTTTTACCTCCATGGCACTTGCAACCTAAAAAGAGTCTTCATCTTTCTCTATAGGTGCAGTATTACATGTCTTTATAGAGGCACTATTACAAAGAACAAGACGTGCATCTAGCTTGTACAGAGTGCCAGTACGAACACCCTTAGCCAACACCATTGCACCTCTACCCATTTTACACCCCTTACTAGAAAAAGAAACTTCTACACCAGCATCATTTAACTTACTGACAAAGAGAAGATTTCGAGTCAAACCTGGTATGTGAAGTATGCCACCAATACCTTTGACTCTCCCATCAGGAAACTAAATTTTGACTTTCCCCCTACCAATAATTTCCAATGTTGAATCACTTGCCAAGTACACCTTTCCACCATTATACTCTTCGTATTTGGAGAACATTCTCTATTGGATGTCATGTGAAAAGATGCGCCTGAGTCAAGCAACCAGACATCATTAGATGCCTGAGTTGTCAATGTTGCTACAATGAAGGCGTCTATAGCACTTTGAGAAGATTCATTGTTTGAAGAATTCTTCTTCTTTTTCTCCTTGTAGTCCTTCCTGATATGACCAGGTTGCCTACAGTTCCAGCACCTCACCTTGGACTTTTTAGCAAGAGACTTTGATCTCCCTATAGAATTGGATTTTGACTTCTTGTCCTTCTTGTTTCCTTTCTCCTTTGGTCTTCCTCGAACAGCAAGAGCCTCTTTGGCCATCATTGAAGACTTCCTCGGCATCTCTTCAGATAGCAATGAGGCAACAATGTCTTCCATCTTGAAAGTAGTAGTAGTGCTTCCAATGGCCATCACAAGATGATCCCAACTATCAGGTAACAAACACAACAGGAGCATGCAATGATCCTCCTCCTCTATCTTCACACCTACAGATGCCAGTTGAGTAACACTCATACTAAACGAGTTCATATGGTCTGCAACAGATGCACCTTTGTCCATCTTCAAGGAGTACAACTTATTTCTCAGGATTAACTTATTTACTAGGGACTTTCCCTGATAAATATCACCAAGCTTCTTCCACAAAGAAGCTGCAGACTGCTCCTCATGAACGTTCAGGAGAAAAAAATCAGCTAGACTCGGTCTTATCAAACCTCTTGCTTTTCTATCAGCAAGATCCCAAGCTTCTTGCATTGTAGTTTGTGGCTTAGTTCCACAAACAACTATCCAAAGGTCTCTATCCACAAGCAAGTCTTCTATCTTGAGTTTCCATAACTCAAAGTTGCTATCATTGAATTTTTCAATATCAATCCTACCAAATGTACTTGCCATCTCAAACAAAAATAAGTTTTAACAATGCAAGACTCCCACTAAAACTGTATTAGCACAAAAAACTAATCTTTCCTACAAGGATAACCTAACTGGCCAAGCTCTGATACCACTTGAAGGGAAATACATGCATGGATTTAGAGACCCAACAGTACGGAATACATTCCCTTAACACTAATACAACAAAGGAGTAAAGCAAAAACTTAGTTTAATAGCTTAACAAAACTACTTGAGATGAAACCATGCAAGTAAAATAAAACACACCAATTGAGCATTCACAGTTTGACACCAAATATACATGGGAAAACCTTTTCAGGTAAAAAACCCATGACACAAAGTCAAGTCTATTTTGTATTACAGTAACAAAAAATAGTTACATACAAATCAGAGACTTCTTTCTTCAGCTCACAGCAGCATTGTGTAAAAAAAAATTATCTCTTTGTTACAATGTTCTCATAGAACATCCCGTTCAAAAATTATCCATCCATCACGTACGTATATCTCAAATTCATACATGCATTTAATTCTAATAGACAACCCACCGATCTCTGGTACAAATCATCTCTGATCAAATCGCACCAATAATCTGCCCATGTTTTTCATTCTGCATCGAGCCACCTAGGCATTAATGCCAACACCCAAATCAGGTTCAAAACTGCCACCCTGGGTTGACCTGCATCTGCTGCAATTACTACATTGGCCTCTAGCCAAAAAACAACTGACATTGAGCCACGTGTCATCTTAGTATTCGTTGTCGGCCTCTGAATCCGAGTCCAACTCATTCAACCCAGTCACCAAGCCCAACGAGCTCAAAAAATTCCTTTACCGCCCTACCGCAGCATACCTGAGCTCGCCCTACAATATGGCGATAGGCCTACCAAGCTCGCCATGCGGTTTACCGCGTTACCGTGGCCTTCCCGAGCACACCCTGTGGTACCACGGTAATTAGCCAAGCAAACCACAGGCGGTCTTACCATGGCCACTACGGTCAGGCCTTAGGCAGGCCACAGTACCATGGTAACCGCCAGCTAGTCATTGGCGGTCTTATCGCAGCCACCGCGGTCAGGCCTTAGGCTAGCCGCAGTATGGCGGTAACCACCAGGCCATGCCGCAGGTTGCTTATCGTGGTCACCGCAGTTAGCCCTTTGCCTGGCCATGGTATGGCGATAACTACCAAGCCAAGCCACAGGCGGCTTACTGCGGCCACCGTCGTCAGCCCTTTAGCTGGCTGCGATATGGCAGTAACCGTCAGGAACAAAACTTCTACAGTAAGAGGCAAAGGCCGGTTTAAACAAAATTTTCACGCCAAGTCTTTAAGGGTGGGGATACAAGCTGGAAGTTGAGACATAATTTCTCAACACAAGGGAGGTAGTGTTGATGGTGATAATGACACAAACAACATTAAAATAGAATATTTCTACTCTATTTCTCCTGAAAAAGAAACACAACATATAGTAGCCTAACTCCCAAGGTCCTGGTAGTTGGTTCTCAACTGTCTGGTGTCACTCAATCGGTTCATGCAACTGTAATATTCAAGGGACCTGTGCTGGTAACAAAGAATGCAAGCAATGGCTCATTTTATCGAACTATTTTTAGTAAATCAAGAGGGTTTCAAACAAAAGAAAAAGATAGATCAAAGGGTAAACCAGTAAACATGAACAAACTCATCTAACATCTGAACATATATCTTCAACAATGAATGTTTTCCAATTAGATCAAGAAAACCAAAGCATGATATAATTTACAGAATAATCTATGCCATTATATGCATCTAAGGTGCTTATTTCAATTCGCCTATCACAACTATTTCAAAGATTTTTTAAAAGAACACAGATTCATTCATTACCAAGATCATAGATCAACAGTTTTCAATAAATTTAATTCCATGACAATCTAACAAGATAATCCTTAAATCTGGTTTCTTCTAATGACTTTCATCACATAAGAAACAAATCATGCTTCAGCACAATCGCTGGCATACAGATAGATTATAACTTATCAGCCTTATCAAGTAAAATTCAATTCTAACACCATATTGTGTAAACCTATAATTTTATTTAACTATAAAATATCAGAATAACAATGTATCTCTGTAGCAACTATGAAAATTCTATCTCCTACTCTTACGTGGCCAATTCTATTCTCTATCAGCTGACCCTTATATTATGATACCCAAAGGGTATTTATAGATATACAAAATTCGAACTCCACTTCTATTTTAAGTCATCCACCCTTTTAGGAACAAAAACTCTCCTAGAAACTCAGATCAATTTGATCTTGAGTTCTTACATTAGATATTCAGTTAAACTAGAGAAGAGAAAATAGAAGAGAAAAGGAAGTCATGCGCTTCAAAACTATCAGTGCTGCAGGCAACATGCAAAGAAGAAAAAGCCATGCATGCAAGAGATTTATGCATGTGAAGTTGGATCTATAATAAACTCATCATAACTGGCGAAGACTTGTTGTAATACATCTAATTCTAGCCCATCAACCTAGTTGTCTTCAAATTTAATTCGCTCCAATTCTGCAGCAGCAAACCCTCTCATATCTTTTATCTTTGTCAACTCTCTTTTAGCAGCCTTTATCTCTTCTTTGACATCCATCAGTCGATCTATCATCAGATCTTCACCATCATATCCTTTCTGCATGAGTCCTTTAAACCTTTCACCCCATTTTTCTTTTATTTGGCTCAAAGGTAGGCCTTCCTTTGTTAGTATATTGACATCCACTATGATAGCAATGATTGTCTCCAACTCTTCAAACTGCTTAATTAGATCCTTAGCAACATCTTGGACTTCATTTCTATGTTTGCACAAGAAATATGTTCTGAATCAAAGCATACGAGAGGTCTTCTCCACAAAATCCTTTTTATCTTCCTCGAGTATTGGTTGTTCAAGAAGAGTAGTCAAAGGCAATGTACTAACCTTCTCCAATTTCTGACTATACTCTTTATATTCCTCTTCCTGTTTCTCCGTTGCTTCAATATATTGATGCATTTCCCCTATCAACTCTTCTGTCCTTTTGTGAACCTCAAAACCTTTGACCAAAACTTCACTTACCTCTTGATTTAACTTGTCAACCCACCTGTCTAACATCTCTGCTTTGCCTCTTACTTGCACTAAATCATCTACCTCCTTTTTGCTCAACAAAATTGGAGTCTCAATAGCAGCTACCTTTTGTGATCTTGGAGAAGAGACACTTTTCAAAAAGGAATGCAATTGATCTAATTGAGCCTTAAGCTCATCTTTCTTCTTCTTATCCTTTAACATTCTTGACTTGGTTGTCAAAGCTACCACATCAATTAGATTGATCTGTTGATTTCTGGTAGGCCTTCTCAAGTTGACAATACTCAATTGATAATTCGTTAGCTACATGTCTCCTACCTCCTTTTCTATCATCGGTATGGCACACTCTACAACAATCTCTCCCTTGTCTATGAGCCTGGTGGAGTTTAGGATCTTGGCCTTCTTCTTAGGCCTCTCTTGTTCAATCTCCTTCATCATATCCTCCCAATTGAAAGGTTGTGGAGGTGTTACTATTCTTTTCTGTAGGTCCAATTTTAGCCAAGTGGGAGCACATGGAGCAGTAGTCATCTTAGTGGAAGAAGAAGCAATAGTAGTAGTAGAAGGTGGTTGCACATTTACTTGGGGTTGAGAATCAACCCTTGGTCTCTCTTGTTGTTCTTGCACCATATGCATCTGCGCAAGCTTTTCAACCTCTTCCCTATATTTTTGTTCCTATATCTTCTTATCTTCTTCTTCTTTCTTCAACCTCTCTTCCTCCAATTGATCTCTCTCCACTTTTTCCCTTTCCAATCATTCCTTTTCTAATTTCTCCTTCTCTATTCTTTCCTTTTCCAATTTTTCTTTCTCTAGAGCTTCTTTTTCCAGTTTCTCCTTCTCTAAAGCCTCTAGTCTTTCTTTCTCTAGTCTTTCTGCCTCTAAAGCCTTAAGCTTTTTTGCCTTTGCTTCTTCTTGTTGTTGCTTCCTAACCAGAACTTCGGTGTCCTTTTCCTTCCTTAATCGTTCTGCTTCTTCTTCTTTTTGGTGAGCTTCCTCTGCAAGTTTTAACTTGACAACCAAGACTTCTTTCTCTCTCCAATGTCTTGCCTTCTCTTCCTCAAGCTCATGAATCTTTTGTATCAGTTCTAGCTTATCATTTTCTTCCTTAACCTTGAGTTCATGTTCTTGTTGCCTTTTCTGCCTCTCTACTTCATCAACTCTTGACTTAGCTTCAATTTATTGCTGATGTAGTATGGAATCAGTTTGTGCCTTGGCATCCATTAACTTTTGCTTTTCTATTTCTTTAGCTTTTGCTTCAGCATCCTTTCTAACTTCTTCAAACAA
This sequence comes from Sequoiadendron giganteum, assembly GCA_007115665.2. Classification (NCBI taxonomy): domain Eukaryota; kingdom Viridiplantae; phylum Streptophyta; class Pinopsida; order Cupressales; family Cupressaceae; genus Sequoiadendron; species Sequoiadendron giganteum. The sequence continues at coordinate 219,404,516 of CM021110.1, forward strand.
TTCCCATTTCTCCTCTTGTGTCATTACCTATTCAGCATCCTCTTCTAGAGGCATATTCTCTTGCACATCCTTTTCTGACACAGTCTCGTCTGAATCTGTCCCAACATGATGAATTTCCCTCTCCACTTCTTTTCCCTTTGTAGTTTCAGCCATACTATGAAGAGCCCCCTTTCGAACTTCTTCACTTTGTTGCTTTGCAAGTGGGACTTGTGTGGAAGATTCACCTAATGTAGGTGTTGAAACAACTAATCCCATTTGAGCATCTCCTTCTTGTGTTTCTGCTTCATCACCTATTGCTTCAAGTTCTATCTCTTCAATGTCTAGGGGAAAGAACTCCAAAGGTTCTTTGGGAGGCTTCTTTCTTTTGATTCTTTTATACCCTTTCCCCTTTTTAGGAGCTGGTCCTTGAGGAGCTTTGGTTCTTAACACCAACTAGTGAACACTTCGATCCAAGACTGTTCTTCCTATCTATTTAATATCAATAGTTTTATCACTATCCCAGTCAATTGGATCCAGACTTTTAGTTCCAATGTTCAAAGCTTCATAAGATGGATCCAATACAACTCCATCATCCACCAATATGTCAGGAATGTCATTTTTGACTCCAAATTTTGACATGAGTGCAATAGGTAGTCTTTCATAATTCTTTTTCCTCAAATCATACTCATCTTGTCGGTCACTCCAGAAGTCTTCTAATAAACTAAAATGCTTTTCAAACACAGAAGGCAGCAAGGCATTCATCTTCCCTTTTGGATCAAAATACTTACGAGTTGTGTATAAGCCTAGCTTTAATTGTATCAGCTCACTGCAAATCACCTTTGCTCCTACCAAATGTTGACAGCTGTACTCACCCAACTTCATGGGAAACTTATGGCATCCTATCTTATGCTTTAAACCAAACCAAGCATTAACTCCAAGAGCCTGATATACAAACTCCATCAAAACTATCTTGTTATTGCAACACCTTGGAAGCAAATGTGGATGGCCTTCAAAACCAGCAAACCTGAAATATGTAAACTTGAGGTATTAAATGTACCAACATCCCCATTCAGCAATGAGCGCCATAGCCTCTTGACTCAACCTGTACCCTACATCTCCATTTAATTGGTTAATGACTACATATATGAATGCATCATTAACTCTTCTGAATTGAGTCTCAGCAACCTGTAGAGACAGCTGGTTATAATGCTCCCATACCTTCTTCTATCCATCCAACACTCCCATTATCCCTACTCTATTTAAACCTGGGAAGATACCCAACCTTGCTGCTGCATACACAATATAAGAAGTCACAAAGAAGCACTTAGTCTCCCTAATGCTGGTCAATTGATCATGAATAGCATTTGATACAATCATCGACCAATCAAACTCATGGGTGCCATGTAAAATTTTTTAGATGAAAGGAAACATCCACTCCTTGAAATGCAATGTATCTCTCTTCCCAAAAACCCTAGACAACATCATTATTAAATCTGATACCTCCTTATAGAAATCTACCCTCTTTGGCTGGTCTGCAAGCTTGGTTAGAGACTTCTTCTCTGTCTTCAACCACTTTTTGTTCAAATGAGATTTATTGGATTCTTTAAACTTACTATATTTCTCCAAGGCCTCCACCTCATCCAACTGTACCAAGTTCTTAGGATCAGGGACATTAAATATATTTTGAAATGCTTGAGGAGTGAGATCAATAATTACATTGTTTTGTGAATCCATGCATTGTCTAGTAGCAGGATTGTAGGCACTGGACGCTGTCAAGATCAACTCCAGGCACTGGATTGATAAAGGAAACACAGTGATATGGGCCAAGCCGGAATCAACAATTCTTTGTGTCCTTCTTGTTACATCTTCCCGTTCCGCAAAGGTTTCTGCATATAGCTCCTCAAAATTATATTGACCCATTTTGGTATCGATGATGTCGGACCAATCTGATTCTACTTTGCTCACTTTCACAACATGACTCTTGTGATTATACCTCAAGGTATAAGGAAATTGTTCTGGCTTGATCTTCTTTGGTTTCAGTACTGCCTTCGATATTCCTGTAGGTCAATTCCTTTGGGAAGCTCCTCTTGATGTTCCCAACATCCTCTTAGCTTTCCTACAATAAAACCTCTAGTTAGATCCTCTAGATAAACATCTCAAAATGTGTTTAAAACTGTTACTATTACTCTATTAATAAGAAGCGGGCTCAGAGTCGAAAGTAAAATAGTGATCGGAATCGGAACCGGAATGGAAATGGATTCGGTTTCCTTCAGATTTTATGTTTTCATATTATGTTTCGGTTTCGCTTCTGCTTTCGCTAGGTAAATATTTCTATGAAGTAAAGCTCCTCACTATAAGCGGGGTCGAAGACGGGATGGAAAATGGAATTGACACTAAGCATAAAAACATGTCCAAAACTCTAAATCAATTCCGATCCCACTTCCGGCTATGTTGACCATGACGTCATCAACAATTTTATCAATTTAACGCATAACTCCATGATTAAAAACTAAGGTCATATTAAATGAAACGAGGCTTAAAATATATCATGAAAAGACTATACCCATATGACCGTGGGGATGACTGTATTTTAGGGCATCATATTTTAATCATTTTTAAAACGTGATCACTGAAACGCATAAAAACCCTAACCTAGAAAACACGATAAAACTAGGGCATGGATTTAACCCTTCCTAATTAACCAAATGACTACGCATAAAAATCCTAAGTAAAACCAGATTCTACCAACCCTAACTCATTGTAACAACCTAGATTTAACCTACCTCACTGTGAAAACCCTAATTAAATCTACACGTTTAAAACCTAACGCAGCACGACGCGATCACGACAGAATGTGAAAGCAATCGTGCCCTAACTCACTATAAAACCAGAAATGCGAACATAAAACAAAATCAAGAACAACAAATAAACAAACAAAGAAAACAAACACACAAACTTATTGAAATGGCGAACTTGCGCGAAGATCTAAATCAAACAACACGAACAAAAAAAAATGAAAGCAAATAAATAAAAGAAACGAGAATAAGAACCCTACCTCGAATGAAAAACCTGGCTAACCTTCTGAATTGATTTGCAAGCAATTATCTCCTCCTCCTTCAATCGATTCACTCAGATGGACTCCACAGCTGCTCTATTTCACTCTTCGATTTTTAACAATAATAATAATAATGCGTTTAATCCTTAATGAAGGTAAAAATCAAAGTTTCTACCTACGCCTGGCAGCTGTCATTAACGCATTAAATGCAGTTAAGTGGAGTCGAAATTGGAGAAGAACAAACACTTCACTACTATGCAACTTCAGTAAAAAGTCAACGACCAAAAACGGCGGGAGCGAAATCGGAATGGAAATTGATTCGGAAACTTAAGTAAATTCCCGACTTCGTTCCCGTTCCGGGTCCGGGTCCGCCAACAAAGCACAAAATGAAAGCAAACATAAAAATTAAAAACAAAATACCGACATAATAAAACATAACATAAGGACCAAGACTAAAACAAAAGTTCAAAAAGCGGAGGCGAAGACAGGATGGGTTTTGATTAGGCGATTTTCAATAAACTCCAACCTAACGTCCACTCTAGTTTTGGCTCCGATAAGAACAAAACAAAAGGTTTAAAATAAATACAGTCATGATGGGGGTCGGAATGAGTTTTGAAAGAACTTTCAAAACTCGATTTGGTTCCGGCTCCTCTTTCGACAAACTAAACCAAAATAAAACAAAGTGTTGGAAGCAAAAGACTCCAAAAGACTCCAAACTTTGTTTGAAAATCAACCGAGAATAAAAATATCAAAGGGGGACCCATTTTGACCAAGGCAAAAGATGGGGTGGTTATGCAAGGCATAACAGGTAGCTCATGCTGATGAAAAGTAATGTCCAAGTTGTTCAGTGTTATAGCTTGAATTTGGGTTGCTACTCCATTTGATTGCACATTATGAGGGGTAAGAACTTGTTGTAAAGAACTTTGAATCATGTTATGATAATGAGGGGAGGCTTGAATAAGGTCCTATAATGATATCTTAGCAGGAGTATTCCTTAGTTGTTCAATAATATTGTACTCCTTTTCAGTATGTAAAGGCAAACGAGGGGCACTAGGCAAGATAGGGTTAGGAAATGGGAGGGATGTTGAAGGTTTTTATCTTGGTTATGGATTATTTCTAGTTTTATATGTATGAGCAATGGTGTTGTAACTCGGTTGTTGTGACATATTATTCTTAGGTGGTGTGAGGATGAGGATGGGTTTATTTTGAGTTTGAGGTTGAATAATATTAACTTATCTTAGTGAAGGATATTCTAATGTCACTTCATCATCTTCATCTAAGGAAACTATATCACTATTGTCAATGTTGTCATTTTCTTGCACCATGATATCCTCCCTAGGAGGAGAGTTTTTAGGAGAACTAAAAATTAGATGTTCATGAAATTCAAAGGTTGGTTCTTCTAAAATGACTTCATCACAAGTAAGGGAGTTATCAATGGTTGGATTGTATTGTTTATTAATGATGGGATTCTTTTGTTCAATAACGTTTTCTCTAGGGGGAGAGAGGAAAGTAAGATTCACATGACTCATTGGTGTGATCTTCTAATGCCAAAATATCTTCTCCACAACTAGGAGAGATACTAGGAGAAGAACAAGTATGATTACCATGTTCATCTATGATTACATTCCTTTATCCCATAATTTCTTCCAAAATAGGATAGGTAGGGGAAGAAAAGTAAATAGAGGTGTCATAAATCTTAAATATTTGATCATCTAACACCAGCATATCCTTCTCACAACTAATATGATTGTCATTATTTCCTATAATTACATCCTCTTTCACTAAAACATTCTCACAAGCAAGAGGTGAATGGGAGTTAGGTAAGGTGATTTTTAGAAATGTGTCTATGATCTCCTTCTCTTGTGCCATAATATCTTCCCAAGGGGTACAAGGAGAAGGACAAACAATACCTTCATGATTCTCAATTATTGCACCTTCTTTCACCAAGATACCTTTGTCACTAATAGGAGAGGTATCAGGAAAAGAAAAACTATGATCGTCATGGTTATCTATGTGTGTATCCTCTTCTATCACATCATTCCTACAAATATAAGAGATATGAAGGGGTGTAGATTAAAGGCAAGAACCAAAATTTTCACCTTCTTGCACTAAGCGACTCTCATAACTAGGAAACGTATTGAATGTGGTAGAGCTCCTAAATTTTTTTGAAAATTTGTGATATGTCTTGCCTTGTCATTGTTTTGCGCTTCTGAGCTTTTGGGTAGGATTTAGGGTTTTAGGTTGAAAACCCTCTTTTCAAAATTCATTGCTCATCACCATTGAACATTTTAATTTTGTGTTGGCCCGTCACACCTAGTTACCGATCACTTAATTCATATCTTGAGCCATTAAAATCGTTACTTGTACCGACCCCTTAGGTTAGGTCTGTCAGTCACCATCTGCAAACTAATCGTTTTTATTTTTCCATGGTTGGGCTAAATAATTTCATTTTTAAGACTTAGGTATTAAGTTTTCATCCTCAAGGGTTAAGTCTCATAAACCTAGTTGTGGCCCCATTTTAAGAACTAACAATTTTGGCATGTGCAAAAATGAAAATCCATGATGTTCGTCTGATCGCTACGAGTAAATCTCCATTGTTCCCCACGTGCTCATTCTAGTTTTTTACCTATTATTTTATTCACACTGGCTGGTGGGATTAATTCACATCTCTTGTGCTTAGGTGGGCCTAATGATTTTACTAAAGACTGTAGGTGGTATTAGAATGAATCAACGATGATCGATGAAACATGTGTCAGCATCATAACTGTTCCCCACGCACCTGTTCTAGTTTATTTTTTATTAAAATATTTGAACAAGTTGGTGGGCGATTTCCATGTGTCATGACAGGTGGTGGGCCCAGTGTTTCTATAAGGTCAGTAGGAAAATCTTTGAAAGGAATCGACAACAGGTATCGCTACAAGTGTCCTCATCAAAATCGTTCCTCGCACAGTCGTTTGTTTTGTTTAGTGATGAAATCACATGGGCTAGCAGACATTGGACACGTGTATCTTTTCTATGGTGGGCCATATATATTTTGCAATCAATGAACAGTACCAAAATCCAATCAGCGGTGATCGATCAAGCAACATGGTCCAATCTCCACCATTCCTCGCCACCCCGTTGGTTTTTATTTTAATACTTATAAAGGGATACAATTTGGTAGGCATGGTGACATTTGTTGCTCCATGGAGGGACCCGCTAGGTTTTAATGACATGTGCTTCGATAAAGATTCATGTCAATGGTTGATGGCAGGTGACGTGGACTATCCTAACCAATCCCCACCATCCTATGAGGGCCCATTTGTGTCTCCCATTTCTCAGTGGAAATCAGGCGACTACCACGTGGACTACTTCAAAGGGTCCAATACAGTTTAGCTAAGATAAAATACTTCTAAAATTTGGCCAAGACTGTATTAAGATTTAAAACGTTGCCAAATTTTAACTGTCTTTGGCACACATTCAAGATTTGGGAGATGCTTGTGGTTGCAACCGTCAATTTTTTCAGGAACTCATACATGTGGGATGAAGAATTTGAGGCTAGATAGAGTACGGGCTGATATTCAGAGGATTGATCATGATAGCTCCCCGCTATCTTGTGGTGGTGAATTATGAGTAAATTAATTTCCACAGGTGAACAGGTAAATGTGACACGACATGTTTTATCAGGTGCTTAGTATGTGATTAATTATGCAAATGGAGTGGGTGTTTATCCACTTGATTTTTCTAATTGGGAAAAAGAGCGCATGCAAATTAATTTTTTCATAATTAACCATTTGGGTTGATTACCCGTTGATTCATTTCAATGTGTGATCAATGACTGAGATCCAAAATCAAAGTAGTCGGTCGATGGCTCTCTTGTGTGAACTCCCTTGGAAATGAATGAATACATGCTACAACTGGTCTATTTATTGGTGATTTCCTTCTTGTTATTCTCACCATTTATTGTATGTGATAATTCAAAGTCTGGGAATAAGTGTATGAAGTGTTCTAATTAATTGCAGAGTTTGAGCTACTTATTTTACATGGAAGGTGGCATCTCTATAAGTTGCTCCATCAAGAATGGGTAAAGTGAGTGTGTTTGTAAACCTGACTTGAAGGTCCAGGAGACTCCTTTGGTCTTAGAGTGATGTGCCCAAGGAGGAATAAGATGTGCCCGAGGTTCCTGTAACACCAAAGAAGAAGGAAACAGATGATAGGAAATTTGCATAGGGTGTTCTCAAGTGTGCATATCATCTGAGGAGCCAAATTATCTCAGAGGAATTGGTTAAAGGAAAGGAAAATAAATTTGATAGGCCTGAAAGGGAAGTTTTGAGGAAGAACAAGTATCATAGAGCTTTCATGGGACATCATTAGTCTTCCATTGAAGCCTTGGATGATCCCTTAGATAGTGGAGATGAGACTGATTTTGGATATCAAAAATATCTCCTAGTCGTGAGTAATTTGGTTGATTCTAAAGATGAGGTGGTGATGGATACTCCACTTTCAATAAGGACACTGAGCGGGCATTCTTATTTTGTCACTGACTAGGTAGAATATCACCCCGCTCCCTTTCTAAGTTGATGCTCAAGTTTTTTTCCTTTGTGATGACTTTTTTTCTTTGGGTTGGTGTGTTGTGATATGGGTTCTAGTTTTTATGCTTTTGTGTTGATGGTGACTTTTATGGGCCAACGTGAATGTGAAAATTTTGATGTTGTGATGCGGCACCTTTTGGAAGGCTGGTGGGCTTCTCCAATGAACGGTTTTTGATATTTTTCTCTCCCTTGTGTTGAAAATTATTATTTATAACTACCTGGGGAATATTTTGAAGTCTGGTGAATTTGAAAATAAAATGAAGTTAAATGTAACTGTAATTCAGCCTGGTGCTTATTGATCCCTTATTCTATAAAGGGGATTTTAAATTTGATTACAGAGGTTGATTTTTGAGTCTTATAATGGTCTAGGTGAAGAGCTAGGTTTGGGAAGAAGTATATAGTATAAATGTTGATATATAGAATAGTAAGATGTCTAGGGTATAAGTAAAGTATGCAATAATCTTAAGAAATTTTTAAACAAGTTGTAGAAGTGAAGGAAAATATTAAGTTATGTGTTGAACACAATGATTTGAACACTAAAATGTGGTGTGACAATAGTCTAATAATCTTTGAATAAATGGATTATGTATTACTAGTTATTACATAATTTGACTTCGTTGCCTAATAAATAAAGCACTGGTCTATTCATTAGCATTCTTTAGATAAACCATCTAGCAATGCACTTGACTAGAGATTTTGAATTAGAGAAAAAAATCATTTAAAATACTTTCAATTATGGTGTGTAACTTTGATGTTCCTCTCAATTCCTAGCACTAAGCATTAATTTGTTCAAGGATTATCCAAATCTTTGGTGAAGGATGCTTAGTTGTATTCAAATAGGAATGTAATCTATGTATAATATTACTTTTAAGGACTAACTATCTCTTATATATAATAAGGAGTACCCTCCTAGGTTTCACAGAGCCCGAAGAGTAGGAGTGAGGGCCTAAAGTGTTGGAAGAATGAAGAAGATCATATCCCATGTTAACATTTTTGTTGTCATTGATGTCACCATGATAAATGAGTTATAATTGCAAGACTCTAAGTCATACTAATTCGATATTCTGAATCGGTAATACAGAACCATCCTTTGGTATTTTTCTTTGGAATCCTCTCTGATAAATTGCCACTACTTCAGTTTTTGGGAAATAGTCTATGATTGAGAAATGCATACATTGACAGGAACTCGTGAGCGTAGTTGTTCGTGGTTATCTCCGGTATCAATTTTTGTCTTGACTATTAGGTTTATTGTTGGTCGACGTATTAAACAGATAAAGATGTAATGGATTAAAAAAAAATTTATAATCCATGCTGACAGTTATAGCGTGCCACACGTTTGGATTATCAATTGAGAAGATTTTTCAAGCCAACCTGATTGTAATCCTTGACAATCAGATATATATATATATAAGACACCTTCTTTAGAGTTATACAAAGAGATGAATGAACTGTGTTGAGCGAATTTTTGCAGACTACAGATGGAAGCGAAAAGGGTGAAGTGTAATCTACTGGCATGCGAATTTTCCTGAACTACAAAGGAACTGAATCTACACTTGAGGTGTATTTCTATCAGTTCATTCTAGTGGTTATCCATTTTGTTACTTCATTTTTGTAGGCAGTGAGCCTCCCATTTTGGACAGTGAGTCCTAGCAGTGAGCCACCATTTTGTCATATCTTATAATCGGTTATACTCTATTGTGAGTTAATCCTCACCGTGGTTTTTCCCACTCTGGGTTTTCCATGAAAAAATTTTGGTGTCTCCTGTGCATTCATGTTCTGTTGATAATTCTATTTATCTTAATTATTATATGTTTTGGATTGATTAGATGGTATATGTTCAATAAGTTTAAGGATATACTGATTCACCCCCCTCTCAGTATATTAGATATTTAACAATTGATATCACAGCTTGGTTCCTCTGGAGAAGTCTAATAACTTGAGGGAGATCTTGAAGATTGAATAGATGGAGGATAATGTAGAACTCTAGACTGCTCTTGATGATCTAGACAGAGCTGAAAATCAGAATAAAGATCTGAAAGAGAATCTTGATGAGGCAAATTAATGTGTCTAGAAGTTGAAGGAACAATTAAGGAAGTTCAAAGAGAGACATAGAGAAGTCAATGACCAATTGAAACAAGCAAATGAAGACATTACCAGACTAAAGCTGCAAGTGGAAGAAAAAAAAGAATTGAAGAATGTCTGAATACAAAAATAAAGAACAAGTTTGATGAATGTTTCAGACTTCAGCAAGAAGTAGTAAATCTGAGAGCAGAGTTGAACAAGGAAAAAGTACATGAGGATAATTTCAAGGCAAGCTCCACTAGGTTTGATGAACTAATTGATGGATAGAAACCCTCTAAAGACAAAGGAGGACTAGGGTTGGAAACAAGTGAAATTTCTAAAGTAGCAAAAGATCAAAAGACTTATGAAAAAGGAAATAAAAAAAGGAATCAAGAAAGAAAATCACCTGTCAAACGACCAAATGCACAAAGATACCCTTCTTTCAATGGCACTTGTTTATCTTGCAACAAGTTTGGGCACAAGGCAATTGAATGTAGAAGTAAGATAAATCAGTTTTTTGGTCCTTTCCTTGAACAATGCTATGCCTATAATAAGCTTGGGCATAGAGCTAGTGAATACAGAACTTGGATGATGAACTAGTTTAATGGAGGAAGGATGAATCAATCCTTTGTTGGCTATTGCTATACATGCAATAAATATGGACATAAGGAAAATTAGTGTAGAACAAGGTTTAATGGAAGTCAATCAAGTCAAAGAAGCGTTGTTTGTTATAACTGCAATAAACCAGGACATATTTTAAAGGTATGCAGAAGCATAAAGGGAAAACAATATGTTCCAAAAAAGAAGAATGAACCTAAGAAGAAGGTTGACAAAGAAGAATTTAAGCAAGAAATGAGAAAAGTATGGAAAAATAAAGAAGAATCAGAGACTACTGATGCATTTTTACCCTCATCTGGTGCAGATGATCCCTCTAGTAACTAGACCTAGCATGGTCTTAGGGGGAGCTTTAGCAGAAAATCCTTAAAACCCCTGATTGTGAGCATTTCAGATTTGTGACATGAAATAGAGTTGTAAGAAATCAGTATGCAAAGGTTTTGTAAAAGAAATTAGATGAAAAGAGGCTTGAATGCTCATTTGCAGAGCATATTAGGGTTTTACAACATAACTAAAGGAATTTAGCAGCTTTTTGAATTCCTAGTGCATTAAATGAGAATTAGGGCATCACATTAATCTATAAAATAAGATTATGAAGGCATTTCTATCATTTGTGCATTTGAAAGAAGTGAAGAGCCACCTAGAGTGACTTAAAAGTCAATTGAGGGGCGACTAGTGCAAACCTAGTTTCAGCTCTTTGCGAAGAAAAGGTATTTTTGATTCTGTGCTATTGTGAATTTGTGGAAATTCCTTCTTGAATATTTTTAAGTGTTCAAAATATAGAAAATGGAAACTCCCGTAGTCGTACAAGCAAAATAAAGACCTAGGCCCTCCTACATAAAATATTTGATGAAGGTCTTCAAAGATGACCCTGTGGATGCTTTCTCTTCGATTCCTCATAGCGTCATGCCAACAGAGGATACCAGAATGTACATTAAGGTTAAGTCAAAAGAATTCAATCATATCAAACTGATTGATATATGGATGAATGAACTCACTGATGATGGATTTTGGTTAAAACCTGAATACTCAAATCTTATGACAATGAAGTTGGACTGCTGGAACAATTTTCCAAACTTCAGCTCTACAGTGGATGATCTATATGTAAAGCCATTTCTTAGCAGAATACATGATCAGTTCTTATGGACTAATGAATTGCACCTGATAAACAAGGAAGCAATTAAAGTTGTCACCGGACTCTGCAGCACCGAATCAGTACCTGTGTTGAAGGTAGTGAAAAATGAAATGGTATCAAATCTTACCAGTGTTTCCTATGACAAAAGGGCTCTAGCAACAAAACCTATTAGAAATACAGCCATGAAATATGCATTTATAATGATTGGCCACAAAATCTACTTCACCAACAGAGAAAATTATGTGTCTGCTACAGCTATATATATCGGTTATGATATGTTTGTAAATGGTACAAGCTATGATCTGTGTGAATTTCTTCAGCAACAGTTGCTTGAGAACCTAAGAATGTCAAAGGAGAAGAAGTACCCATTTAAGTTTGGTTCTCTGATTGTATGCCTGTTATTCTACTTTCTGATAATGCTTCCAGGGAAATCTGGAACTGTGTGCTGGGATCCAACCCGACTTGTTGCACATCAGATTTTCAAGCATATGAAGAATTTGGGAAATCTGAATGATGTAGAAAATTCCATGATGATATTATTTTCAGTGTTCAAGAAGAATATGAATGAGAGAGATAGAATTCTGAGGAAGATGGTTGAGAAATACAAAGATGAAATTATATTTTATGTATCTTTTGATGAATGAATGATAGAAGTTGTTGAACCCCGAACCATCTAGATTCAACCTCTGGGTTATGAAGTCTCAGAAGATGTTGTTGAAGTATATGTGCAAATCTTGTTGAAGATTCCTAAAGATCCGAATGAACCCCAGATTGGGACTTATGCAGAAAAATCCAAAGAAGTTCGCTTGGAGCAGCATAAAGCTCAAAGTAAGAAAAATGTGGAGAAAATGCTTAATCAATGTTTCACACCTAAACAGTTAGCTCAAGCAAGAGTTGTTCAAAGAAAGAAGTTTGTAGAACTACTCAATGTAAGGAGATATGGTAGGACCTCTCCTTCAATACCAACTTCTAGACCTACTACAACGAAATATGTGCCCAACACTACTGATAAGGGCAAAGCCCCGGTTCCCTCCAGATCGGCTACTAGATCAAGAAAAAGGCAAGGCATTCCTCCAATAGCCCCTATCAGATGAAGAAAAGAAAAAGCTACTAGAGAAAATAATATGAGCATTACAGATGATCAGGAGGAAGAGGAAGAAGACCCTGCTGCAAAATTGACAAGGAAGAGAAGGGTTAGTGTTTCCTCAAGTGAAGGTGCATCATAGGAAACCAGCAAAGTTTAATGTTTATCATCTTCAAATGATGAATCAGGTGATCACGAAGCAAAGAAGGCCAAAATTTTAGAAAAAAATTCCTTGGACCAGGAAGAGAAAAAGACCTCTCCGGTAAGACCTAGTTCCCCTCTTAAATTAGATGTATTGGTAAATAATTTAGTGAATCAAGATGATATGGTGAAGTCCACTGTGAAAGTGTATAATTTAGTAGAAGAAGAGGATAAAGAAACAATTATTATGGCCATTATCAAATATTTTATCATTTTGGAAGCCAAATGGGACAACAACATGTGTGATGTTCCTTAAAACTTGTGGGAAAGATTGAGGAAAAGGAGAGTAGAGGTAGTCGAGTTAGAAGAGAAAATAAGAAACAAAGCCTATAAAGTAATTGCACCCTCTCTAACTCTGGATAACTTAGAATCTTTGAAGAATGTTTATGCTAAAAAGTTCAGGGAGAAAAGAAGCGTCAATATTCTAATCACAAAAGATAAGAAAGAAATCAAAGAAATAAGGAAGGAAACAATAAGCATTATCAAGGATACTGCAGAAAAGTATGGTATGATTGGTGCATCTGGTTCGGCCTCTTAACCTAGAAAAGAAACTTCTACAAAGGTCATAGAAGAACCTCCTTCCGGTGCTACAAATGAAAATGAACCTTTGGAAGTGAATGACAATAATGTGCCTCCGAAAAAAAGGTAGTGCAGATATTCTATCAGAAATCAATGCTGACAATGAGAATCCAAAAAATGAAAAACCTATTGAAGAAGATATTGAAGCAGAAGTGCATGTTTCTACCCCTCTGGTACTTCTAGGTGAAGAAGAAGAGAAAAATCATGAAGAAAAAGAACAAGAGAAAATTGAAGAGGATAAGGTAGAAGAACAAAAATCTAAAGAAAAGGAAATGGAAGAGAAGAATGCAGAAGATGAGAATGCAGAAAAAGAGAATGCTGAGGAAGAAAAAACAAAGGAGGAAGTAGAAAATATAAATACGGAATCTGTTGCTGGAAAGAATGAAGAAGTATCCCAGCAAATGGTAGAATCACAAAATTCCACTGGAGAATCCTCCTTCGATGATGATGTTTTGAAAGGATTGTTGTCAAAATAGATTAGATTCCAACCGATAATTCCTCCGAAACTCCTACAGCTTCCAATGAATCAAGGTTATGCAGACCTGAATAAGATTTCTCCAGTACATAAATTGGTTTTAGGTGATGTATTTCATGCATCCGGTAGGAGAGAAATCTTAGAAATGCATCAGAAAGGGATTAAGATTATTGAAACCACCATTAAAGCCCTACAAGATGTTACTTCAGATACATTTGTTGATACATCTCTTTCTCCAGTTGATAATTTGAAGCTTCTATTGGACTCCTTTAAGCAGCATGCTATAGGGCTTATTAAGAAAAAAAAATAGGATGCAAAGGAGAAGCTAAATGAGAAAAGGATTTGGATCCTTCACAACAAATGTGCCTCGGCACATGCCAATGTAGAGAAAAACCTTGAAGTTGTGAAGGCTTGTGAAGTTGAAGCTAATTTTGTGTTTACATACTATATAAGGTGGCTCAATGCCACTCAAAGTATAAAAGATATCATGGACTCCATTGAGTCCCAATTAACCATTGTCTTCGGCACCTATAATGCATCAATGGACAAAGATAGATCAACTTGGAATACTATTTCTATGCATAAAGAAAATTTATTTATGATACAAAAGCAAAAAGAAGCGATAATCGGAAAATTCATCTTACTTGGTGATAATGTGAGAATGGAGTATGCCCCAGTAGCCAATGCTTTGGCTAAAGCTGAGAAGTTGGACAAGATAAATCTATCTCTGGATACTTCGGATGAAGCTAAAGAAAATTTTATTGCTTTAGAATATTTGAACAAGTTGTTGATGTCTGCTAAGAAGAGTTGGGAGGATGGAAAAATGACCTGGAAAAGCATTCTACAGGAACTGCAATATGCCCCCTACTCTGGGTAATTTTTTTTTCTCTATTTTAATTTGCAAGAGATAATTCCTCAAGGGAGTTCAGAAGTTGATTCCATGTATCTGATCATTCCAGACCAAATGTACATACCTTTCATTTTTTTTTGTTATTTGACCTTTATCCTTGATGTCAAAGGGGGAGAAGAGGAATAAGAAGTAGAGTGTAGTCTATATAGTTTTGTATGTTCTTTTTGGCACATGTTGCCATCAATGATAAAGGGGGAGATTGTTGGAAGAATGAAGAAGATCATATCCCTTGTTAACAGTTTATTGTCATTGATGTCACCATGATACATGAGTTACAATTGCAAATCTAATTCATACCAATCCAGTATTCTGAACTGGTAATACAGAACTAGCCTCCGGTATTTTTCTCTGGAATCCTCTCCAGTAAATTGCTACTACTTCAATTTTTGGGAAATAGTTTATGATTGAGAAAAGCATACATTGATAGGAACTCATGAGCATAGTTGTTCGTGGTTATCTCTGGTATCAATTTTTGTCTTGACTATTAGGTCTATTGTTGGTCGACCTATCAAACAGATAAAGATGTAATGGATTAAATTTTGTTTGTATAATCCATGCCGATAGCTATAGCGTGCCACACGTTTGGATGGTCAATTGAGAAGATTTTTCAAGCCAACCTAATTGTAATCCTTGACAATCAGATATATATAAGACACCTTTTTGTAGATTTATACAAAGAGATGAATGAACGGTGCTGAGCGAATTTTTGTAGACTATAAATGGAAGCGAAAAGGGTGAAGTGTAATCTGTTGGCATGCGAATTTTCCTGAACTACAAAGGAACTGAATCTACACTTGAGGTTTATTTCTATCAGTTCATTCTAGTGGTTAGCCATTTTGTTAATTCATTTTTTTAGGCAATGAGCCTCCCATTTTGGATAGTGAGTCCTGGAAATGAGCCACCCTTTTATAATATCTTATAATCAGTTATACTATATTGTGAGTTAATCCTCACCATGGTTTTTCCCACTTTGGGTTTTCCACAAAAAAATTATGGTGTCTCCTGTGCATTGTGTTCATGTTCTATTGATAATTTTTCTTATCTTAATTATTATATGTTTTGGATTGATTAGATGGTATTTGTTCAATAAGTTTAAGGATATACTGATCAACCCCCTCTCAGTATATTGGATATTTAACATAAATATCCTTACTAGTTAGTTAGCCACTAACTTTGACATTTCTTGAGCATAAGGGTTGGCTACCCTTTAGAGAATTTCAGGGTTTAGCTAGAAATAAATGACCAACAAAATGAATGAATAACATGCTTATTGATAAAAATTTTCTTTGCAAACTTGGAAAAGACAGATAATAACACTTTTGAAAAGTAATCTATACAAACTCAAAATGGAAAGAGACTTAAAATGCAATGAAATGAGCTAGAATGAAATGTGTAAATGCAATTTTCAGATTCCAAATAAAGTAATTTGTTGATTACACTATGAAGAAATTTGAAAATAAAATTTTGTAAATGCAAATTTGAAATTAAGCAATGCAATCAATGAAGAAAATTAAGCTAGATCTAATGAAATGAATGAAACTAAAACTCAAAAAACTAAAACAGATATCTGATGATAGCAAACAGAAGCACAAAAATGATATTTTTAATTTTATAAAAGGTAGTTTTAGGTTTGATCAAGGACTAAAATTCCTAGAGGGGTGTATGAGTCCCAGTTAGGATTTTTAGAGGGTTCAAACAGTGAAAAACACACCACATATAATTCCTAGAAATCTAGAAAAAAGCACCTATACAGGGACTAAATCGCCCAGAGGGGTGAATGAGTTCTAGTTAGGGTTTTTACATCGAATTTAGCAAATTCTAAGTTGATTCTAAGGTTTCTAACTTGTATGTTGACTTGACAGTTTGCAATTACAGAATTTTAGTGAAATTAAATGATCTAAGATTCAAAAATGCAACCTATATGCACTTTCACTAATGTAAGATTTAGAAGCCCTAAATGCAAATTAACTAATGCAAAGTTAATGTAAGCTAGATCTAGGACTGAAATGCACTCTAAATCAGAAATAAGGGGTTTGGAGGTCGGGTTCACCAAAATAAACCGAAGTAAATAGGGTTCAAACTTTTGGAAGATGGAACTAAGGGACCTATTTCACTCTAGTTCATTAAAGGAAACCCTATAGATCTCAACCTAGTGATTGAGTTAGGGAAAGAGATTTCTACAAGGTATCCTTAGGTTTGATTAATAAAGGGGGTTCGCCACTAAGAAAATGCTTAGAAAGAAAGATATGAAAGTACTATGCAACTCTAACTATATGACCTAGAAAATGAAACTTGAATTCAGATAACTAAACAACAAGATACAAAAAGATACCTAGAAGAAAGATGTGGTCAAAACAAGCTCTGAAACCCTAAAATTATGTTGTTTGAAGCTCACTAGGACTCATATGCCAGACTGGGTGATTTAGTCCCAGTCAAGGTTTTTTGGGTAGGGACTAGAATCTCTCAATGACAAATCTAGATCTTCTCAAAATTAGAAAAAGTGTTGTAATGGGACTCATACGCCCAAGGTGGTGATTTAGTCCCAATATTAGGTTTTGGTTGAAACTCGAGCATCCTCTAGTGATCTACTATAGCTTCTCCTACCATATTTTTTAGCCTGAAAATTTTAATTTTGGCCTATAGGTGATTTTCCATGGAGATGGAAACTTTTTGATAACTATGAAAACTTTCTTCAATCTTGCAATTTATTCTTCAAAGGATCTTCAAGCTCCAAAACACCTAGATCTGCAATCACACATGTAGAGATTGAAAAATGTGGATTTCTTAGTGGATAGGGGTTTTCCTTGGTCAAACCCCATTTTGGTAATCAAACCTTAATGAGAAATGAAACATGAATGAAATGAACATGAAACATAAGGTGAAATAATAGAACCTTATTTGGAGGCTTGCAGATCTACAAACAAGCATGAAGTGGCTTCAATGAATGTAGATCTTGATCATGATTCTTGATGAAAGATAATGCCTTTGAATACTTGAATTGATCTTGAACAACACATCACAACATTAGTTCAAAACCACATGCATGATGCATCAAGCCTTTAACATGATAATGGATCTTGATTGCTGCAATAACTGATGAAGAAATATGCCCTTGAATGCCTTAGAAATGATATGGAATACTCTATAATACTCTTGTGAAGTCTTCGGATGCTTGACTCTTGCTTGATAGGTTGGTATTATGATTGCTTATGTGAAATAATGATTTAAAACCTTGTTTATATAGGAATTTCATCTTAATTTACCATTTATTAGATCCCAAATACTGTCATTCATAAAATTTGAATTCAAAACCCCAAATTCTCATGCAAAACCCTAAAAAGGGGAAAAATGGGACTCATACGCCAAAGGTGGAGTATAGGTCCCATCTAAGGGGGAATCACAATCCCAAGGTGGTGTATGGATCCCACCATAGCTTTTCAAACTGGGGAAATGTCGGGGGGTTAGAATATTAAGTGTATTTATTGACTATGTCAGGTTTTTAGTTGAAATAAGACTTCGGTTTCATAATAAAGGGTCCTAAGTGCCTATTAATCATAATGTGAAGGTCATAAATGTAAGAGGGCCCAAAGCTTAATGTAAAGGTGTAAATAAACACACTTTACAACACTAAACGAAGGAAAAATTAAGACTATTTAGCTTAAAAGGGCCCTAAAATTAATGTGAATGTGTAAAACACATTACAACACCAAATCAAGGCCACATTAGGTTCATTTTAATATCAATTAAGCGTGAAAAAGGATACTTTTTCCTAAACTATAGAGATATAGCATAGATCCTAGTTTTGAAGCACAACAAACTACTTAGTAAATATCTTGGGGTCCCACTTTTTGTAGAAGCAAACAAAACTAACCTTTAGAAAACATGGGCACAAGGCTACATGAGTAGGTTGGAATCTTGGAAAGGTAAGTGGCTATCCCCTACAAGAAAAATAATAATTCTCAAATCGATAATTGGAGAACTCCCAATATATATAATGTCTTGCCTCAAAATGACAACAAGCATCCAAGAACAACTGGAGAAGATGAGAATTTTTTTTGGAATAACTTGGAGGATAACAAGTTCTTGCTAGTGGCATGGGAAAAGTATGTTTCCCAAAGGAGGAAGGTGGTGTGGGTCAGTGAAGGTGGTTTTTCTTTAACCAAGAATTGTGTGCAAAAATAGTTTGGATCATGGTTAACAAATTGAAAGCTAAATGGGTCAAAATTCTTTAAAATAAGTACTTAGACTAAAGGAAAAATGAGTGAATCTTGACCATTGAAAACTACACAAGTGGATCAATGGCATGGAATATTGTAGAATATAGATATGTGATAAGGGAACACTACACCTAAGACATCATGAATGTCAAGAAAGCCAAATTTTGGGAGGATTCATGGGAAGGATCCCTAGCACTAGCAAGCATCTCAGAACTAGCTACAATCAAAGATCAATTAAGCACCCTATGGGGTCAACATGTTCATTCTTACATGGATCAAAGGTTGGTGAATTGAAAACTAGCGTGGGAGTAGAAATCCTTGGAGGGCATGGGTCTTGATGGGAACAAAGGAAGCTACTAGAATCAAAACTACAAAAAATGGTTCATCCACATAGAAAAGGAGGAAGACATAATAAAGTGGAATGTAACCAAAATGAGTAATTATAGTATGAAATTGGGGTACAATGCTATTTTCAATCTGAAAAAATGGAAGGTTGGCCAAACACTTTGTTCTAGAACAAGGCTTTCTTACCCAAGGTTGGAGATTTTTCTTCGATTTTCATTCAAGAATGCATCCTAACAGGGGACCAGCTAAAAAAATGGGTATCTCGGGCCTGATCAGATGCATTATATGCAAGGGTGAAGCCACAATAGTGGTTTACAATTCAGGTGAGGAAGGAAAACTCCCAAAAAATGACCCCAAGGCAAAAAAAGTGATTTTAGGGGTTCGTACAAACCTACTGGTTCGACCAAACCAATAAGGGGTTCGCTCGAACCAGGGTTCGAGAAAACCCCTTTGAATCTTGGCCGCCAAAAAAACAAAAAAATGCATAGGAAAGGGGTTTGAGTGAAACCTCTTTGAAGGGGTTCGCTTGAACCCCTATGGGTTCGTATGAACCCCCCTTATCCCTCATCCCCCATCTGAGACACAAAAAAAACCTAAATTTTGGCACTTCAGAGCTCAGGTTGAGGATGAAAATGGAGGAATCTTCACAAACCCAACTAGAATTAGGTAGTCCTCAAAACGATCTATCCAACAAATATAAGTTTAATATATTTTGGTTTTATTATGTATGTGTTTTTTTAGTCTTATTAAAAATAGGTTTTTCACCAAAAATCAAGCTCTTTGTTTTGCACATGTGGAAAAATAGCAGATTATCAAAATAAAAATTTTAAAAATATGTTTGTGGTAGGTATTGATTTCCTTGATCCATAAAAAAAAAAAAATTGAATTTTGATACATACAAAAAAAGTTATGTTGTATACAATCCGCCTATGTCTGAATTGCAATTGGTTTGACTTCGAAACTTGATCAAGGAAAAAATATTCAATAAAAAACTATGAGACCAAATGAAAGTACTAGATATCATAGTTAAAAATCTAAATTCAAAAAAATTAGAATTTTATCCTTCATACAAAAAAAATTATGTTGTATATGGTGAGCATCGCTTTTTAAAAATGTTGTTTTAGAAAAAAAAAACAGTTTTCGTGGGAGATGGAAAAAGAAGCGCAATCTGATACCAAAAATTTTGAAAAAAATATGTTTAGAATCTACAGACAAAATGTGATGAGACTCTAGGTTTCATCATCTCAAATTCCTCATGGTTTAGCCGCTATAGGTTTTCGAATGTGAAGATTTAGTTAAAAATAATAATTTCAATGTCCAGTTTGGCCAATAATTGTAAACCACTATTGTGGGATCACCCGCAAGCAAGATGAGGAAACAACATATCACGTTTTTGCTAACTATCATTTTTCCAAAGGATGTTGGGCATTCTTAATGAACAAATTAAACTAATAGAGCCTACTACAAAATGATCTAGAGGATTTGTTTAGGTCATGGCTAGTGTTAAACAAGAACTCGATCTATGCTAACCTTTGGGTTGCATCCCCATCCCTGTTGATTTGGGAAGTATGGAAAGAACATAATAGACATATCTTTCAGGATAAATCTATGGAAAGAAGTGTGTTCTTAAGTAAATTGGAATCAATTATTATGGAGGTGGTCAATAACGAGGTGCGATCCCAATCAATAAAGAAGAAAGTTTTTTTGAATTGGGATCATTCGGTGAGGTTTGGATAGAAATATTTCATCCTCCCTCCATTAATGGGGTCCCTAATGTTCAAGGTAAGGTAGATAAGAGGGATAGAATGGTGTGTCTTCCTCTTGGGCTATTGTGGCTTAAATTGAATTTTGACGGGGCATCTAGGGCAACCCTGAGCCATAAAGTGTGGGATGCCTCCTTCGTGACTATGATGGGGTGATGATGAAAAGCCTAAGTGTCTGGCTACTAGACAACAAATAATATGACAGAGCTAAGTGCCCTCCACTTGGGCTTGCAAGTGACATGTAATTTGGGAGTGAAGTGTTTGGAGATTCACATATTATTATGAATGCCCTCGTGAGGGTAGCAATAATTAATTGGAAATTGAATAAGAACCTTGATTATTGTTTAGGCATCCTTCGTAGCCTTAATGAATTTTATATCAAGCATGCTTGTCGTGAACATAATAAGGAGGTCAATGCCTTAGATAATACAACCATTGATAATATCACTTAGATTGGTGACATCATTAATTAGCAAGATCAGGACAGTCGATTGACTGGTAGTGGTATGGAACATAACTCTCCAGATTGGTAGATTCCTTAAGGATCGACTTTGCATGCACTAGTACAGAAACAATAATATGTGACTAAAAAACCTACTAAAAACTTCTTATAAATAACTGAACATGGTCACGTGACTAGTAGTAGTTCATTTCCAGTCGTTTATAACGTCACTGAATTGATCACTAAACCATTTTTAGTCGTTCAGTTGATCGATTTGCTCGTTAATTTAGTCACTTGATTGATCGATTTGATTGTTGGTTTAGTCGTCTGAATGATTGATTTTTTCGTTAATTTAGTCATCTGATTGATTGATTTGGTTGTTGATGTAGTCATTAATTTGATTGATTTGGCAATGTGTAATTTAGTTGTTAATTTGGTCATTGAATGTTTTAAATTGGTCACTTAGTCATTTTTTATTCACTGGTATGTTTTTTCGTTAATTTAGTAATTTATTGATGTTAACTGGTCACTTATTTATTCATTTTTATTCACTTATTTATGTCCATTGCTAGTGTATTTAGTCATTAATTTTAATCATCATTTTGATCAATTTGATAGTTTATTTAACTTTTTTGCTCACTCATTTATGTCAACTGATAGGTATATTGATACATTGTTTATTAATTGCATAATCATTATATTTAGTCATATTTATTAACACTAATTTTTGTCAGTTGGTATTATATTTAGTCAATTGATAGTTTATTTAATTGTTTGTGTTAACTGGTCTTTTCCTATAAGTGTTGGAAATGAGACAATCCTTTAATTGAGTTTTAAACATATAAAAACACAGAAAAACATAATCAATCATTCCTTTATACATAATGAAATGGCTATTAAGAAGGTAAAATACTTCAATTTTATTGAGAAAACTTGTTCTTACAGCTGATACAAGACATAAATGTGCCTTTTCTTTGAAAAATGAACTGTTACAAAGTGTGTTTCTCAGTGTTGTGACTGAGAAAACTAAGTTATAATGCCTTTTTTTTAGTTATGCGATATATTAAAATTTTGATGACAATTCTATGTTGCAACTTATTTGCAACTACACATACATGTATGTTGCACTCTTTGAAACTTTTCCTCTTCTCTACACCTCTTTATTTGCTCTATATTTACTTATTTTTCTACACCCCTGTTCTTTCTATCTACTGCTTACACAACAAAATATCCCATCTTCTATAATGCACCAATTTTAATGAGCGGAACCCAAAAAAAAAGAGAAAAACATAATCAAGGGGTTTTACATTGCAGGTGCAATAAGATAGAACATTCTCTGTTCTACTCACATAATGTACACCCAAATCAGATTTTATAGTTTTTGTTTGGGTTCAACTTATTCAGGCTCAGTACATTCTTTATCTATTACTTCACTCTCCACACTCTGCTACTACTAACCCTTCTTTTTCTCTTCTACACTTATGGCTAACTCTGTGATTTTTTTCAAATATTTTAGTTGTCACCATACGAAGGTCCCTAGTTTCTCTTTCATACAAATAGCTCCATCTATTTTTTTCTGGATGATGAAGGGGTATGTTACTTGAGACCTATGAAATACATACATTTTCATCTCTTGTTCCTTTCAATTTGACTCCATGTACAATAAATAGTGAGTGAATCTTCCCAATGCTCGCAATAGCACCATCATGCGGATCAAACACCTCAACTGTATCCCCTTCTTGGAGTTTATCAATAAATGTCTACAAAAAAAATAAAAATACACATTATATTGTTTTTGATAGTTGCATATAATATCTTATGTCTTGGAACAAATCAGTTTTTGTATGTGCTTTTATAAAACACTCTATTACAACTAAACTCTAAGCTTCCATATGTAAGTTATATGTTCTTCCTTGATTCCATAATCTATGTATACTAGCTAATTACACTTCACTACTATTTTAACGTCCAAATTCTATCAAATAGGTAATCATACCCTTATTTACATAATAAAACAACCATTACTTGAATAGTACTTACTTGCATGTGGTTTCATAGCACTCACCTCAAGTTCAACACAACTACCCATATAAGTAAAGTAAAGAATGCAAAAGCTATAATTTTTTGTCCAAGAGAACAATTTAAGCATATAGAATGACAAAAAATTGGGATAGATAACTGACAACTATTATATTAATTACCTCAACTTCAGGACAACTAAGATGACTGTGTTGCGCATTCTTGTCCACTTCGTCACTATCAATATTGGAAACTCTATTGATACCCTAAAGGGGTTTTTGTTTTCATATTGCTTTGAAAAAATTGCTCTGCATATGGTTTAACCATTGTGCAAAAAAAATAAAAAGCATTGAATAGTCAAGTAAAGAATGCAAGCTATAAATTCATCCAAAAGAAAATTTTTTGGATCACTCCAATAATAAAGAAACTGGGTTGGATTCTCCTATGCTCATATTTCAATAATCTACATATTAAGAGGAATTTGTATATAGAACTGCCACACAAGAAGAAATGAGATCAATAGAGCCTCTTACCTCATCTGAAACCATGGATTTATGCTCATTCCATGCAAAAACCATAGGGTTAATTGTTTCAACCATCTACAAATCTTGGTGACTCAGACCTAATATGCAACTCATTACCTTCTAGTACCCTTGTTCATATGACTTGACATGATCTACAGAGGCTCCTACTGGGAATTGAACAGATGGTTGTGAAATCTCTGTTGACGAACTAGATTTCAACTTCATCCTACTCTTAGATTTACTAGCATCTAGTGTTGCCATATAATTGACAATATCTTCTACACCTACTTCTCTATTACTGTTTTTCACCTAAAATACAATGTCAATTTCAACCTATAGTCAATTCAATAAAAAGTTGAAATAAATCACAATGTAAATTTAACAAAAAATCCATACACTTACTTCAAATTTGTCCATTTTGGCATGCAACCCGCCTCGGCCAAATGTATATCCAGCCCTCACATTATCTCTTGCTCTCTTGCCTTTGTTACTCTTTACCAAATATTATTCAAAATGCATACTTTCTCTCAATGCCTCCCATTCTTTGGGAGATAGACTGGAGTCAAACCTCTCTTTTCCCAACATGATTTTTTTTTTGCACATGTATCTATAATTGTTAATTGAAACTCTCACCCTTTTCTTGTAATATTTTCTAGATATTTGTCCACCAGTAGTCTCAAAAGAATTTTCCATTTTTTTATAACATTTTCCACAGCTCGTGGATCTTGCTCTACAAAATTTGATTTGAAAATATCCAAATAGGCCCTACATCTTACACCCAACACAATGGCCCACTTTGCAGCATTTGGCCCAATGGGCTCACCATCTCTCGATACCTCAAGCAAGAATGGCTTCTTTCCTTCTAATTTTCTTTCTTTTCCATTCCTCTCAGTAGATCTATACAAATCTTGACTCAATCTTTGTCTTTTGAAAAAATCATCCATATTTTCTATTAAATTACCATTACTAGTATTTTTGGTTGATCCACTAGTTCTATCAAAAGTTTTGGATGCAGTAGATGCACTTTGAGGCACAACAAATGCAAGTAGTCTCTCTTCATGAGTTAGAACTTCATGCTCCTTGGCCACATCAGGTGTGGCATGAGTAGGTAGATCAATACCGGTCTCCGTGAATTCCACATTATTAAACACATCCTTTAATGTTGAAAAAAGCATCTGCATACTTGTTGTTCCTTTTCCCTAATGTTTTTCAATAATCTCTCTTAGACTGAGTCCTAAGAGGCCATCACAACGTTCCACATCACCATGTGTTATATCAGGCTACACATTATCACTTTCTATATTAGGCTTCACATCACCATGTGCTATACCAGGCTGCACATCATCACAACTATTGTTTTCACCAACTACATTTGTTGAATCACAAAAGTGTTGGCTTCTACAAGATGGCAGCAGTGTATCTTTTTTTTCTCCACATTTTCTTTGCACTCTTTTTGTTTCCTATAAAACAAAAAAAAAAATCATATTACGTCTTATATACATAAAGCTCTTGCCTATAAAATTTTATTAAACACTATTAAACAAATAATATACTACTTAGTGGATTTACAACTTGCCTTTTCAAACCAAGACTCAAAAAATATTCATTATTCTTGGCCACTTTTTCAATACACACGTGCTCATACTCTATCTCTGGAATTTGAACATTATGATCACTATCATCTAATTTGTGCTTTACAGTCCTTGTCTTCATTTCCTGAAGGCCAAATAAACAATAATGAATAAATCAGCAACTTGAATCAGTAAAAATTTATTGAGTTCATAAGTTGATAATTGTTGAATTTCCAATCCACTAATAACTGCAAATGGAAACTTAAAATAGAATTCAGTTTACAGATTAAAAATAACTTGTAGTCAAAAACCAAGAAGATGTTTACAATTACGGGTATCAGAATAGTTTTCCTTAGGGATATATTCACAAGAGAAGAACTCATAAAAACATAACAAAAGAAGGATGAAGGAAAAACATAGTCTAGTTCATCATGAGGTATGTTAGAACCTTAAAATTTTGCCTAGTTCCATCATCATAATTAACCTTGAGCTCTATGACCCGAGCCTAGACCCTTATATTCCTTTTTATTTTTTATTGAACATATAAAGTTTTTAGGTCTGACTGAAACTAAAAGACATATTCAAATCCAAAAATTCATCATATATATACTTAAGCAAAAACATGTCTAGCTGAAAACATTCCAAATCCCTTAATAGACTCTTACCATGATCCCGCAGTAGTAATTTGAGCCCTTAGAAGGCTAGCAGTGTGTAAAAGACAACATGAAGATGTTTACCACCATACCATGGAAGTATTATGATGAGGACGCGTTTGGGCGGTATGAGAGAATTTAAATACATCATAAACCACCATACCATGAGAAGGAAAAATGAAGGGTACAGTATAGCGAGGAAGAACCTGCCATCCCGCGAGGAAGATCATAAAGCCATGTGGTAAGGCAGTATAAACCACTATACCATAGAAGGATGTGATGAAGCATGTGGTATGGTACTAACCGTTAATGTAAACCATAGTACTACAGGTTAAACAATTCAAGCTTGCGGTATAGAGGTAAGGATCCCGCTACCCTACAGTGAAATGCAAAGAAGCATGTGGTATAGCAATTTATACCCCTCTATCCCGTGGTAGTTATAGAAAGTGGTGGTGATAAAGTGGTATTAAATGCATGAATCACATCAAATTTCCAATCTTGTAAAATTAATGGTGCATGTTCAAACTCAAACTATGAGCAAAACATTTGGCATAAGGTTGATATTAATATTGACATGACTGATCTCAGAATCCATTAAACCAAGAATTCAACATTCTCTTTGTACTCATTTGCAAAAATTACCATGTGGGGAGCTGGGATTTTGAGGAGGTTAAGCTCTGTAACCATCATAACCTGGGTAAGTGCACAAAACTCTTGTGAATTAAGTTTTACGAGTACAATACTATTTGGAATTATGCATTTCAGAAGTATAGGAGAAGTAAGATAGTTAAACTGTGAATAAAGTTTTATGAGTACAATATTTTTTGGAATTTTGCACTTCGGATACACTAGGAGAAGATAGTTAAACATCATGCTGCCCAAGAAGAAAGAACCTGAAACTAAAAGGGGCATCATGCCACCCAAGAAGAAAGAACTTGAAACTAAAAAGGAAGAATCTAAGGTTAAAAAAAGGTCCTTACACTAGTCTATCATGGATATACTCTCTGTATCAATTGAGAGAGGATTTAAGAATGCTTTTAATGGTGTGGCTCATGATTGTAGAGATGCCCTTATCCCTATCTTTGGGTGGTAATTGTTATGGTAATTTTATGACAAAAGGGAGGGAAAGATTCTTGTGTCAAAATCCATGGGCATTAGATTTGGACAAGTTAATTATCCCAAATTTTTTTATAGATGAATTCATCAGAGTATTGGCTCAGAGTTATCATCCTACTACTAGGTCTGTGAGGATGGTTCACCATTAGTTGTGTTGACTAAAGCGGCCATCATTGAATGTTTTGACCTAAACAAACAAGTCCTAACTAAAATTGATTTGCAAAGAAGTAAAGAAGAATATACTAGATTGAGGAAAACCCATAGAAGTGATGAAGTCCCTATTTACATGAAAATGGGTGTGAACATCAGGGTGATTCCTATATCCCCTTCTACTACTGAACCATTTGAAGTCTCAGATTTTCCAATTATATTCAAGAAAACCTACTTTGCTCTCTATCAAGTACTTGGGATAGATGCAGAAGAGCAAATGCCAATTAGTTTAATGATGATGGCTATGAGGATCCAAAATCTTGAGATGAACATTGAATGTGATTTGCCTCATATCTTGAGAAAGCATTTCTGCAAGTCAGGGAAAATAGAGCCCCCATAACACTCAAGAAATATTCTTTGTTGTGCCACCTGATATTATACCAAAATAAAGATAGATGGAGCAAAAGGATTTGTTTGGGTCAGATTGACAAGCAACGGAATTTGTTGCCATTGCAACTATGGTGTTATATATGGGAAAATAGATGTAAGAATTCAAATTATGTGATATTCTATGATGATTTTGTGTGCAAAATTATGAGAGTTCTTGGCCACCAACCACCAAGACTACACACACTTGTGATACAATTGTTAAGACCTTTGGATTTGAAACCTGAGCAAGGCCATACTCATAACTTTGGTGATTGGTTTTTTCTACTAGATACCATAATAATCAGGATTTATGGATGCCCATAGGCCCCACATTTACTACCAAAGTTTTTCCCCCTTCGATTAGCCTCTTTCGAGTTCATGTGGAAGATTCTATGGATGGAAAAGGATGTCATAAGTAAACAAAGGAATGGTACATTTCTACCCAATTTGACAACATGTTGGGAACTATTAGTGGGATCCAATACACTTGAAGAGTTAAAAAATTATCTAAAATCAAGGTACTCTTTATAGTCTAGAAAGGAAAGAGCTTTTAACACCGAGGGTCACATAAATTTTGTTAGACACACCATCTTTACCAAGACTATGGTTACTCACCAGATTGACTATGAAGAAGAAGTAATCGAAAATCGTTTCACTCCTCAATAGGTATATGATAGGAGGAGAAAATGGGAACTTATGAAAAGGCTTGAGGAAGACAAAAAGATGAAGCATAGTGATTTCTTGGGTTATTTCGTAGAGGAAGCAAATCTTGTCAAGAGGATTGATATGATAATTGATAAGTTTCATGAATTATAGAAGACTACAATAGATACGGGGAGACTTTTCAAATTATGTCCCAAAAGGCCAAGTGGTATTGTAATTATAGAACCAAATCCGAATACTATTTTAGTATGTCATGCTTCTCCAAGATCACCTCTTGAACAACCACCTTCTAAAAAACAAAATACACAAGAGATAGAACCACTTGTTTCCTATGAAATAAGTGAGGAGGTTGGAGATACAGAAGAAGCAGTTGATTTGTTAAGACATTTCAAGGATGATGTTGAAGTGGACCAACCTATGCTTGAAACTAAAACCCACAGGTGTAAATCTAGAGCCGATATTGAGGTACAAGGAGAAAGAGAAATGCATGAGGATGATAGGGTAATTGTAGCTCGCAAGTTCTTGGAAGATGATGAATTTATCAAAACCCCTAAATTTAAAGACTTTTGGGTTAAGATGAAAATGAAAGAGTTTGAAGCGAGGGTTGAAATAAATAAGATGGGAGTTGAGGAATACAAACTTGACCAGATAGTGTCCCAAATGTTTAATGAGCTAAGGATTGATAATATTGATGTCAGCCCACAAGAGGCTAGTGAGATGGTTTTGAAAAGTAATATACATATTGTCCCTGGTATGGAATTAAAGAAAATGTTTTTACTTGATCAAGTGAGAACATAGGAGGACCCAATGTTGATTGTTGATTTTGACTCAGATGAAGGGGTAAGTGGCACAGGGTATAACCCTAAGATTGAAACCTTAGAATTCTAGGCCAAACAAAAGAGTACACAAAACCAAGGTTACTAGATGTAGTGCAAGAAATGAAAGGGACAACTATGGTGAAAACATTAAAGGATACATCTCCTCTAGAAGAAGCAACAATGACAATGCATTTAGTTATGTTCACCTGAGCTGCAGTTAAGGAGATGGAAGCTAGATTGGGAGAGTACAAAAATGAAAAAAAGTTTTTAAATGATGAAGTCAATAAATTGTTCATGGAAAATGTGAAGTTGAAGGAAAATTTGAAAGAAGTAGGCCCCTCACAGAACAAGGAAATAATGTTATACCAGCATCCTCCTGCTCCATCAACTGATATAGAAAGTGATTCTATTGAACAAGTGAGCATTCTTAGATAGGAGATTGAAGAGTTAGAGAAATTCAACAATGAGGGTAAGGGAGGAGTGAATAAGAAAATCTGCAATGTTTTAGAGAAGGTCCTCAAGCATAGGATAAAGCTAATTGTGGATAAGTTGGAAAGTGTGTATGATTGCTACAGCTCATTGACACAAGAAATTGATCAAATGAAAACACATCTACCCATTATGGATCCCCTTTTTAAGAACTGGCAGCCCATACACCACACATTGGTAACCTTGTCCAGAATCTTATAGAGGAGTATTCAGGCTCTTGCAGCATTAAAACCTACAAATAAAATGGCCAAAATAGTTATAGATGAATTCCAATATATGCAAGGAGAGAACCAAAAGATCAAAACAAGAATAGATTTATTTCATATTCTAAATCAATGGTTTGCACCAAAACTATTGAAAGATGATGACCACTTGAAGGACCTTAACGAATGGAAGAGTGAATTTGGCCAAATTGTTCCACAATGTATCACTCACATACAAAAGGATGGTAAGTTGAGGCTTGACAGGTTTGACTTAATCATGGATGGAGTAATAGTGTTGGATGTTGGGTATTCTAATTTTATCATGGATGGCAGGGAATTACTAGATAGTTGATGGAAGATTCACCTTGCAAATATATTGAAAATTCAAGAATAAAAATGGCCACATGATTATAGAATGTATGAGTGGGAGCAGAGGTATATGGGCCCTCCCCCTAAACAGTAGGGCTTGGGGCTGTCATAGTGGAAGAACCACACATTCAGATACACTAATTTGGAGAAAGGACCTTGAACAAACCTTCAATGATCATAGGTGCCTTACGAAGATTAACGGAATATGTTGTCAGGAGTGCTATAGAATCCATTAGTTATCTACTTTCTCTATTTTATGTTTTAATAAAAACTAATGTTTAGTCTAGTTTATACGAAGAGGCATGAATTTTGAAAAGATTCCATATTTGGTAACGGTCTAAAGCTTGTTGCTTCTCTTATAAAATAGAAACCAAGACTGAATTTTGATATCATCATCATAGGCATTTATAGAAACATATATGAGGAGACTTGTGTTGTATTGTAATATCCATATGAAGCAATCAATGGAATAGAAGATTTAATCTGGTGCTCGAATTCTAGTCTCAATTATTTGTTGATAATACTGTGTAAGATTGGATTTTTTTATGTATTTTAGGCTGGAATATAGGGGTATATTATGAATTGGTATCAATTATGTATTCATAATCATCTGCATTGTTGATTACATTGCATTGCACATCTTTCAAAATCAAAGCTTTACTTCACATTGCATAACTAATAACTAGATGGTGATAGATGAAAAAATTTCAATTACAATATAGTTTTTACAAATTCAAACTAAGCAGTTATGCATTTACTTCACATTGTATAACTAATAACTAGGAGCAGTTGCCAATTGCATTTTCTTGTCATGGCATTCCATGAGACCACATTTATTTGAGTCATGTTTTGAAATGGTTCACTGCCTTGTCTATGCTACCACATTTTTCATACATATTTTCTACCAAATCATTTTATCAAACAATTCATTTCCTTGTTGCTATGGCTAAAAGCCTAAAACAAGTGCTTTCAAAGAAGCTATGGATGCTTGGAAAAAAGCTATCAAAGCATAATAGTAAGCAATAGCAGAGACAAGGCAGTGAACTGGTTGAAAAAATGCCTCAAAGAAATGTGGTCTCATGGTGATGGAATACTATGACAATCCATAACAATTCACTTGTCATGGCATTCCATCACCATGAGACCACATTTCTTTGAGGCATTTTTTCCAAAGTTCATTGCCTTGTCTATGCTACCACATTTTTCATACATGTCTACCAAACCATTTTATCAAACAAATCACTACCTTGTTGCTATGGCTAAAATCCTAAAATAGGTGATTTCAAATAAGCTATGGATGCTTGGAAAAAATCTATCAAAGCATAATAGTAAGCAACAAGCTATGTTTTCATGGTTTTTTTTTGGTACAAAAATCAACGTGATTTTATTTACATTTTTTTTGGCAATTTTTCTATTTGAAACGGGAAAAATATTTGTGGTCAGTTTTGTGCATTTTTAATTGTAGGATTCTCACAATTAGTGAAAAATGTAGTGTTCATGAAGGAATGGAAAAGA
Source organism: Sequoiadendron giganteum (assembly GCA_007115665.2). NCBI lineage: Eukaryota > Viridiplantae > Streptophyta > Pinopsida > Cupressales > Cupressaceae > Sequoiadendron > Sequoiadendron giganteum. Next base: position 219,436,467 of record CM021110.1, read on the forward strand.
TACATAGATCCTTTGAATTATACCTGTACTGTGCAATGGCATTGAATGATTTAGCAAACCATTTTTCTTCACAGAGCAACATCTTCTTGTGGAACAGTTGACTGAGATAGCTCTTGTTTCAACTGACCATCCTCTCATGAAATCTCATTCATATTATAATCTTGCATGATCTTATCATATTAAAGGTGATTATGACACCACTGGCTACTACTACATGGCATCAATCAAGGAAAGCTAGAGGCCACAGGATTTTGTGGACAGGTTCAATTGAAGCTGGGAGATCTTAAGAGTTCTCTCTCAAATTTTGAAAAGGTTCTGGAGGTCCACCCTAAGAAGTGTGAGAGATTAAAATTTGTAGGCCATATATATGCTCAGCAAGGGCAGGCAGAGAATTTTTTGGAAATTTTAAGAAAGGAAACTTGCATAGATCCATGTGATGCCCATGCATTTATCAAGATGGGTGAGTTATTAATATCGACAGACCCTAGTGCAGCCTTAGATTCTCTTA